>JAVYIG010000504.1:0-557715 GCA_035222895.1 Strongylocentrotus droebachiensis
AATGTATAATTAACTCCCTGATGTTTGAATAGTTTGGTGTCAGCATGGTAAGATCTTCAACATGAGAGTCACGTGCTGTTTGTTGGGCCTTTCTACAAGAATTTGTTAGAGAGAGCAAATGTCTAATGTTTGAATAAGTTGGTGTCAGCAATTGTTTAATACATTTATCAGAAGGGGCGAGTATCTCCTTGATATGAGAATCACTTGGCGTTAATAAATCCTGTATGCACTGATCACATGACGTTAGTACATTCTTGATATCTGATGAGTTTCCTGACGACCGAATGTTCGAAGTTTTATGAGGACATCCCTTGGGATCAGGACCATCTTGTTTGCTTTCGTCATCTACGGACCCCTCTTCACAATCACCCATTTTTGCTTCAAGGCTCTCGCAAAGAACCTTTAGTCTCCGAATCCTTTGCAATCTTTCTCTCCTTGGTGTCAACAATCGTTTAATACATGTATCAGAAGGGGTGAGTATCTCCTTGATATGAGAATCACTTGCCGTTAATAATTCTTGTATGCACTGATCACATGAAGTTAGTAAATCCTTGATATCTGCTGTGTTTCCTGACGACCGGATGTTCGAAGTTTTATGAGGACATCCCTTGGGTTCAGGGTCATCTTGTCTGCTTTTGTCATCTTCGGACTTCTCTCCAGAATCACCCATTTTCGCTTCAAGTCTCTCGCAAAGTACCTTCAGTCTTCGAATCCTTTCTTTCAGCAATCTTTCTCTCCTCTCCTTAACCTCATACTCCCTAATCCAATGAACGAATGTTCCAATTCGGACCCTCCATTCACTTAGTGATACAGGCATCTTGGCGAATCAATTGACTCAGTCACAGAAACAAGCAACGATCTGGAAGAATAATGGAAGGGGAAGGGGCCTACATTAATTAATTAAACATAGCATTGGTAAAGTCCACACTTATACAGTAACACATTTGGGGAAAATTGTCAGCTGAAAAGCGCAACTATATAAATAACACGAAAAAGAGAATAGTCACTCTAAATAGCACACATTGTTTTATTTTTATAACTACCTGGTACGTTTTGTTTCTCATAAGCAATGACTGGAAAATAAAACTATAGTAGTAGTAGTACGAAAAGAAGTTATAGTAGTATTAATAGTAGGAGTAATTAGTTAGTAGTTGCACTAGTAGTGGTTAATTTTTCCGTGCTGGCATTGCTCTCTGGATGGTGAATATTGAAGGCTGCCCCAAGACCCCTGGAGGGCATATACCCACATTAAAATGATTCTTACAATTTTAAGCCAGAACTTTGGAGGGAATCCAGCCATGGGCTTTCAAGAAGAAGTAGAAAATGTAAACCAAAGGACATTTTTGTTGAGGGTTGCTGTTCCAAGACTGGTTTGGACTGCCTGGAAATGGCAAATTTACCCGATCTGAACTTGATATGAACTGACTGTGGACGGGGTACAGATGAGATGAACATATTGAGGACTGTGAATGAACGAACCAGAATCGTACTTTAGACCTTATTTACACATTCTGCCCCGATCACAACTCGTTTAACGATTTTCTAGGACGGTTTCAGAACGTTGTGAGAACTAGTTTGGTGTGATGGGGGCTTAAGCAATAAACGAAGGATCACACATTGGCCTATGCCACTAAAACTTCCGGGTACAACTTTCTGACCCTTAATAATGGGTACCATTTTCGGCCAAAAAAATGATGGCTCTTAAAATTGGGTATGGGTTTAGACTCTTCAGCCGCACCCCCCCCCCCCGTCCAAACCAAATGTAATATAGTAGATACAGTCTTATTAGTAGTAGCTGCAGTGCTACTAGTTGTAGTAGACTAGCGCTTAGAGACTTCGGTGGTAAGCGCTTTATAAGTAACATTTTTTGGGGTTTTTTGTTGTAGTAGTACTTGATTGTAGTGGTAGTAATTTTACTTCTAGTATTATTAGTACTAGTCCAGAATTGTTGATCTCCACCAGTACCAACACTTTTGTTTGTTTTCAATAAGGTCCTACGCTACCTCTCCCTACTTACTTGCTACCAGCCGATGGTGGCGTGATCGCTAAATTAGGACGCCGGGCTGGTGAAAATAATTATGAGTTTGTTGATAACGCCATCTTCGACGGCTTGAATCAAGTGTGGAGGGAATTATAAAGTACCGGGCAGATTCTGGACGATAGTAGTACGTGAAATATAGTTAAAACTAAATGTGTGTTTTTGTGGGTTTTTTGTTTCTTCTCGTAGACTACCTGGTAAGTTTTGTTTGGCATAAGAAATGAATGGGGAACAAATAGTAGAAGTACTTGAATAATAGTAAATGTAGTATTTTTAATAGTAGGCCTAGAAGTAATATTTTGTATTATTAGTAGCAGCAGGAGTAGTAGTAGAAGAATTAGTAGTGGTAGGAGCACGTAGTCGTAGTACACCGTAAAAACCAGGGTGTAGAAATTCTTACACCAGTATGGTGTTTAATTTTGTTAACACCATTGGTATTATTTTGACACCAGTGGTGTTATTTTTTAACACCGGTCAGATTTAAGCATGCATTAATAATTACTGGGTGTTAAGTAACACGGTGTAGTTTTATGCTCGGTGTTGAAAGTATCATCACGTGATTTCGTTTAAGGCGGTTGATTGGTAGAATAAGATGATTACTTTACACGTGTTCACAGAAAAAATACATTTATCATGATTTGTTAAGCAAATTATGATTTAATAGATTATTAAATTATAGATTTAATTACAACGTTTTAGCAATATATATATTGATTGTATGATTACTAACCAAGAAACAACATGCATGTTTATTATATTCGTGTACCAGCCTGTATAACTTTAATGTTAATCTTTAATTTACTTCAAATGATATGTGTGATGGAGTTAATGCAATAGAGATTATAATATACCTATTGGTGGGTGGTGGACAGTTGCCAACATCGATTATAAATTATCAGTTTACTACTGGTTCTTCTACCCTGGTCGATAATGGTTGATAATAGGGAATATGGAATGTGGGACCATTAGAAACCCATAGAAAAATCTATAATGGATCAACAAGAATATAAACACCAAAAGTGGAATTGAATTTGTTATGATTCCAGATATTGGTGTTAATCTACACCAGTAGAAGTTGTCAAATGTTAACACCAAGAGTGGAATTTAATTGTTTAATTCCAAACCCTGGTGTTAAATAACACCAGCTGGTGTTTTCAGATATAGATACCGGGGAAGTGATAAAATTAACACCAATGGTGATGAATTTAACACTCTTGTTTATGCAGTGTAGAAGTAGTAGTAGTAGGAGTAGTAGTAGTAGCTGTTGTAGTAGTATTGCCTACAAGTTGTACCTTAATATATTTATAATTGCATTTGTAAAGTAGTAATAGTAATAGTAGAAGTAGTCCGATCACTACCAGTAGTAGAAGTAGTAGTAGTTGTTGTAGAAGTAGAATTAGTAGTAGAATTAGCAGTGTTAGTAGTAGTAGTAGTCACAATAAAAGTAGTAGTAGTTAGAAGTAGTAGTAGTGGTAGTAGTAGTAGTTGTTGTTGTTGTAGAAGTATGGTAGAAGTAGTAGTCGTACTAGAAGTAGTAGTAGTAGTAGTAGTAGAAGTACATGTAGTAGTGGTGGTAACAGTATAGTAGTTAAAAGTCGTAGTAGTAGTAGTAGTAGTAGTAGTAGTAGTATTAATAATAGCAAATACTGAAAATGAATAGGGTAGGCACCTAGTCGACATTGTTATTGCATAATTACTCAGTAGATCAACCAGTTTCAGTAAATTTTGTATATTCACATTCTTGACATTAAATTGATTTAAGCTAGTACAAGATCATTTTGAAAGACAACATCGAATTAATTGATTATTCAAACAAATATATTTAGGTGCACTGGCATAAATCATTTCCTGAGGCACTGTGAATTTCACATGAAATAAAGAGTGTGTTGGCAATAATAATCTCTATTTTGTATCACTTAAAATTGTATAAAGAAGATGTCTTGTTTTAATGACACTTTTGCAATAACTTTCAGCTAATTAATTTACAGCCAATTCACTTGGCTTTTTTTTCAACTCCTGCCTATATGAAATAACCCGAACATGCTTTGTATTAGCTTATGCAGTATTGACATTGTTCATTAACCTACATGTCTTTTCTCTGAAGTGTTTTTTTTCTTCATGTTGGGGTATTTTGGTCATCTTTTTTTTTTACCCATATTCATTTGAGAGAGTAAACTAACATGCATGTTTTCTTAAAAACATTGTGATATCATGATAAAATTAAGGTAGCCTAGGAAAATTGGGTACCTTAATTGTCTTGCGAATTCAGACACTTGAATTAAATCGATCCGAGTTATTCTCTAAAACTCGGAAATTGACAGATCCATAGTCAGGTAACCCCCCCCCCCCCCCCCCCCCCTCCCCTTCCCCATCAAAATCACTGAACAGACATAAACAAAGTGATTCAAGCAGTAAAAAAAAAAGCAACAGAAAAAGAGAATTTGCTTTACATCGAATCGTTACATCAATCCAAAGTTTACAAATTATACAAAAATGACATCGAAAAACCCTTTTTAACACCCCCCCCCCCCCAAGTACGTACAGTACTACTAGGCTTATTGGTATAGGAATACTGTTCGATACGCTTACCTTATATTCTGATGTGCGTGTACACCGTTACATCAAATCAAACTTAGAAGGGAAGTCAATTCTGTTTATCATTCTCCAATTCTCCAAGACAAAACACTCAACGTCAACGCCAAGTCAAATGTTGGCATGTATCATTGGCAATTCTTCATATATGAACTGACATCATAACGCCGAAAAACAGCCAATTTACTGTAAAGTACAAGATTGCTTACACTCAAGTCAACGTGGTCTATATCCCGCATATAGGCCTATAAGCGTCACGCCCTACCAACTTAACTCTTTCTGGGGTCGTGTGTATGCGTGCACACCAAACACGATATGAATGTACAAATTATATTAGTTATTACTATTGTTATTTTGTATCTCCAGCGTCGCATATAAAATTTGCATAACGGCTCCGTTCAAAGATCACGTGTAAGCGGCAAACAATTTAATTTTCTCCCTCCATTTTTTGGCTCATATGCATACCACAGAAATAGAGGCAGTGCACGGGGATCGATCTACCATTCCCAATGGGCTTTAATTTTGTCATTATTATTATCATTATTATTGGTGTATTTTGTTATTGGTAATATTATTATACTTATTATCATTATCATTATCAATGTCATCATTATCATTATCGTACTGTTGCCTATAAAGTTAGAACCATAACCCCTTTTTCATGAAAATTGTCGCTATATGATTTATTCTTGATGCATATCTTTTATATCTCCTCAGAGCTTTATTGGTCAATCTCTATGACCAATAAACTCTTAGGACTCTAACATTGATCTGATGGCGGGTGTGGGCTGGGGTGTGAATAAGAAAAGGTGATAGGGGGAGAGGAATATATAGTACAGTGTGCATGAACTGGACTGTGCATGCTATTTAGAAAATGATAGAGATCGAGGTTAAAAAAGGAAGGAATTAGGTAAGACATGTGTGTTGGAAGCATGATTGTGGGTTTGAAATGAATTTAGTGTGCATGCATGCGATCTGTGTACGTATTTGTTATACGAGTGTGGGT
Source organism: Strongylocentrotus droebachiensis (assembly GCA_035222895.1). Taxonomy (NCBI): domain Eukaryota; kingdom Metazoa; phylum Echinodermata; class Echinoidea; order Camarodonta; family Strongylocentrotidae; genus Strongylocentrotus; species Strongylocentrotus droebachiensis. The sequence goes on from JAVYIG010000504.1 coordinate 5,637, forward strand.
GTGGAAAACACTTGAGTAGACTTAAATCACAGCAGCCTGATCAAAAAAAGGAGAGAGAGAAAGAGAGAGAGAGAGAGAGAGAGAGAGAGAAAGAAAGAGAGATAAAGAGAGAGCGAAAGTAGAGCTAAAGGAGTCCGTACCACAAACGTATACCCAACTTAGATTGATTCCCATTGACAGATAAAAACCAGTATGGCATTGAATTCCGTGTAATGAAACCTTACTCGTAACGCTGCTGCCATGGATAACTGGGCAGCAGCCTTTACAAAAGGTAGTGTCAACATCTCCTTGTATCAATAAGTTTGGACTGCAGCATTCAATGTAGGTGAAAAGCCTTTGTACGCGCTGTTATTTCAGTCCGAAAAAATTGTGTGAAATTTCCTATAGAAAAAGCTCAAATGTCAACTTAAGCTATAAAAAAGGCCCACTTGCAAGAAAATGTTATGATTTTCACTTTGTTTCTCGTTGTTGTTCTTGTTGTTGTAGTAGTAGTCAAATTATTACAAGTGGGAGTAGCTGTAGTAGTAGATGCAGTAGTAGATGTAATAGCTGTTGTATAGTCCAAACATGTACCTGTGACAGATAGTAGTAGTAAAGTTATTACATTGATAGTAGTAGTAGAAGTAGTTAGTGGCAGTATTATTATTATTATTAGTAGTAGTAGTAGTAGTAGTAGTAGTAGTAGTAGAAGTAGCAGTAGTTGAAGAAGTAAAGTAGTAGTAGTAATAGTAGTAGTAGTAGTATAGAAGTAGTAGTATTAGTAGTAGTAGTAGTATAGTAGTAGTAGTAGTAGTAGTAGTTGTTGTTGTTGTTGTATTAGTAGTCAAATTATTACAAGTGGGAGTAACTGTAGTAGTAGTAGTAGCTGTAGTAGTAGATGCAGTAGTAGATGTAATAGCTGTGGTATAGTCCAAACATGTACATGTGATAGATAGTAGTAGTAAAGTTATTACAGTGATAGTAGGAGTAGAAGTAGTTAGTAGTAGTAGTAGTAGTAGTAGTAGTAGAAGTAGCAGTATTTGAAGAAGTAAAGTAGTAGTAGTAGTAGTAGTAGTTGTTGTTGTTGTTGTTGTAGTAGGCAACTTATTACAAGTGGGAGTAGCTGTAGTAGTAGTAGTAGCTGTAGTAGTAGATGCAGTAGTAGATGTAATAGCTGTGGTATAGTCCAAACATGTACATGTGATAGATATAGTAGTAGTAAAGTTATTACAGTGATAGTAGGAGTAGAAGTAGTTAGTAGTAGTAGTAGTAGTAGTAGTAGTAGTAGTAGAAGTATTTTAAGAAGTAAAGTAGTAGTAGTAGTAGTAGTAGTTGTAGCAGTAGTTGTTGTTGTTGTTGTTGTAGTAGTCAAATTATTACAAGTGGGAGTAGCTGTAGTAGTAGTAGTAGTAGTAGTAGCTGTAGTAGTAGATGCAGTAGTAGATGTAATAGATGTGGTATAGTCCAAACATGTACATGTGATAGATAGAAGTAGTAAAGTTATTACAGTGATAGTAGGAGTAGAAGTAGTTAGTAGTAGTAGTAGTAGTAGTAGTAGTAGTAGCAGTAGTAGTAGTAGTAGTAGTAGAAGTAGTAGTAGTAGAACTCAAAGAAGGCTTTCCTCTTTACATCAAATCTTTATAGCAACCCAAAATTGAAAACTCACACAAAAATTAGATCGAGGTGTGATGGGTGTGGGTGGGTGGGTGTGGATGAATGAGAGAGAGAGAGAGAGAGAGAAGCCAGAGTGGGGTATAGAAAGACATGGATGTTTGTATATCAAGATAATTATGTAGTGTTGCAAGTGTGTGAGGATGCGTGGGTGGGTGTGGATGAATGAGAGAGCGAGATAGAGAGGGAGGCCAGAGGGGGGGGGGGGGGGGTATAGAAAGACATATATGTTTGTATATCAAGATAATTATGTAGTGTTGCAAGTGTGTGAGGATGCGTAGGTGGGTGTTTACATAAAGGGGGCGTGATCCTCGCAGCGCAGGTAAGAGAACCCGGTTTGGGTACGTCTATTCAGGTACTCTAATTGCACACAAAATGGACTTGCATGTATGTCATTGGTTATGCAGTATCTTTTTTTTCCAGATGTTATATTCCTATGAACGGGTGTCCTAGCTGGAACATATAATATACATGTATATACATACGGACCTACATATAATATAATACATCTCCTCGATTAACACCAGAAACAGATGTGTGCGTCTGAGTATTTTGTATGATCGAGTGGAATATATACAAAGATTGGAGAGATATTTCATGAATATGGGGAGGGTAAACTAATTGAAGGGGGAGGGGTCAGATTTCGCAGATATATTTATATTGAAAAGGAGGCTGTACATGTCCCATGTATGGATGTGGATTGTAAAAATAATAAGCTAGTATGAATTCCTACAATGTATTGTGGTTATGAGTGACATATTTAGATATTGCGCGGGTGTGGTTGAGAATAGACCATCTGCTCTAGTTTCAAGTTTCAAGTTTATTTGTCTTCCAGAAAACACATGTGACAAAACATGATAGAGTATAATCATAACAGTACAATGTAGAACAAAGGAAGACGAGGAGACCTTGGTTGAAGCACAGCTTGTTAAGTTAAGGGCCCCTCATATGATGTGACAAAGATAACTTATTTATGAATACAACAACAAATATGGAATATATAAAACTATTTTACAAAATACTCTCAGAGAACAACTACCCAACGTTGCATCTAATATGATCTAATATGGACAAACCCAAGCCGACACCAAGTCGAGACATCAATGAGTTATTGCTCTCTGAGTGCAGAGGTCAAGTAGGAATATATGGTATATGTAGTATGTACAGATGAGAAAGAAGAAGAAAAAAGAAAAGGGATAAAGGGGGTTATATGTCAAAGTCAAGAATTAACGAAAAAAAGATCAAGAGTAGAGTTAAATATGCTACAGTACACTAACAATAAAGCTTGATAACACATTTATGTGTCATCGACATACTTGTCAAGAAAATATGACTTAAGTCTACGTTTAAAAACTGAGATACTTGAAGCATTTGTTATGGTAGTATCAAGTGAATTCCAGAACCTGGGGCCAGTGGACATTAGTGTATTCAAAGTGAAGGTTGTCCTTGCATATGGTAAATGGAGAGCAGAAGCCTGTCTAGTATTATAGCTGTGAATTTGGTTATTTCTTCTAAAGATTTGAGCAAGGGCAGGAGGGAGGTCTCCAGAGTGGATGCTAAACATGAGCATTCCAAGTTGCATTGAATAGAGATCTTCTAGTTTTAGAATACTGTTTTCATAATAAAGTAGGTTTGTATGTGCACGATAATTTGCTTTACAAATTATTCTAATAACCCGCTTCTGCACAACAAAAAGCCTGTGGATTTGAGTTTTGGATGATTTGCCCCATGCCAACATACCATAATTAATATATGATAAAATAAGAGTAGAGTACAAAATGAACAATACCTCTTGAGGTATACATGATCTCAACTTATAAATAACACCAGTATTTTTTGACACCACTTTACTTAATTTGTCCACATGAGTTTTCCAATTCAGTTTCTCGTCTATGTATATTCCAAGAAATTTCGTTGAAGTTACTCTCTCAATTGGGTTATTATTGAATGCCACTTCGCCTGGCAAAATATTAACTGAATTACTGAACAGTATGTAATTAGTTTTCTGAAGATTCAAGGATAACTTATTAGCATTAATCCACTTCATTACTTTTCGAAACTCTTCATTAACAGTTTTCAACAATGTTTGTGGACATCTATGAGAAAAAAATACACTTGAGTCATCAGCAAAAAAAATGAATGATAATACACTTGATGAGCGTTGAAAATCATTAATATACAAGATGAATAAAAGTGGTCCCAAAATGGATCCCTGGGGAACACCACATGTTACTTTTTGGGGACTAGAGTCAATTCCATTTAAGGACACATATTGCTTTCTATCAGTTAGATAACTTCTAAACCAATCCAAGGCGACTCCCATGACACCATAATGACATAATTTACTTAAGAGAATTTCATGGTCTACAGTATCAAAGGCCTTGGAAAAGTCTAAAAATGTACCAATGGTGTGTAAGCGACTATCTAAGGCAGAAGCAAGTTTATCTATAAGGTGTAAGATTGCATGTGTTGTTGTATGCTTCTCCCGAAAACCAAACTGATAATTTCTGAAGACACATGTTTTGTTTAAAAATTGTATAGTTCTTACATAAATAATTTTTTCCAGAATTTTTGAAAAACAGGTTAACAAAGAAATCGGACGATAATTTGTCAGTAATTGAGAGTCACCTTTTTTAAAAATTGGTACAACTTTTGCGATCTTCATGTTTATCGGTACAACTCCGCTTGACATAGACAAATTAAAAATATGAACTAGTGGTTGAAGGATACCAACAATAACTTGCTTAATAAGTTCGTTCCCAATATGATCATACCCAGGACTTTTCTTGTTCTTGAGGGCTCTAACAATACCAAGCAATTCTTCTTCATTTGTGGGCACCAGAAATAAACTTTGCATGTTAGGTTCTACTAAGTAATCATGAAAATCAGTTTGACTGTTAGGAATATTTTTTTTCAGATTCGGACCAATATTACACAAATATTCATTAAACTTTTCCACTATAATATTTTTATCTTCAACCATTTGGTCATCTATATTCATTTGTATTATACTTGTTACTTTAGATGCTTTTTGAAATACATTTCTTATCACCTTCCACGTGCCCTTGATATTATTGTAAGTTGCTTGAAACTGTGCTAAATAGTATTGTTTTTTGGCTGCACGCAGCACAGAAGTCAGAGTATTTCTGTAAACGGAATATTTCCTTTTTAGAGCTACCGTCCCTGCTTTCTTATACTTATAAAACAGCTCATTTTTCTTATTTATTGATTTCAGCATAGCATTGGTGACCCACGGCATACGTGGAGTTCTTCTACGGTTGTTTTTACTCTTTACTACTGGAATATTAGCATCATACAACGATAAAAACCTATTCATGAAAATATCGAAGGCACTCTCATCACACTGATTCAAAAGAACATCACTCCAGTTTGTGGCCAATAATGCCTCTCTAAACTGATTAATATTTTCTGGGGTGTTTCTTCTAACATAAATGTTCTTATGGGTGACTACAAGTTTTTTTCCCAAAGGAATTACAGTATACACAGGAAAATGGTCAGACAAGTCCGACACAACAATAGTAGATAAGGGAAAAGGTTGTAAGTTACTAAAGATATTGTCAATTAGAGTAGCAGAGGATTCAGTTACTCTTGTTGGTTTTGTTATCAAGGGCAACAAAGAAAACGACAACATCAAATTCAGGAAATCATCAACATGAGCATCAACATTGTGCTGTAAAAGGTTTATATTATAATCTCCAACCAAAAATAAGGATTTACCGTTAAGTGACTGGCTTTCCAAAACTCTCTGCATTTCGTCCAAAAAAATGTTCAAAATACCATTGGGAGGTCTGTACACGACTCCAATTACGATATTATTTTTACCAGAAAAAAAGACTTCAACAAATAAAGCTTCTAGATTTTCATTCATAACATTAAGCTCGTGACATACTCGATAATCGAGCACAGACGGAACATAAAGGGCAACACCACCACCACGTCTGTCTACTCTACTATTGCTTAACAAGTTATAACCTGGAATAACAAACAAATTTGCATCATTTTCATTGGTGAACCAAGTTTCAGTGACACCAATGGCAGTTAAGCCTGAGCTGATTTTGTTCACAAATGATGTCACATGTTCAAAATTTCTACTCATGCTGCGGATATTAAAATGAAGAAGGGAAAGCTCTTTATCTGTGGCATTTTTAACTGACTCAAAGAACTGTTGTTCTGTAGAATAATTACATCTTAAAGAAATATTTTCAATGCTGTCACTGATATCACTCAAGCTAGCTTCAAGAAAATTGCAAATATTATGGTCATCTATTTGAGCCATGATCGGTCAAGATAGGTGACAGGATAAACACGAGTACTGATAACATAGACATAAGGAAACGGCTAGCTAACTTAAATACAACTAGAAAGATAAACACTTGAGACATATAGAATATGAGACAGCAAATTGGAGAGGAAAAAGGAAGGTATAAACAGGGAAAGGAAGACAAAAAAGAACAAAATGGAAAACATATATATAATTGCCCACAGGATACATTGCGCAGATAAGTAAAAAGACAATTCATATGAAGAAAAAAACAAAACAACAACAACAGTACCAATAGTGTAGTAAATAAAAAGAGATGTTTTAAATATCATGTCGCAAGAGCTATCAAGTTATTTATAGACAAAGGTTGAATTTAGAGCCTGGCCAAGTCCGCTTCAGAAAAGATGGTTTTCTTCATTTCTTTGCCATCGGTTGCTGGCAACAAGGCGATGACTCGACCATCCCGTGTCCAAGCAGCTTTCACCCGTTGATGGTCACGGGTCATCTTGAGGAGCTTGGCGTTATCGCGCGTGAGGTCCTCCTGGATGGATTTTCTCGTACCCGCGAGCTTGCGTCGACTCCCGAGGACCTCGTTCCTCTTCTTGAACGACAGGAACTTGACAATTATGGTGCTTGGACCCTTTGGACCAGGCTTAATAGCGGAATTCACCCGTTGAATATGGTCTATGTCCCCCTTCTGGAGGTGAACGCCAAGGGAGGTGTTCACCAGATCAACTATTACATCCTCTGAAGGCACCCCTTCAACCTCGGGGATACCAACAAATCTGAGAGAGTTTCTCCTACTGTATTGCTCTTGGGAGTTTACATCCCTTCTCAGCAGACTGAATTGTTGACCTGTGCCATCATGGCTTTCCTTCAGCAGCTTAATTTCCTTTCTATTTCTTTCTTCAGAAAGCTCAAGGTCAAGGATCCTTGCCTCCTGCCTTCCTATTGACTCCTCGAGCCTTCTCTCCCTCTCGGTGGAAGCATCCTGAAGATGTAGAATCATGGCCGCTTGCTCATCAATCTGTTTTTGAAATTTAGCTAGACTTGAGTCAACATGTGCTGAGACTAGCTGCATAAATTTCTCATCATGAAGTATATCGGTCATGACTGCCTGAATGAGAGAGGCAGTTTCCTTCTTCTCCCTAGCCGATCTTGTTTTGTCAGCCATAGTTGTAACAGGTTGATGGTAGAAGTAGAAGTAGAGGTGAAGTAGAGGTTGAAGTATAAATACAATAGCTGCATACACAAAGCCCAGAGTAGAGTCACAGATCCACTACTTTGCACACATTACACACGAGTTACAACAAAATATTGAGTTAGTGGGGCTGAAGATAAGATTCTTACCACATGGCTCAATACAAAAGTTGAAACAGTCCGTTAATTCCTCAGTTTCCTCGTTTTTTAACACATTCCTCTCATGGTACCACTATTAACTTGTGGCAAATTACATATCGCTTTGATTATTTGAAGCTAAAAAGATGAATATCCATAGATCTGTTGAAAATGGACGAGTCCAAATTTCTGTTGCATTTTAGAATGATAACTGCCATAATTATTTCCCATCTACTGGTACTCGTGAAATTTGCCCCACAATGTTCATCCTTTTTTTTCCTTCATTTTAATCATCTCTTTACAAAACTCTCATATCGAAATATCAACATGATTGATTTCTGCAGCCACGTTTTGTTTCAACTCCATCATACAACACATGCACAGCTACGTGCAAATCCACCATTCGCTAAACACACACACACACAAAAAAAAAACTTTCAAACTAATACACGAAGATCGTATGAACAAATCATTTAAATTTCACCTTTAAAGGGACTTGGTAACGTTGTTCAGACGAGGGAAAATGGTGCCAACGAAGTGACTTCAATGCTAGATGTACAATTAAAGATAATCTCAAAGTTTGAGTGAAAACAGACCATTATTTATGAAAAAAATTGGGAAAAACTTATCTGATTGATTCCTTAATTCTCCCAACTTTATTATTACAATTTAATTACATTTTATGTGAATGTAAATACTTGTCCACATATAATAATAGGGACTTTTACATTTGCACAACGAGAACGTGGATTGCCCTTTTAAGGCAATGTGACGTCCTTTTAAGGCAGTACTGGCAGTGACGTCGCATTGCCTTAAAAGGGCAGTCCACGTTCTCCGTCGTGCAAATCTAAAATTCCTTAATAATGATAATAGTGGGTTCTTGTATAACGCTCATGTCTGTCAGACTTGACACTCCTGGCGCTCCCGATTATTACCCTGGCTTAGCACGGCTGCCATTACGGCGCTCTAGCATTTCAAGGAATTAATTCCTGCCAGGTACCCATTTCCATCACATGGGTTGAGTTAGATAGTTAGGATAATACTTTACATTCATAATACTATATTATAGAAATATTAAGTTCATTGTTATAATTATGTATAGGCCTATATGTAAATCACATGTTGACATTTGTATTATACCTTACGTGTACATGGTCACTTATTGTATTTAGAAGAAATGCAGAAATAAATTAAACTAATATGAAATAAAATTATTAGAAGTTTGCTAGTCCACTTTTTTTAATAGGCCACCCTGTATAGAGCAACGAAAATGACCAGCAGGCTGCCGTGTCAAAAGAGTAGCACTTGATTGATTTACTGCACATAGCTATAACTTAACAAAACATAAGACACTGGACATGTATTCACAATACACTATGACTCAGGTTAATATAATTAATTTTATTGCAGCCTCCCGCATGTATTTATTGAAAGTATTTTCATCTTCATCACAACAACAACAAAAAACAAAAAATTGTGGCTGAACGCCTTTATACTTGGAATGCATGGCGAGTACACTGTATAGAGCATTCATCGTTATGAGGAACACCAGTACAATATTTTGCAAAATATTTTGCAGATGCCGTAAAAAAACATGTACCCAGGGAATACAGAGAATAGTTCAAATTGTTAATGTTACATTAGGCAAAATAAATACAATAAAATTAATACATCTAGAGGGGAAATCAAATTACTTCGTTTTATTACAATAGTCTTTTTACCGTATGAGGTGCCCCGAAATACTTCACTTCTTACAAATGGAAACTGGGTGTGGGTGGCCCCTGTATTAACTCTTTACATGCCACTAAAAGTTATCTCACTGTGCCACATTGTATTGAACATGGGATGGATAGATAGATAAAGTACCAAAGACTACCAAAGATAAAGTTGATCATGTAGCATAAAGGTTCTGGAATCCTGAAATGATAAGAAATTTGGGCCAGTCTTAGTAAAAGTAGCACACACTGTACACAAACATGTGGCATACAAATTAAGGCCACATTTTTACCCTATTACATGTCACATTTAGAATATGAAGGCTTTTGAAGGGCCAAGCTTTTTCAGTGAACATTTTTTTTTCTCTGGTGCTCTTCGACACATGGATAATAACAATGAAAATGCTCACAAATTATTGTTCACCTCTCCCCAGAACTCAACTTTCTCTTGCAAGTGTTTCCATTGCAAGATTAATCTACACCAGTATTAAAGGGTTGTCATAGAGCTAATCAAGACCAGAAATATTTCACTTTGCAAAGACATTGTCTCGTACAAACCAATCATTCTGTCAATCAAAGCCTACTGTTTTGCGCAAAATTGCACGGAAGGCAAAGGAGTGACCATGCGGAGAGGCGAAGAAGCAAGCGAAATGTTTTTTAGCACTTTATCATACGATTGATTTTGCGAAAATCAAAAAATCGCAAAAACCAATAATCAATCGTACGACCAAATGCTAAGCTTTGTGTTACGGGGCTTAGAAAATTGTCACAAGTATGTGAAAATGATTAGGCTCTTCTGACGGGACTGTATAATTAGATACCGCTGATACTAGACTATATCGAAGTACCATCTCATTAAACTTGCATCATCTAAATACATCAAAAGAGAACTTGCTCATCTACCTGCACTGGCGCTGTTACGTTAAGATTGAAAATTCATCAGCGATGGTAAACAAAATATCAAATCAACAAATTATGAGAATGGAAGCAGATTTCACGACATTATAGCAATGGATATTATGCACAATGCACACAAATTTGAGCATATGATGTTACATCATATACCGATTGAAATTAATGCTAGAATGACACTTTTGACTGGACTGCAATAGATACAGCCAATACTATAATGAACAGAACCACTGCCTTATTAAATCTCCATCATCAAATTAAAATTGGTATTTGATAAAATGATAATCACTTGCAATGTCAGAACATCAGAATGACAATTAGATATGGTTAACAAATACCAAATCAACAAAAATACAAAAATTGAAGCAGAATAATTTACCAATATAGCATGTATCTACCAAAATAAATATCGAGATTGAAAATACAAAAATATTAACATATTATAATAAATCAAATACTGACTGGAATGAATGAATTCAAACATTATGATTATGCAAAAGTAAGCAAGGCAACGGCATAATATACAACTTATGAAAATGACCCTGTGCTTCCGAAATACATGTACAACATTTAACGTTAATACTAGAATAAATGCAATCAAAGTTATACACGAAACATGTTTAATCAATAAAATGATTAAAACAAATGGTAGAAAACAGGCTAAACTGGTAAAATATCAAAATAACAACATAATACGTTTATTTTGATGTTATCAAAATAAACCCAATTGTAATAGAATGCAATAGTGTAGGCCGGAAATATGCGGCAAGCCGGTGACTACACACGATAGCGCGCCTCTTTTGTAAAATGATTTTGAGGTCAATAACCGAATGTTTCCCAGCAGGTCGGCAAATATCAAACATAGGCGCATTTCTTTGTAACCTACATTGAGGTCACAAAGCCGAATCTTTACCACGCGTGTTTTGTAAATATCAATGATAGGCGCGCTTTTGTAATACATATCGGGGTCGCAAGGCAAGTGTTTCCCACGACGTGTATTTTTACTAATCAATGGGTCATTCTCAGCTAATACTTCGTTTGAGTTGGTCGTGTTTTATTGGACTCGGAATTATACATGCTAATTGTACACAGGTTGTCGCTGTTGAACTGACTGCACCGGTTAGTTTCTATTATCACTGGGTTCACACCAATACGCTGGATATTCGGAATTGAACAGAGAGACAGCTACACGGGATATAAGGATTAAACGGTGGAAAAGTTACACTGGATATCTGGAATTAAACAGAGGAAGAGTTACACTGGATAATTGGATCTAAAAAGAGAAAATGTTACACTAGATATTTGGAATTGAACAGAGGTGTAATTGTATTGGATAGCTGGAATTAAATATTGGAGGAAGTTACATCGGAGCTCGGATTGCGGCATAGTCGTCTAACTGGCTCGTCTGTACTGTGTGGACGACAAGATGGGGAAGTCTAAGGCGTCTACGGGACGAAAGGGCAAAGGAAAGCGGAGAGAGCCAGCGCTTCAAAACAGTGACCCGATCAGGGGAACAACGCCAGCTCCACATTCTCGAGTGACGAGACGCGGCTCGAGGAGTAACCCAGCCGCTTCGGCAGGGCGGGAGCGCCAAGGAGACCAGACTCCGACGGGGGGGCCAACATCACAGAATCCCTAGAAACGGCGAATCAACCGTCTATTGTCCATCCTCCACCCGGTGAGTTACCTAGCCACAGGCTAGTCTCATCTTCTAATTCCGCAAACATATCATTCCCTAAGGAGATGGGGGAGATGGCGCAGTGAGACATATAAACTTTATGTCCGTTAATAGGTTGGACAAGGTCGGGTTGATTGTAGGCAAAGGAGATAGGGGCCTACATATAAGGTGTGGATATAATTATGGAGAGTTAGTACGATTGCTTACTTTGTTTTCTATAATTTTAACCAGCTCAGTGGGATGTTATTCATTTTCGTATAACCACGCACTTATTTGGGGTTAGTCGTGTTTCGACAAGTGATGTTGTACAATATTTAGTATGTTAAACAAGTTCGGTACGATACTAGAAATGCAATCGTGTCAGAACGATGTGCGTGCAATGACGCCTTGTTTTTACATGTCAAACGAAAGAGCATCTCTCGGACTAGTTACGCAGAGTATGAAGTAGCATTTAATGTCATGCTTGACCGATTAAAAAAAAAAAAAAAGTCCGGCTTCTTGATGCTCTGCACTTGGCCACTTAGAATGTGCCTGTAAAATTTCAAGAAAAATAAAGATCGTTCTGGGGTCCAGAAGCGTGAACCCGATTTGCCCCATAGACAATGCGTGTAATGCATGGGCGGAAAACGTACAGGATCTGTATTATGACCGGACTTTAATTGTTTGTTTTTTCTCTCTCTTTATGTCACTTTATCTGACGTATTTGGTATCATGGGAAAGAGAATTTCATGGTTGTTATTGTAAAAAAAAATTTTTTTTGGTTTGTTTGTTCTATGGTAATCCTATCGAAACACGTGATGTAAAATAGATTTATAGGACAAAATTGCGTCTTCAATGACCCCCTTGACCAATTTTAAAAAATCCGGCCAAGAGGTGCCCTGCGTATTGCAACTCGGAATGTCACTGCAAAATTTCAAAGAAAAAAAAAAGGGACGTTTAGGGGGTGAAAAGCAGTCTGAAAACTTGGTATCATTCGAAAGGGCACTTCATTGCGGTCAGTTTGACACCGTTGTCATCTGCGCGCAATGTACTGCACGCATTAAAGGCGCTATTACGTAACGCATAGTAAATTCATCATTTTTGGCGATAACTTTGCGCTGACGTATTCGAATTTTACCAAACTTGGCAGACAGTTGTCACGTATATGGATACATGTGTCTGCCAAGTTTCATTGATGTAGGTATAAAGATCGTTATTTTAGAGTAAGTTGAAGTTATTTCGGAATTTTCTCGAAAATGGCGAATTTGGAAGGCAATTTTTCTCAAATTTGGTCAGTGTTAGGGTATATAATTTTGTATATGGCTGGAAAGGACATATCTTCAAGTATCTAAATCCAAAAAAGGGTACGGGTTTGCCAAGCCATTATGAAGATACGGCCACAGAGAGAAAGCCAATTCCTAAAACTTTGGAGGGCGCTATTTATGTTGTGCAAAGCCATTAGAGCGTGAAATTTGGCACGGCTATGTGCAATTATGAGATAAAGATACTGAGAGATTTTAAAACAAAACGGAATTTATATGAGAAAGTTATGGCAGTTTTAGATTGTTTAGGGGTCCATTTTTCAAGAACTTGAGATTTATTGGAGGAGTCGGTTTTAGATTTGAAATTCGAGTATGAAGATGGCATTGTGAAGGTCAAGTCATCCGTCGCAGATGAAAGGACATCTCTCAGACTATCTAGAGGAATTTGTTGAAAGTTTGTAGGATCTAGGATAGTGGGGATGGGAAGGAAGATATAACGGCCTTAAAATGGACCAGAAACGGACAAAATGGCGCCTGGACGGTCATGCATGGGTGATTTCCAAAATCGAAGAAAGTAGTGACCTTGATGAGATGTTAGAGACTATGCCTATGAAATTTGAAAGGAAAAAGACATGAGGAAAGCACCTAACTAGGAATCACAAACACTACGTGCAAAACGAATGCGATTTCCTGACGATAAGGATAAGGGAAAGGAGAATATTAATGGGGCAGAATGTGAGCGAAAACAAGGCATTGACGAAGGTCGTCATTGCGATAATATGCTATATAGAATTGAATTTGCTTCGCTTATGTAATTATGTTAGAAACCTTTGGTTCTATAAGCCCATAAAAGGTACGCCATACTCGGAAGGAATTTGGTTTTTATCTTTCTCCAAATAGGTGCCCAGGCTCACCGGGTTTGGGTGTGCGGAGACATTCTCGTGAGGCGAGCTGGTGAGCGGGCGTTTACCAGAGGCTGTCGAGACCTGGGAATCGCTGGTTGTGAGGTGGCATGGCACGGGCGAGGAGGGGCGTCGCTATACGCGATTTCCCGCGTCAATTACAGGGCCAAGTGAGGTTCGGTCCTTCTCCATCGGAGCTAATCATCCATGCGGGCTCGAACGACTTGGGGCGTTATTTTGCAAAGGACTGTCGACATGCGGTGGATGAAGCACTGAATACAGCGCGGTCATTGTTGCCGCAATGCTACATTTCATTTTCAAGCATCTTACTCGCCTGTATTACTATGGTCATGATGTACACGTCACGTCGCAGGTCGTCATCAATGATGTGCGGAAAGGTGTCAACAAGTATGCCAGACGGAGGGTCCGGCGTATGTGTAGTGGATCATTCATAGGCCACAATTTCAATGTCCAAGAACACTGGTATTTTCACAGAGATGGCGTGCATCTGTCTGATGAGGGATGTGATCTTCTCATGGAGAACTTTGCGTCAGCGGTTCGATTTGCTCTTAATCTTTGAAACTTTATTTTGTGCATGCCCTTTGTTTTATTGCGGGCAATCAGGAGTATATTGAAATTTAAAGAGTAGATTACGATTTAAAATGGTTTATTGACAGGCTGACAAAATGTAGGTCAAGAGGTTGTTTACATTTTTGAGGGAAATTCACGCGCTAGGAAATGTAATACTTTGTATTACATTGGAAGGAAATGTACAAGCGTATGTACGCTTATCAAGCAAGCGCGGAAAATACCGCCAGCAAATTACAAATAGCACGAAGGGGCTTTCATTCTAGTTATGGCTTTCATTTGAATGGACAAGAAGAAAAATGTACGGAGTCTGAAACATTCCCACCACCTCCCCATTATCTCCACCAATAAAAGTATTTTTAGTATATTGGTGGCATAAATTAAATATTGCTTGGTGGTTCGAAGTAGCCAAGGTATACGTATTAGTACGGAAAGGATTTAGGGTTTCAGGTATGAAAGGTACGGATAGGGTTTATGTAATAAATTGGTCAGTGATTTATGAAGTTAATGCAGAGCCGGGGGCATTTGGCCTGGTCGCACATCAAGCGTCGTGCACAAAGACAGTGGGCCGTAGGGGAATTTTCCCATTGGGTTTCGCCCCTACCCGGTTTTGTATGGGTAAATCACAATCACATGGTACTGATAAGTTTATTGATCAATAATTGTCATCCAATAATTTTCGACCCCACTCAATTTTTACATGCGAGGGGGTTGCCAATGTATATTCAGTCGAATTTGTTCGCATGTCAATTCTTAGTTTTCCGGCCCCCATTCGATTTGAATGCGGGGGGACCTAGTTGTACCTACACATTTTCAAACTCAGGGTGTCACGCTTTAATCTTAGGCATCATCCGATCTTACAGGCGGAGAGGCTGGTATATATATACATCTATTTTCTATAACTTTAGGCATCACTCGATTTTATAGGCGGGGGGCTGATATAATGACTTAATGTATATAAGTTTAGCATTGGCATCACTCGATTTCATAGACGGGGGGCCTAGCATTTGTAAGCATTTTTTATGATTCAATATATCTGTGTTATTTTGTTATGACACCCAGAAAATCAAAATGTGCAAAATAAGCGTCCATCTCAAAATGTTAATAAAGCCACAAAAATAACGCAAAGTTGATTGTTTGTTATTTTTGTTAGCCGTGCATAAATTTTGCCACATGCCCAGGTTCTATTTCGCTAGGCAAAAAAAAAAAAAAAAAAAAAAAAAAAAAAAAAATTGGGTTGTTGGGATTTGGAGTTTGTTCTTTTGTTTCGTTCCTGAACTATAATCATTTCCAGTATGCCTCAAGGAGAGGAATGGCCAAGAGCGCCATGAACCGACGGTGGGGACAGGCTGCGATTACCAGATCTTGTGTAGGGAACCAATGGCCCAGGAAACTGGGCCTGCTGGGTAGAGCACCGTCTTCCCAGCTGGTCACGTGACCCGTGACCCTCGGGTTCCCATATTTGTGGAATCGCAGTCTGTCGCCTTCCGCCATTGCAAACAAATAATTATGGAAATGGTTTTATATGATTTCATATCTATGTTATGTAATAATATGTCAAGTTGGAAATATGCTACCGCAAAAACTCGAACGGAAATATGTAAATGGTTTTTGTATGATTTTATATCTATGTTAATAGTATGTCAAGTTGGAAATATGCTACCGCTAAAACTCGAACGGAATTATAGAAATGTTTCTATATGATTTCTTATCTATGTTGATAATATGTCAAGTTGGAAATAAGCCAACTCAAACGGAAGAATTAAAAGTTGAGAAAAAGGCAATAACAGCATTTTCATTGTATTTCTTATTGCAATTGAACGCGAATATCACAATCTACAGAGAAATGTAAAAACAACTTAACATTCACTTGTACTGAACAGCGGAGAAGGGATAAGAAATAACCATATTCAACAATTATTCATGTCCACAATATAATGTTTATTAAGATTAGCTCCTGTCAAGTTGTAAACAACTAACTTTTCATTAATATGCCGCAAATATTGTTTGGCTTCTATATTTGGGTAGCACACTAATTAATTCATATTGCACGTTGAAATATATTATATAGACATGTACATATATATGCGCATGCTGAAAGACCCGTTTATTGCACTATATCTTGCATAGATATTTCAAACATCACGAAGTTTTCATTCCATTCTCTTTCTTTAACATAAAGATATGTGTCAACCTACAACAATCGCTTAAGATAAAGTTGGGTTCTTGTACATGTCATACGATTGAATTGTCAAAGTAAATGACCGCAAGCGACTGAAAAAGTTATGTCGCACATTATTGTATATTGTGAGGTTTTGGGATCATCATAATTATCAATAAGAAATTTTTTGACTTAGTCTTGCTGAAAGCCACATGGACCGTTCTCAGATTTGGATGTTTTGGACTACTCAAACTGTGGTATGAAATTTGTTCCAGGTATTTCAGAAATGTTATTGTCATACTTCGACTATGAAAACATTTACTGAGCCATTTTTTCAGGGTATTTTCTTCTGTGGTTTTCTTCCACACCAACAAAAAAGTAGAATGAAGAAAACTCTGAACTTATTTTCGGCCTTTCCAAGAACCTATGATTAACATATTAAGATGGCACACGTCAAAGTATGAATTTGAAATCTACCAAGGAGATGGCGTCTGTCGGTTTGTCTTTGTCTTTCTCTTCCTTGGACGTCCGTCCATACTGTCACCCTTTGAACCTTCGCTCATTGTTTGTTTGTCCCCTCTTGTTCTTCCATCTTCGTCGCTAGAGTCAGTCTGTCGGTTTGTCTTTTTCTTTCTCTTCCTTGGACGTCCGTCCAGACTGTCATCCTCGAAACCATGGCCTTTGCTACGGTTGTCCCGTCTTGTTCTTTCATCTTCATCGCTAGAGTCAGTCTCTTGGTTGGTCATATTGTCTCTCTTCGTTGAGAGTTCATCCATACTGTGATCCTCGGAACCATGGCTATATCTACGTATGGAAAAAAATAATCAATTGACCAAATAAAATTTGGCAAGTTTGTTCGTCGTTAAGTAAACGTTTAATACTCAGACTTGTATGAATGCTTCAATATTTTTCAAATGATTCAATAATAAAGAATGGTTCGTATTAATTGAGTATCTGTATTTTGTGAGAGAAACATGCCCATATATATTAAAAAAACGTTCAGCCGAACGAAGTTCCGACGAGATATAATGTTAAAGGTACTACGTACCATTTGCAGGCCCAAAAATGAAAAGTTTAAATTCCAACGGCATTTGAAAGACAACACTAATAAACACTAAGAACTTCCTTCAAATCGAAAGGGCTTGACAAATGGCTTTTAGTGAGAAAATAACGACCATTAGTTGTCGAATCGACTTAAGTGATTGTAATCACCTAAGTAATAGTCTGATTTACAGACCCTTTACCGAATGGTCGTTATTTTTGTGCTGCACAAAGATTCTATCAGTTTAGTTTTGGCCATTACAAGCAGTGGGTTATTGATATAGACAAATGCTTAAGTGCCTAATGTTGAATACAAAATAAATTAAAGTTGAATTTGTCCTCAAATTTATGTCGATATTCGAAGCACAGGATTAAATATGTTCAAATCCCTCTCAGGGTTAGGGCAAGGGATATAATAATTCGCAATGCCAACAATTTCTAGACACAATTTTAACGGGGTAAGAGAATTTTGTTTTGTCCCGAAAATTTGGCCGATCGATATTTCGTTCCGTTGGGGGGGGGGGGGGGGGGGTAAGGTCACCTTTTTGGTCACCCATTAGCACATTTTTAATTTAAAAAACAAACATTTAAGGGGGGGTTCGACCCCCCAAACCATTTGAGTGGAAAATTAAAATAATCAAATGAATAATCATGCAAACCCATTTCATCAACCCAGTTATGGCTCAATCGGTAAGAGAAGCGTACGATAATTCTAGAATAGTGGGTTTGAAACCTAGTAATTATTTCTTCCTATTTGTTGCTTAATGAATAATGAGGCAAAGCAAAGTATAATCAAATTCTAATTGGTTGTGACCTCTTTCCAAGCCGCTTTGATTAATTTATAGGATGGCTTGCCTAGGTTTAAAAAGACGCACACGGACTCGACGTGTACACCTAAGGCTGCTCATCTGCTATCTCTAGGGGGCAAGTTTGCACCCCAAAGTAGGGTGCAGAATCGCACCCTATAGGGTGCTGCTTTTGTAGCAAATGTCTGCACCCCTGTTAAAGGGTTCCCGTATGCCCCCTCTAGGGTGCTGCTATTGTAGCAGAGGTATGCAACCTTAATGGGGCCAATTGGTACCTTTATTTCTTAGTGTGTAGGGTATTGTGCTCCAGTTCTTTTGATACCATATTTTTATGGTACGTTTTTCCATGGTTGGCTGCTAAGAGTTCATTATCGCTAACAGGGTCGAACCCCCACGCCAACTTATAAGGGGTGAATGGGATTAAACAACAAGTAATGTATATCAAACAGACTTGTTTATCAACTCATGTTTAGGGTAAATTTCATGGATTATTTCCGATTGAGGATGACCGTGCGGTGCACAATGCCCGATATGATATGAGCTCATCGAATCGTCACAGCAAAAACGTACCGAGAAGGCTTGATGATATTATCCCTCACGCTAATCAAATGTGCTGCATCTAATAATATATCAACCCACGATGGAGAGCTCTGGATTACTGAAAGACGTTGTGCTAATGTTGAAAAAAAGAAAAAAAGATTAATGCATAAATGCCAATGATGATGACGACGATAACAACATAGTACAACAACATTGACAAGGGCAATAACAACAATAATACGTGTTACAGTAATAATAATAATGAGAAGAAGAATAACAAGAAAAAGAAGAAGAAGAAGAAAAAGAAGAAGATTTAGAAAAAGTTGAAGAAGAAAAAGAAAAAGAAAAAGAAAAAGAAGAAGAAGAAAAAGAAGAAGAAAATTAACGACAATAAGGGATTGAGGAAAACATGTACAAGTAATATTATATGAAGACATCTTGAAATTGCTTACAGAAAGATGACTTCGAACACAGCGCTATAGCGGACCGATTCATATTCCGCACCCTCCAATAGTATAGTATTAATGACTGCTTTGAGAGAAATAGTTGTTTTTATACGCTCAAGGGAAAGTTACAATTGTGCTATTGCCCGAGGCGTGTTACCCATAGGTTTACATGTTAAAAATGGTTTGAGTGATCGAGGATACCGTACGTGTGCGAAGAATTGGTCGGTATTTTCATACAAGACAAGACAATTCCAAACAAGACAAAAATGGCTAAAGAAATTCTCCCAAGATTTCAATTTATCAAATGCCAGACTCGCTGACAGCAAGAACAACAAAAAGGGTACGTGAAATTATCCATAAACATGTTCGTTTAGTTGCTGAAAAAGCATAGACGTAGACGTAAATAGATCTAGTAGTCAGGGTGTCTGATCGCGCACCCGATGTTGTGTGTTAATTTTTTTTTTTTCAATTTGAGATTCTAACCTTTATCTGTTGTGATCCTGAAGGTGATACTCAATAAGTGAGGTGTCATATGAAAGCGCAGGTTCTTCTCCATATTACCCACAGGGCCGGCCCACCCCCAAAATTGTAAAAATATCTGGCTTAAACTAGAATCTAGATCTAGTCTACTCTTAAAGATACACTCATAAAAAACAACCGTGCAGATAAACTAGAGAAAGGCCAAGGTGGTGTCATTAGTGGACTCATTTGTTTTCGGCATATAAAAGTATTAATGACTGCTTTAATATTCGAGAAATAGTTGTTTTTATACGCTCTCGGGAAGGTTACAATTGGGCTATTGCCCTCGTCACGCCTCGGGCAATAGCACATTTCTAACCTTTCCTTGAGCGTATAAAACAACTATTTCTCTCAAAGCAGTCATTAATACTATATTATATACCTCACTTAAGAAATCTAGCCATCTGATTGGTCGAAATTGCATTCATAAACTTTAACTATTCCTGTAAAATTCCCGGTAAAATTCCAAACCCATGTAATAGTTCTAAAAAATAGTTCACAAATCCCAGTTACCATGGTTACCGGAAAAATAGTTCAGTCTTGAAGAAAAACCCATAGGTATACATGTTAAAAAATGGTTTGAGCGATCGAGGATACCGTACGTGTGCGAAGAATTGGTCGGTATTTTCATACAAGACAAGACAATTCCAAACAAGACAAAAATGGCTGAAGAAACTCTCCCAAGATTTCAACTTATCAAATGCAAGACTCGCTGACAGCAAGAACAACAAAAAGGGTACGTGAAATTATCCATAAACATGTTCGTTTAGTTGCTGAAAATGCTTTTGACGAGTACCAGCATAGACGTAGACGAAAATAGATCTAGTAGTCTAAAGTGTCTGATCGCGCACCCGATGTTTTTTTTTGTGTGCTAAAATTCTTCCCATAGAGATTGCACGCAATGCAGTCTCTATGCAGTCTACGTGCATTGCGCGACCATGCAAAAAGAGTCAAGTTTTTTTTTCAATTCGAGATTCAAACCTTTATCTGTCGCATCTTCCTGTCTCTGGCTTACAGCGATATCCTGTGTTGCTTCTCCTAGACCATGGTGTGGCAAATGTTGTGTTTCTTGAGAACTCGAGAGGTATGGCTGTTGGTGTTTACTAGTTATTGGCCGTTCACACTGGTTGAGTTTTCGTTGTTGACGTTTTTGTCGAGAACGTCTTGCTTTCCATTTCCGTAGCATGCTTTCATATTTGCCTTCCCTGAAGTAAGGACTCTGACATGACAACTAAACACAGATTTTTAGAGAACAAAGGAAATAAAAAGTGATTAGCTGTAAAAATGAGGGGAAAAGAGAGAATAAGGGATTGGTAACGTACGGAATCCGCCAAACTCGTCCATTTCCCCTATTGAAGCAACATTACCAAAGTTATCGAATGGAAACCGAATTTTCAAATAAATAATTAGCCTTTTTAGCATACTTAATTAGCTATGAACTTTAACCTTTGACCTACATACTCTGAAATCGAACTTAGGTTGTGTTTTGACACCATGTACCTTAATTCATATCAAATTTCATTAAAATCCGTCAAACATCACAAGTTATCCATCGGATTTGTTACGGACGGACGGAAGTTCGGACGGCAGCGTTACTATATGCGATCAAACAAATATTAATGCCTCCATGCATGTACCACCACCTTTTGGTGGCAGAGGCATAACAACAAAAAGGCAATTACTACTTCTTCATTTTTCTCTCCTTCGTTTTTCACCCACCCTATTCATTATCGTAAGGTTGGCAACAAAAGGGTTATATATTCATGTCACTCATTCTCTCTCTCTCTCTCTCTCTCTCTCGCTCACCCTCTACTCTACAAGCTAACTCTCGCCATGTGTCGGAACTACTGATTCGATACAATGACCAGCCTCGGGGTCAAGATAAAAGTGAGAAATGGATAGGGCTAGTTGAGGAATCATAATGTACATACATTATGTAATTCATGAAGTATGCTAGCTAAGTTCTCATGCTTATGTAATTTCATATACAGTGCCTATACAAAAAAAAGTGAACCTATGTTTGGTCACTCCTAATTAGTCATAACCAACATAACTTTGAAATCAGTTTCATAATGACGAAGTTGGGTACACTTTTTTGTTAAATGCCGGCACAGTAAACTCCATAATTCCTTAAGTTTAATAATAATAATAATAGTTCGTTGTTTTATAGCGCATTTCAGGACCGACGGCCCTCTCAAAGCGCTTTACAATGTACAATGTACGTTTACATAATAATTACACGAAGCATTCATCAAAGAGGTGAGTTTTCAGCGCTCTCTTAAAAACTTCAACATCAGTCATGGAGCGTAGCAAAGTTTTGGTCCACCACATGCAAATGCCCTGTTCACCATAGGTTTTTGTGGCTCCATGATTGAGGGCGAGAAGGTGTTGAGAAGATGACCGCAAACGCCTTGGTGGGATGTACGGTGTGAGCAAATCTGAGATGTACTCTGGACACATGCCATGGAGAGCTCTGAAAACGATCAGAATCACCTTGTAGCGGATCCGTAACTGAACTGGCAACCAGTGTAGATCTCTCAAGATAGGTGGTATGTGTTGAGACCTCTTCACTCTCGACACTAAGCGAGCTGCAGAGTTCTGAATCCTCTGCAACTTACCTAGTTCTCTCTCTGGAGCTCCCAGGAGAAGGCAGTTGCAGCTGTCAAGCAGGGATATAAAGGCGTGGACCAATATCTCAGTTGTCCTGCTATTGAGATAATGACGGACACGACCTATTCTTCTGAGGGCCAAAGATGCTTTATTGCAAGTATTGTTGACATGTTGCTGCATAGTCAAGTGACAGTCAAGGATTACACCAAGATCACGTAGAGATGGGGAGGGTCCAACTTGACTGCCACCAGATGTAATAGCGCCCAGTTCTTGCCTAAAACGTTGCCTAAAACGTGACGACACATGCAATACCTCCATCTTATTATCATTAAGTGTAAGTTGATTTTCACTCATCCAGCAACGAATGTCCAGTAGACATAGTTCGAGTTTTGAGACCATTTGGTCCCTTGCCTGGGGTTTCATTGTGACATACAATTGTGTGTCATCCGCGTACATCATTGTCGAAAATCCATGGCTAAGGATGATATCTTCCACGGGAGCGGTATAGCATATAAACAGGAGCGGGCCGATCACCGATCCTTGTGGGACGCCCCATAGCAGCGTTCTGGGATTAGACTTCACATCCTTGACTAACACACTCTGTTGTCTTCTCGAAAGATAGGATGCAAACCAGTCAAATGCCACCCCGGTAACACCGAATCTGTCTCGGAGCCTGGTAAGAAGGATGGAATGATCCACAGTGTCGAATGCCGAGGTTAAATCCAATAAAAGAAGGACTGCCTCATTCCCGGTATCCAATGACTGCAAGAGGTCATTCTGAACTCTTATGATAGCAGTCTCTACGCTGTGGTGCTGCCTGTATGCAGATTGTCTAGATGGTAGTAGAGAGTTCGAATTCAGGTACGTCATCAGCTGCTGACTAACGATCCGTTCTATGACTTTCCCAGGGAAAGGTAAATTTGAAATCGGACGGTAATTGTTAAGAGTCTCTGGGTCTACAGAAGGACTCTTCAGCGTTGGGATGATGAGTGCCGATTTCAGTGATGATGGAAAGGTTCCAATCTGAAGTGACTGGTTTGTCAAGTCCGTTAAAGCAGGAAGAAGGATATCCAAGCACTTTTTGAACACACATGCTGGAACAGGGTCAAGTGAACATGCCTTGATCTTATTTGATTTGATGATCTTGAGCACATCAGCATGGGAAGCCTTGCCAAACTTCTCAAATGAACAGGGCGGTTTGCTTCCAGCTACCAAACATGAGGAAGCCCCAGAAGATCCAGGTTCTTGATTGTCTACTTGTTCGTAGTTCCGCGTTCTTAGATTGACGATCTTACTTTCAAAGAACTGTAAGAATCTCTCAGACAGTTCTGCTGGTGAAGTATGAAGAGGTAAGGTCTGTGAAGGGCTCTCCACGGTCAACCTTTGGATGGTTCGGAACAATTCCTTGTGGTCACAGCCTGAAATTTTGTCACGATGATGGCTTCTCTTTGCTTCCTTAAGGACAGAATGATAGTCTGATGAAGCATTTTTGAGTAGCTGCTTATTTATTGTTGTTATACTGCTCCTCCATCTCCTCTCTTTCGCCCGGACATTACGTTTGAGCTTTCTTAGTGACTCGTCATACCATGGTGCATGTGGTCGTAGTTGAATACTCCGCTGTGATACTGGGGCATGCTTATCAAGAGTTGTGGACAAATTTGCATTATAGAATTCAACCTTTTCATCCACATCAAGATCTGCAATATTAGTTGCTCTCTCAAAGCACGACGTAATGTCTTCTTTGAATGTCTTGTAATCTATGTCTCGAAGATTACGTGCAGAGACTTGCTCTTTAGTTGCCGGCAAGCGAGGAAGTGATACTGTGAAGTTAATGGCAGCATGGTCTGACGGCATGGCAGGCAGAACAATTATGTTGTTGGTAGAGTGGTCAGTGTCCCTCAATATAAGTAAATCCAATGTGTGACCATGGATATGAGTTGGCTCAGATATCTCCTGATGCAATCCAGCTGATTCCAACAGGTCAAGCATAGCTCTTCTATCAGTATCTTGGGAATTATAGACATGAATATTGAAGTCCCCACAAATCGACAGATGGTTGCTCAGCAAGTAAGCAGATTCTAGGAGTTTCGAAAATTCATCAAGGAATTTTCTGATGCTACCCTAGACGGTGGCCTGTAGATGACAATCAGTGTAATTGGAACTTGGTCTGTAGAGAGGATCTTAACTTCCAGACATTCAAATGTCTCAAAGGTATAGGCTTTAGTTTTAGTGCTTTATTGGTTTTTCACCATGATGCAGATTCCTCCGCCTCTTTTCCCCTTTCTTGGCAGCTTCAGGAGATGATGTTCACGTAGCGTGCTCTTAATATCAGCTAAAGCAGGTCCATCCTGGCTATCCCCTCGCAGCCAAGCTTCAGTAATAGCGAGGATGTCAAGCTCCTCTGTAAGCACTAAGTCACAGACTTCTGAAGGTTTGTTCATCATGGAATGTGCATTCCACAGGCTAATTTTCACAGGATTTTTTGCTTTAGGCGGCATCCTGATGTGGTCCAGATGAATAATCTTTCTTGCAGAAGATCTTCTGCATTTGGGATTATGGTGAATAGACTTCCTTCCATTGAAAATGATCACTCGGATCTTCTTTTGAAGCTTCGTCCATGATCTCTTTCCTCGCCTGGTGGGTTTGGCTGAAGAGATCCCAAGGTCTTTTAAGTAGTGGTACACGTCGGGAGGAACTCTGACTTTCTTCAGCTCTGCTTTAATCCTAGTCAGGTCTTCGGGACTGTACTGAGTGGTGTTTTGTTGTACACACATAATACCAGAGAGCATAAAAAGGAGTATGCACAAGACTTGACTTGGCAATATGTTCCCCATAGTTTTTGAGTGTAACCTACAAGCACCAAATCCACAACACGTTATTCATCAGTTAGTCATAGGTCCTTCTACATCTTCCTCTCTCTCTGACCTCCTCAATGATACAAGGTATAGGAAAGGCAAGACATTCTATAGAGTGAATGTCCAGATTCAATAGCCACATGTACAAGTACACCACTGTGTAAATGCGGTCAAGTTTGACCTTTTCTATAGCCAGTCAGATAACAAAAGAAATTGCTGCAATGTCCAACAATAGGTGGCTGGTCGGTCATGCATGCCTGTAGTAACATGGAGGTTTAAGAAGCAATCTCAACCTGTATTTCCATGTAAAACTTTCCCAACTACTGCTGCTCAGTCCTGTAGATAAGGAACTCCAAATTTGTCTAGTAGTGTCCTGGGAGCTATAGAAACAGACTGCTATCAAAATATAAATGCATTTATCCCACAAACCATGTAAATGTCTCATGAAATGGAGAGCAGAAATTGAGTGCAACCACTATAGCGCCACATCGTTAATCAGTTTAGTAATTAATTTTTTTTTTAATGGGGTCATAGACTACACGTTTCTTCTCATTTCTTTCTTGCTCGAATTCATCCTGGCTGTTTTTTTTTAAATCTATAAATGGACGAGTCTGACTTTCAAAACTCCCACATATAATCCCTTACTTTGTTAGAACAACTGTGTGAAAATTGGTGGTAAGCAGCAAAAGTGCTTCTACATCTATCCTAGTTTCTACTGCCTGAGCACTGACTTTTCTTATTACCTGTGAGGATGCAGCCAAAGAAGCTACTTCAGTGAAGAAATCATCGTGCAAATATCTATCACCTGTGACCATTAAGTTTGTAAGGCAGGGAAGAGAGCAGAGAAACTTCGCTAGCTGCTTGGATTCCAAATTACATATTTCCCCGCGAAGTGCATATAAATCCACGTTGACTGTTTGAATCTGTTGGGATAGAATATCAATTGGTATCAGCCATATACATGTAGCATACAAATATCACTGATATTGAAATCACAATAATTATGTTGTAATTTTCCAATATAATTTTAATTGGATAAATAATAATAATAATAATAATAATAATAATAATATTTAATTTTTATATAGCGCTTATAAAAAATGTCTCTAAGCGCTTTACAAATATACTATTACCCCGGTCATTGGATTCAGTGCTTGCCCGCACACACTGTGTGCACAATATCCACTCCCTGGGGAGCATTCCAGCATAAACAACACTATATAGCAGTAAAAGTGCGGAAGACGAAACCAAGAGAGTGATTTATCATGTTTCATGTTTGTAATTTGTATATGTTTCATTTGATTTCTATACCTAAAGTAGCCGAAGTATGGAAGGCATCCCCGGATATTTTTTTTAAGGGGAAGGTGGTCGATTGATAGAATTAAGATTTTACAAATGAATGGCATATGCAAATCGTGAAGCATAAATTGGGAAACTCGTGGAAACCATTATATTCTGTACTCTCACATTAAGCATTCATACAATAACAGCAGACGATCCAGGATTCTGAAGGGGGAGGGGTAAATTGGAAAAATATATATCTGATGAGCAAGAAAGTAGAAGGGAAAACAATGGTAATTGGGGCAGTAGCATATTTTATGGGAGAAAAGAAATTAAGAACCTTTAATAGAAATTCATCAATCATATTAGAGAAAGCAGGGATTTGCGAATTGCGTCGTTATCAGTAGATCCTCTGGCACTGAAAATTCATCTGATTCGACTCAGAAAATAATTCATCCGGATTACTAGCACATCATTAGTTTATGCTGTAGTTTTGTTTTCTTTTGGTGTGTTGTACATGATTGCTGAAAAACTGTTATGCCCATGGAAGATTATCCAGAAAATTGATGTCATTTACATGTATTCGTATTTCTGACATGGAATCTCAGTACAAAGAACAAGAAAAATATGTTTACAAAATATATTGAAATCTCCTCAGTTTTGCATTGCATTTGTCATTTCATTGAGGAAGTAATATGGTAACTTGGGCAATATCACATTGTATAGGGGGAAATTAATTTCAAATCTTTGATATAAAACTAGAAATTCATCAATGAAATCGGTGAAAGCATAGATTGACAAATTTCACTGTTTCAACTAGTGTAAGCCACAGTACTGATAACAAATCCAAATTCTGCTTAGATAATAAATTAGATGGAACTTTGACTGCGCGCAGTCGAAAATGATGCCTCTGCCGTAGAGCGATTTTACAAACCAAATAAGACGCAATTTTTAATATTCAAATTTGATAGTAATCCATTAAGGGGTTCTAAAAATATCGTGATTACGAGCTAGTTTTTATATACATGGCTCAGCAAGATAAATTCCTTAATCTGAGTTTGATAGTAATCCATATGTCGGTTCTAATTATAATGAATTTGAATTTGAATTGAATTTGAATTTGAATTGAATTTGAATTTATTAACAACAACACATCACAATAATGACAGTACATATGAAAAAAACATACAATGCAAACAATAATACTGATACATGTATACATAACATAAGAGTAATGTCGATTGAACAGTAATGGTTTTAAAACGATATTTTTTAGACATACATCTGCATACTATTAAATGTACAAAAGATATATACGTAAATATGTATATTACTGTGTTTAGGTGAAGTTGTTAATGGGAACTAGAAGTTACCACAAGTGCTAGTCGAGCCTAGTTCCATTCTTTGGCAAGATTTTTTTCTGTTAATTTGTTTTTACATATGAATGTAAAACTTGTTTGTTTTGTATTTACATATATACAACAAAATAATACAATATCATGTAACTTTTTTTCTGTACTAAGATTAAAAAATAAAAATAAAAAAGCTTAAGCGTTAAAGCATTATAATGAAAGAAGACAAATCTTTGAAGAAATAAAATCATCAATGCGATCACAAAGTATGTTTTAATAGATAATAAGCCCCACGACTTTTGACCTTTGACCTCATGACCC
This sequence comes from Strongylocentrotus droebachiensis, assembly GCA_035222895.1. Taxonomy (NCBI): domain Eukaryota; kingdom Metazoa; phylum Echinodermata; class Echinoidea; order Camarodonta; family Strongylocentrotidae; genus Strongylocentrotus; species Strongylocentrotus droebachiensis. The sequence goes on from JAVYIG010000504.1 coordinate 33,875, forward strand.
TAAAAACTAATCAGTTCATTGGCTGTGCAAGATAATACATGTCTTGAGTTTGATGGTAATCCGTCCAACGGTTCTAATGATAGTGTGATCACAAGCTGTTTTTGCATACATAATGAGCCCTGTGACCTTTGACCTTTGGCCTCATGACCCCAACATCTTATCAGTTCATGAACTCTGCATGATACAAACATGATCCAAGTTTGGCGGTAATCCATCGATCAGTTCTTGAGATAACGCGATCATGAGCTATTTTTGCATACATAATGAGCCATGTGACCTTTGACCTCACGACCCCAAAATCTAATCAGTTCACTAGCTTTAGGGGGGGGGGGGGGGGACACTGTTTTTTTTTGTTTTTTGGTCTCGAAATTTGAAAATTTGACATTTTTCTTCGTTGGGGGGGGGGGGGGGGTAAGGTCACCTTTTTTAGGTTAGCCGTGGGCATAATTTTATTTTTTTATTTTATTTTTTATTTTTAAAAAATTAAAAAAAAAAAAAAAATACCAAAGGGGGGGTTTTAGTTTTTTTTTTAGGGGCGTTTACACACATAAAAATACCAAAGGGGGGGGGGGGGGGTTTAACCATCAAAACACCCCCCCCCCCTGCGTACGCCACTGGACAGACGGATAGACAACCAGAAAACATAATGCCTCCGGCTTCTTTGTAGCGGAGCCATACAAATGGTCAATATGAAAACGAATGGCCGCAACCTCATGTTTTAAAAAGGAAATCAACATTTCCCATCTCCTTTTATCTGCTTCTTTACCCGAGATGAAGAAACTCGATCAGCAATCTCTTTGTAGAAATTATCATGAAGGAAACATGAATAACGAATCACCAGGTCTGTAAGACGTGGCGGGAGACTGAGAAACTTCCCCAGGCAGTAGGATGCTGACTGATAATCGCGTAGGTTCAATTGGTAAACCCTAAATGTCTGAATCTGTGCATGGAAATACAAACAAAATATTATACGTGAATCACGAAGCATGACATGAAGAAAATAATGGAACCCTTAATATAGTCTGTACGGTCAAACTAAGCATTCACATATAATTACAGAAGATGATCCAGGGTTTTGGTTTGAGGGGGGGGGGGAGGGATAGATTTAGTAAAACCGATCCATTCTGCATGATGCTCTCCTAGCAACCAAAATAACAAACAATAACACATTATCTCTGAATGGACACAGGATAGTAGGGTCATTGTCTCAGTTTAAAAAAAGGATGGGAAGACGTTGCGACGTTCTCACCTTCGTCTTCATCTTTTTATTCGCTCTGCTTCCCAGAGGAAAAACCAGTTTCCACCAGTTGAAATTTCCAGTTAAATTCAACTGGTTCCCAGTTGACGGCAACTGGATATTTGGATATTTGGTGCGACTGAATTTCATCTAACTGGAACCAGTCCTTAATGACCAGTTGCATCAGTTGATAGCTGGTCTGTGCATGGCATATTTCCAGTTGCACCAGTTGATAACTGGTCTGTTTGCATACTTCCAGTTGCACCAGTTGATAACTGGTCTGTGCATGGCATATTTCCAGTTGCACCAGGTGATAACTGGTCTGTGCATGGCATATTTCCAGTTGCACCAGTTGATAACTGGTCCATGGGCATATTTCCAGTTGACACCAGTTAATTTGAATATTGAAAACGGGGTGCGTGCACATTTATGTTTTTTATACAATTTATCTGAATTTAAAGCATATTTATTAATTACGGATAATAGTTATTCGATTCATTTAAAAAATACTACAAAATGTAAATTGCCAATTATTAGGACATTTCACTACTTTAAACAAAAATACATTTAATTAAACATGGATCAGGGAAAACATTAACTATATGAACGAAAATAAATTCAATAAAATTCAAGTATATGTGACCCGGCACCACAAAACCACCAAAAAGTAGCAAAAATTATTTTCCTGATTTCATCTGATTATGAAAGAAGAAGTTCTCCTCTTTAAAATGGTATATTACTTGTCCAAATTGAAGCTTCCTAACCCTTTTAATTTAGTGAATGAAAAGAGCTGGTGAGGGAGGTTACTGGTATTAAATTGTGAGAAAGAGAGCTTTAAAGTTTGGGGCTATTCAAGCATGCGGAGCAAGCAAACCACAGGGAAATCAATAGAAGGGTGAATCAAAAGGCCATAGCAACCACTATGAAGAGATTTTCAGATTAGGCTGAAATTTGGCCTGATGGTCAAACATAGTCTGTTCATTATGTTTCTGAGGTTTCAATGTGTGGACTTAAGTCTTTCAAAAGTTATTATGTTGTATGTGTATAGAGTTGTAATTGGACAGATTAAGTGAACTGCAACATAGTGCCGAGACACCTGCACTAGACAATGCCTATTCATGGTGGACCCAGAGTCTTTTTGTTCCCCCTTACATAACACTGCTTGTCACCTATCTTGTTTTGTATACATCTGGGCAATTATTTGTAACCACATTATGAACTTGCTTTATACTTAATTCCCATACTGTTTTCTTTCTCACAGGAGGTTCAAAGTATTTTTACTATGACTTGCTCTTTCATTTCCAGTAGCCATCCTGATGATAATTAATGGAAGCAATTCATAAATACCAGCCAGAAAGTGGTATAAAAATAAAGAAAGGCAGGAGACACACAGTAAAGACACCAACATAGAATAACGAAAAATAGAAAGAATGAGAGAGAGAGACAGAGAGGGAAAAGAAGGGGGAGAATTATGATAGCTGTAAGCAAAATGATGATATCAAGAGTGTGAATGTGTGTTTACAATAAGAACTTGATTTCAAAACTCTTATGGGAGAATAAATTTGGAAGCACAGAAATGAAAACAAAATTATTTAGGGAATGTCACAACTCTTTCTCATCCTGTATCACAAGTTTAAAAATGCAACAACTCTCTCTCATCCTTTATCACAAGTTTGAAAATGCAACAACTCTTTCTCATCCTGTATCACAAGTTTAAAAATGCAACAACTCTCTCTCATCCTTTATCACAAGTTTGAAAATGCAACAACTCTTTCTCATCCTTTATCACAAGTTTAAAAATGCAACAACTCTTTCTCATCCTTTATCACAAGTTTGAAAATGCAACAACTCTTTCTCATCCTGTATCACAAGTTTAAAATGCAACAACTCTTTCTCATCCTGTATCACAAGTTTAAAAATGCAACAACTCTCTCTCATTCTTTATCACAAGTTTAAACATGCAACAACTCTCTCTCATCCTTTATCACAAGTTTGAAAATGCAACAACTCTTTCTCATCCTTTATCACAAGTTTAAAAATGCAACAACTCTTTCTCATCCTTTATCACAAGTTTGAAAATGCAACAACTCTTTCTCATTCTTTATCACAAGTTTAAAAGTGCAACAACTCTTTCTCATCCTTTATCACAAGTTTAAAAATGCAACAACTCTTTCTCATCCTTTAACACAAGTTTAAAAATGCAACAACTCTTTCTCATCCTTTATCACAAGTTTAAAAATGCAACAACTCTTTCTCATCCTTTATCACAAGTTTAAAAATGCAACAACTCTTTCTCATCACCTCTCGTTCGTTTACATTAAAGAAGTTTATACTAGAAACATGATTGCATTCATTCAAAATATTATTGTTTTAATCATTCCATGGAAATATTTCCCAAGTCAAATCCTGAAAATGACCGTGCACTAATACATTTATCTGAAACAACTTCAAAAGAATAAACAGATATGCATAACATTATCGATATCAATAAAAAATAAGTGCATCCTACTAAGTGAAAACTAAACAATTCACCTCAGAATAATATTTCATACTGGTACCAGACCTGGAAAATATGTTTATAAATAAATTACTGTGTTTATTGCAAAGATACACAAATATTGCTAATTATAATAAAGCAGACATGAGAGTGGTCTAGCATTGCACAGTTATGTATATTAAACAACTATCAACGAGATGTCAATTAATATTCCACCAACTCCCATAAAATATTGTTCAAATGTCCAGGGGCTCTTTTCAACTTACACATAAGGACAGTGCACGTGACCCTAAGCATCCATGTATTTTAAGCATTGTATCCCACAAATAGATCAATATTTTTCATCACAAGTACAGACATTACCTTCAATGGAAAAGTTTTATAATGAACTGAATTTAGATTTGCAAGTCCATCTCAAAGCGATTGAATGTATGTATTGAACAGTGTGCACAAACAAAACAAAACACAATTCAGCTCTCGTAACAGCTAACAAAAATTAATTCTCCGGAGATGAAGAATCACCATCACTCTCAGTCTCAGCATCTTGCTCTGGAGCGGGACAGACGATGTCGCGGGTAGATGCTGTACAGAACTCTCGAATAGTTCTGTGCAGGTAATATCCTCCTCTCCCTCTTCTCCAATGTCCATTTCGTTGTCAGTCTCATCGTATAACATGTCCTCGTCATTATCAGGAATTCTCTCGTCGCTGTCTTGCCCGAAGTGTTCAGTAAGCAAAGCTGTAAGGTTGGCCTGATCCCCCGCAGCTAGCCCCCGCATCATCGCTTCGTTGACCGCCCGAGCTACCCGGGCATCTCCGTTGGTGCACCCCGGTACCATCCCACGGCTCTGCTCACGTACAAAACCTGGCATTGTAACGACGTTGTAGACTTTTTCGCAACTTGTCACTCTCAAATGTATAAAATATAATAATGTTCTTACTCTTGATCAACAAATTCTGGATATGTGATGTACAATCAAGCTACTCGAAGTCGTTAACGGAGAATATAAGACGAACGCAAATCTGGAACTCGGATGTGAAAGCCGGTACAAACAAAATGGCGCGCCGCACTGATTGCTATAACGGACCAATCACAGCCCGCGCAGCACGACCCGTTAGCAACGACCGACCATTTCCGGACTACGATAATTTCGCTCGGGAAAAGTGATCAAATTTTGGAAGAGACCGAAGGCTGTGCGAAAAAAACTGGTCTAGAAAAACCGTTTGAAACACATCTTCTACTATGTTTTAGACTTCCAAATTTTGATACTAGGTACAGAAAAGACCACTCTTTCAGAAAATGCAAAAAAAAAAAAATCTATTTTTTCACCTAAGTTGACATTTTAGCTGATTACGGAGAATCGCTGGTTGCGACTTTTTGTTGGTTTTGTGGTGCCGGGTCACATATGGAAAATAATATGCTACGGCGAATTAACCAATTCTACTTATTACCAATGCCATTACATTGGAAATTACAGACGAACTGGTGTTACTGTGTTGTTGCCATTGGCAAAATTAATTAGTAAAGGAGCTGCTTATACCTGAAATTACTAATTAAGATTTTCAACTGGTGGTTTCAACCGGTTGGAAGTTTTGTCAAATGGTTGAACTGGACCAGTTGCAACTGTTTTTTCCTTCTGGGTACCATACAATGTTGTACAATAATTATGCAATTAGTCACTAGTTCTATGAAAAACTTTTTATTTGTTATTTACCGTTCCCCAAAATGTGGTAATGTTATTATACAACTCAATAGTATTACCCCACTTGTCTTACTGCAATATAGTTTGGGGAAATTCACATTCGTCTCATCTAAACAAAATGAAAATACTTAAAAAGATGGCAATTCGAATTTTAACATATTCAACGTATAATTCTCATACAAAATTATTATTTGGCATAATGAAGGTTCGTCTTGTCCAGGAACCGATATAACTTAATACTTGTATATTTATGTATAATTTCCAAACTGTTAATTTACCGCATATTTTTCAAAACATGTTTATTAGTAATTCATCTCTTCATTCACACGAAACAAGGCAACAAATGTTATTACACCAACCCCCTGTACGTACAACCCATGCATTGAAATCATTTCGAAATGTGGGAATACGCAAATGGAATGATTTAAATGAGGACATAAGATCAAGTTCAACTTTGTATAGATTTAAAGTTTTGTAGAGAAGGGAACTATTTATTAATTTGAAAAACACTGGGTAGGAATATAAGTTTTAATCTCATGTTTCGCATTTTTCATGTGCTTCCTCTTCTTCCTTTTTGTTTTTAATATTCTACTCTCTTCTTCTTCTCTCTCTCTGTCACTCTCTCTCTCTCTCTTATAATTTGCTTTAAAGTCATTGCATTGTGTGTGAATGAATGAGTAGAGTATGGCTGAGTGTGTGAATGTGTGGGTATGGCTGAATGCGTTTGCAAGATATTTGTAATTGTTTTGTTATAAGTATGAATATACATTTATGTCTTTTTTGTTCTGTTAGTTATAGTATGTTTTTATTATATTGTATTTAATTGTATGTTAATGAGCCCCATTTACAAGGTTTGCTTCTCAGGGGTCCATAGCCTGTCATCATATTATACTTGACCCAGTACCAGTGTGATTGTAAATTGTTTTTCATGATTGGCTGAATAAATTGAATTGAATTGAATTGAATTGAATTGAAAATAAATCTAAAGAGCAACGGACTTGGTAACGGTTTGGTTGGTTTGTTATATTTTCTGTGGTAAATGTCTAATGAACACAAACATATAAACAACTAGAAATTTAAATCGTCATGGGGACGAATTAGGTGGTCTGTTTTCAATTTTATGATCATTGAAAAGTCAAAAAAGAAAAAAAAATGAAGAAAAAAATGTGTTGGAGACTCCCGGACTCGAACCAGGGATCTCAAGGTCCGAAGTCAAGTGCATTACCGATATACCAAAACATTTCCCATAGCGATTACACGTAAACGGAAAATTGAATTCTCAAATCCCACGTTGCAAGTGAAATATGAGCATGATCTTGGTATCTGATCGAAAAATAAATGGCACACTTGTGATAGCATATTGTCTCAGCTACAACATACTCGAAGCTCAGAGAAAACAAAGCTAAAACGACGGAGATATTGCTCGCGAAAGACGGGAATGTAGAATCCAGTTTTAAGAAAAAGTTATGTCCCATAGAGAATACACGCAAAATGTGAAAAATTGACATGCCTCCTTTAATCGCAAAAATACGCCATGATGCTTTCGTCAAAATGAAAATTTGTGTGTACTGCATTTGTAGAAAATGGTCTCAGCTAGAACATATCAAAATTAAGAAGTAAATTAATCGATATTTAAAGAGATACAATCAATTTTCCGTAAATATGCTGACGTCATAATATGCAAATTGAAATTTTGAGTTCGGAGGCCATTATGATGACGTCGTGAGTTAATTGAGGGTCAAATGAGACATGAAATCATATCTCCGATCCATACTCTATCAAAATATGAAAACAAAATTGGGTTCACCTCGCATCCTAAAGCGCTACAATGGATTTTGTAAAGGCATGTTTTTGCCCATGTATGCTATGTATTACAAGAGCTCGCACGCACGGTAATTATCTTAAACGGACGCTCATTCCGTTATTAATGGGCAGAAAAAGGTGAACAAGGTATCAAAATGCTTGGAAAAATGTGCCAAATATGATGACAGAGAAAATTTTGCGATTTTATGTTGGCAAATACCAGTACGCGCGAAAACGCGCGCGCACGCGCGTGCAAGCTCTTTTTGCGAAACGCTTAAAATGGACTGAAACGTATGCAAAATTAATTTGAGATGATTTTGAGCATTTTGAAATTTTGCGCGCGCGCTAACGCGCGGACGTACGCATGCGCGTGTGTTTTTTTACCTGAAATTGACCGGACGGATATTGACCTTAATCATGATAAATATGAATGAGAAATGCTTTTCCGTTATGAAGATATGATCATGAGTTGAAAGTACCAAAAAAAAACACAAAATGGCGCCTGGATGACGTCATGAAGACTTGATGACCTTGAAAATGTTTCTGTCACGTTTCATGACAATGACCTATGACTGTGCCAAAATTGAAAGAAATTGACTCGAGTGATCTTGAGTTATCCTCTGAACAAAAAAGGGGGGAGAAATAAATAAAAATAAAGAATAAACTAGAAATTTAAATCGTCATGGGGACGAATTAGGTGGTCTGTTTTCAATTTTATGATCATTGAAAAGTCAAAAAAGAAAAAAAAATGAAGAAAAAAATTGTTGGAGACTCCCGGACTCGAACCAGGGATCTCGAGGTCCGAAGTCAAGTGCGTTACCGATATACCAAAACATTTCCCATAGCGATTACACGTAAACGGAAAATGAAATTCTCAAATCCCACTTTGCAAGTGAAATATGAGCATGATCCCGGCATCTGATCGAGAAATAAATGGCACACTTGTGATAGCTTATTAGGGACTTTTAGATTGAGTGGACGAGAACACGACGAACGCCAAGTGATCATGCGTGTCAACGTACTCAACTGCCCATGTTGACTACAATTAGAAATCTTTTAGATTGCACTCGACGATATACATGCATGCAGGAAGTAACACTGTGAACATGACGGACAAAGAAAGAGGACAAAATATACAGTTCCTCATTCTACCCTCAACAATAGACCATTTTCGTAATGCAACCAAATTTAATGCACAAGTCTTTGTGTAGTGCCTAAATACAAATTATTTCATTCACCTGATAAGAATAATAGTAATTCAATATAGTCAGAATGCAAACTGTATATATCAAGTGTTGCTAGGTAGGTCAAGCCATAATGTTTTTCCAACTTGGCAACAACTAATGTATGCAGTTTGGATTATGTCTATTGAAATACTATTATTCTTACCAGGTGAATGAAATAATTTGTATTGAGGCACTTCACAAAGACTTATGCATTAAATTTGGTTACATTACGAAAATGGCCTATTGCTGTGGTAGAACATCCCTTCACTGCTATTATGTAAAAATATGTAGAACAGGTGAATATGCATGTGACACCTGTTCTACACATTTTTACATAATAGCAGGGAAGGGATGTTCCTTTGTCTACCTGAGGAACTGTATATTATGCGCACGCGGCATATAATTATATGCTAGTACCGTACTAGATTTAGGAAAATCAAGGTTGACGCATTCTCGATCGCCGAGTGACACGACGTGACGCATGCGCAGTGCCTTAAAATGACGTCACACGTTGCAGTCAAAGCTGTCGACGTGCAAATCTAAAAGTCCCTATTGTCTCAGCTACAACATACCCGATGCTCAGCGAAAACAAAGCTGAGACGACGGAGATATTGCTCGTGAAAGACGGAATGTAGAATCCAGTTTTCAGAAAAAGTCATGTCCCATAGAGAATACACGCAAAATGTAAAAAATTGACATGCCTCCTTTAATCACAAAAATACGCCATGATGCTTTCGTCAAAATGAAAATTCGTGTCCACTACATCTGTAGAGAATTGTCTCAGCTAAAACATATCAAAATGTGGATGAAAATTGATCAATATTTACAGAGATACAATCAATTTTCCAAAAATATGATGACGTCATAATATGCAAATTAAAATTTTGAGTTCGGAGGCCATTATGATGACGTCATGAGTCAATTGAGGGTCAAATGAGACATGAAATCATATCTCCAATTCATACTCTATCAAAATATAAAACAAAAATTGGGTTCATCTTGCATCCTAAAGCGCTACAATGGATTTTGTATAGGCATGTTTTTGCCCATGTATGCTATGTATTACAAGAGCTCGCACGCACGGTAATTATCTTAAACGGACGCTCATTCCGTTATTAATGGGCAGAAAAAGGTGAACAAGGTATCAAAATGCTTGGAAAAATGTGTCAAATATGATGACAGAGAAAATTTTGCGATTTTATGTTGGCAAATACCAGTACGCGCGAAAACGAGCGCGCACGCGCGTGCGAGCTTTTTTTGCGAAACGCTTAAAATGGCCTGAAACGTATGCAAAATTAATTTTAAACGATTTGGAGCATTTTTATTTTTTGCGCGCGCGCTGACGCGCGGACGTACGCATGCGCGTGCGTTTTTTGACCTGAAATTGACCGGACGGATATTGACCTTAATCATGATAAATATGAATTAGAAATGCCTTTCCGTTATGAAGATATGATCATGAGTTGAAAGTACCAAAAACATAAAAAAATGGCGCCTGGATGACGTCATGAAGATTTGATGACCTTAAAAATGTTACTGTCACGTCTCATGACAATGACCTATGACTGTGCCAAAATTGAACTAAATTGATTGAACTGATCTTGAGTTATCCTGTTAACAAAAAAGTGCGGAGAATAAAAATAAAGAAATAACTAGAAATTTAAATCGTCACGAAGACGAATAAGGTGGTCTGTCTAAGTCTTATGATAGATTTGAGAATGGGAGAAGTTATATAGACATGTAAACAATGATGATCATGATGAACATGATGATGATCATGATAGTAAAGGTGATGATGATCATGATAATGAAAATGTTATATGATGATAAAAACGATAATGTTAATGATGATGATGATAATGATCATGATCATGGTGATGTTGATGATCATCATCTTCAGACCATGATGATGATGATGATGATGATAATGATCATGATCATGGTGATGTTGATGATCATCATCTTCAGACCATGATGATGATGATGATGGTGACATTGATGATGATGATGATGATAATGATGATATTGATGATGATGATGACGATGATGAGTATAAACATGATCCTGACATCTGATTGAAAAAATCAGGAAATATTTAGATAGCAAATAGTCTCAGCTACAACATACTAAAATTTGGGAGAAAACTGTTGAATAATAACCGAGATACTGGTCAAAACACATTGTCATGCAGATGCATGTTTTGAAAAAAGTGACCTCCCATAGACATAACACGCAAATATAACAAATTATGCATTGTCGCCTTTAATCGAATATTTCACTATGATGACGTCATTAAAATGAAAAATAAATGGCATATTTCCGGTAGAGAATTATCTCAGCTACAACATATCGAAATCTGGGAGAAAATCGATCACTGATAAGCGAGATAATCTCAATTAAACAAAGACAAAAATAACGTCATCAACAAAATACATTTTCTTTAGTTTAGATGCAAATATGAAGATTTTGTTTCACTTTGTATGAGTCAGGGTGGTATGAAATCATATCTCCAACTCATGCTCTTTCCAACCATGATATAAAAATTGGGGGTCGACGGACTATCTGAAGAGCTATTTCGATTTATAAAGTAGCATGTTTTTGATCAAATTTACATTATATTGCCCATAGCAGTACGCGCGGATTTTGAACTTTGACGCGCGCTCACGGCCTTATGAAAGGTCAAGAGTGACTGAAATTAATGTAAATTGTCATTTATGGTAAGAGGAATCTAAATCATGTAAATAAATTGAATTTGACCTTTTCCGCGCGTTGTGAGCGCGCGCACCGCGCGCGGGGACAAGTACGGACGGAAATTTTTGAAATGCTTAAAATGACCTGATTCGTACTCTCGTTTAATAGTTAAGTGATTTTGAGCATTATAAAATTTTGACGCGCGCGTACGTGCGCGTCATGACCTTTATGTGACCTTTGATGACATGACTTGTTGACCCTTGACCTGAATTATATGTGATATGTATATGAATGACCTTTGCTTATGCATCATGAAGATATGATGGATAATGTGATTTCACAAAATGGCGCCTGGATGACGTTATGATGACCTGATGACCTTGAAAAGGTTACTGTCACGTCTTATGGCAATGACCTATGACTGTGCCAAAATTGAATGAAATTGACGGAACCAAACTTGAGTTATCTATGGCACAAAAAAGTGTAGGAAATAAAAATAAATAATAATAATAATAACTAGAAATTTAATTCGTCACGAAGACGAATAAGGTGGTCTGTCTTCAAGTCTTATAATAGATTATAATATTTACTATATTGAAAAAAGGAGAAGTTATATAGACATGTAAACATTGATGATTATGATGATGATCTGGATGGTAATGATTATGATGATCATGATCATGATGATGTTGATGAGGATGATTATCATCATTAAGATAATGATGATGATTATGATCATGAGCGTGATTCTGACCTCTTATCGGAAAAATGAGGGGTGATCTAGATAACATATAGTCTCAGCAACAACATACTAAAATTTGGGAGAAAACTGTTGAATAAAAACCGAGATACTGGTCAAAACACAATGTCATGCAGATTCATGTTTTGAAAAAAAGTGACCTCCCATAGACATAACACGCAAATATGACAAATTATGCATTGTCGCCTTTAATCGAATATTTCACTATGATGACGTCATCTTAATGATAATATATGACAAATTTCTGATAGAAAATTATCTCAGCTACAACATATTAAAATCTGGGTGAAAATCGATCACCGATACGTGAGATAATCTCAATTAAACAAAGACAAAAATGACGTCATCAACAAAATACATTTTTTGGAGTTTAGATGCCAATATTAAGACTTTGTTTCACTTTGTACGAGTCAGGGTGGTATCAAATCATATCTCCAACTCATGCTTTTTCCAACCATGATATAAAAATTGGGGGTCAATGGACTATCTGAAGAGCTATTTCGATTTTTAAAATGGGATGTTTTTGCCCATATATGCTATGTATTACAAGAGCTCGCACGCACGGACATTATCTTAAACGGACGCTCATTCCGTTATTAATGGGCAGAAAAAGGTGGAAAATGTATCAAAATGCTTGAAAGAATGTGTCAGATATGATGACGGAAAAAAATTGGCGATTTCATGTTGCCAAATGCCAGGACACGCGAAAACGCGCGCCCATGCGCGTGTGCGCGTTTTTTTGCAAAATGCTTAAAATGGCCTGAAACGTATGCAAAATGAATTTGAGACGATTTGAAGCATTTTTATTTTTTGCACGCGCGCTAACGCGCGGACGTACGCATGCGCGCGCATTTTCTGACCTGAAACTGACCGGACGGATATTGACCCTAATCATGATAAATATAAATGAGAAATGCCTTTCCGTTATGAAGATATGATCATGAGTAAAAAGTACCCCAAAAAACACAAAATGGCGCCTGCATGACGTCATGAAGACTTGATGACCTTGAAAATGTTCCTGTCACGTCTTATGACAATGACCTATGACTGTGCCAAAATTGAACGAAATTGACTAAACTGATCGTGAGTTATCGTCGGAACAAAAAAGTGGGAACAATAAATAAAAATAAAGAATAAATAAATAAATAAATAAAGAAGAAAGAAAATTCTGACGAAAACAATAGGTGATCTGTCGTTGACAGACCACCTAATAAAGAAAGAAAATTCTGACGAAAACAATAGGTGATCTGTCGTTGACAGACCACCTAATAAAGAACTAGACATATAATACTTGTTTGGAACAAGTATAGGTGGGCTGGTCAACTAAAACTTCGACAAAATAGAGCAAAAATAAGCGACATACTGCTTACAAATTCTTAAAAAACAATATCATGTAGATTCATAACGTGAACTAAATTCACCTTCTATAGGCATAACACGCAAATTATGAAGTTTTTGACATGAGGCCTTTATTCCAAATTTTCACTATGATGACGTCATCAAAATGAAAAATGGTTATTACTGCGCTTGTAGAGAATTGTCTTAGCTACAACATATCGAAATTTTGAAGAAAATTGATCAATATTTACAGAGATACAATCAGTTTTACATAAATATGCTGACGTCATAATATGCAAATTCGTATTTTGAGTTCCAAGGCCAATGTGATGATGTCACGATACACTTAATGGCCAAATGAGACATGAAATCATATTTCCGACTCATACTCTATCTAAATATGAAAAAAAATTGAGGATCCCGGTGCATTCCAAAGAGCTATAACGGATTTTGTATAGGCATGTTTTTGCCCATATATGATAAGTATTAAAAGACCTCGCGCGCACTGACATTTATCTTGAATTTACGCTCATCTTGTTCATAATGGTCATAAAGAGATAAACATGGTATCAAATTCCTTGAAAAAATATGAGAAATATCATGAAAGAAAAAAAAATGGCGATTCTATGTTTTGTAATGGTGTTACGCGCGAAAACGCGCGCGCATGCTCGTACGCGCGATTTTTTTATAAAATGCTTAAAATGACCTGAAACGTATGCAAAATAAATTTGAGACGATTTTGAGCATTTAAAAATTTTGCGCGCGCACTGACGCGCGGACGTACGCGCACGCGCGCGTTTTTTTACCTGAAATTGACCGGACTGATATTGACCTTGATCATGATAAATATGAATGAGAAATAACCTTTGGTTATGAAGATATGATCAAGAGTTTATTTTCAGAAAATTTCACAAAATGGGGCCTAAATGACGTCATCAGTCAAGGTCAAGATTAAAAACCTTACCTTGCTTTGTTCATATGCCTATACATATGTGTGCCAAATTTCAAGTTATTTGATTGAGCCATTGTCAAGTTATCTTGCTAACAAAAAAGTGGGTCAAAATAAGAAAAATAAACTAGACATATAATACTTGTTTGGAACAAGTATAGGTGGGCTGGTCAACTAACATTTGAGACAAAATAGAGCAAAAATGAGCGACATACTGCTTACAAATTCTTAAAAGACATTATCATGTAGATTCATAACGTGAACTAAATTCACCTTCTATAGGCATAACACGCAAATTATGAAGTTTTTGACATGAGGCCTTTAATCAAAATTTTCACTATGATGACGTCATCAAAATGAAAAATGGTTATTACTGCGCTTGTAGAGAATTGTCATAGCTACAACATATCGAAATTTTGAAGAAAATTGATCAATATTTACAGAGATACAATCAATTTTACATAAATATGCTGACGTCATAATATGCAAATTCGTATTTTGAGTTCCAAGGCCATTGTGATGATGTAGCGATACACTTAATGGCCAAATGAGACATGGAATCATATTTCCGACTCATACTCTATCTAAATATGAAAAAAAATTGAGGATCCCGGTGCATTCCAAAGAGCTATAATGGATTTTGTATAGGCATGTTTTTGCCCATATATGCTATGTATTAAAAGACCTCGCGCGCACTGACATTTATCTTGAATTTACGCTCATCTTGTTAATAATGGTCATAAAGAGATAAACATGGTATCAAATTCCTTGAAAAAATATGAGAAATATCATGAAAGAAAAAAAAATGGCGATTCTATGTTTTGTAATGGTGTTACGCGCGAAAACGCACGCGCATGCTCGTACGCGCGATTTTTTATAAAATGCTTAATATGACCTTAAAAGTATGCAAAATAAATTTTAGACGATTTTGAGCATTTAAAAATTTTGCGCGCGCACTGACGCGCGGACGTACGCGCACGCGCGCGTTTTTTGACCTGAAATTAACCGGACTGATATTGACCTTAATCATGATAAATATGAATGAGAAATGACCTTTGGTTATGAAGATATGATCATGAGATGATTTTCAGAAAATTTCACAAAATGGCGCCTAGATGACGTCATCAGTCAAGGTCAAGGTTGAAAACGTTACCTTGTTTTGTCCATGTGCCTATACATATGTGTGCCAAATTTTAAGATATTTGGTTGAACCATTTCAAAGTTATCTTGTTAACAAAAAAGTGGTTCAAAATAAGAAAAATAAACTAGAAATTTAATTCGTCACGAAGACGAATAAGGTGGTCTGTCTAAGTCTTATGATAGAATTGAGAATGGGAGAAGTTATATAGACATGTAAACAATGATGATCATGATGACCATGATGATGATCATGATAGTAAAGGTGATGATGATGATAATGATAATGTTATATGATGATAAAAACGATAATGTTAATGATGATGATGAGCATAAGCATGATCCTGACATCTGATTGAAAAAATAAGGAAATATTTAGATAGCAAATAGTCTCAGCTACAACATACTAAAATTTGGGAGAAAACTGTTGAATAACAACCGAGATACTGGTCAAAACACCTTGTCATGCAGATTCATGTTTTGAAAAAAGTGACCTCCCATAGACATAACACGCAAATATGACAAATTATGCATTGTCGCCTTTAATGGAATATTTAACTATGATGACGTCATCGAAATGAAAAATGAATGACATATTTTTGATAGAGAATTATCTCAGCTACAACATATTAAATTCTGGGAGAAAATTGATCACCGATAAGTGAGATAATCTCAATTAAACAAAGACAAAAATGACGTCATCAACAAAATACATTTGTTTGAAATGCCAATATGATGACTTTGTTTCACTTTGTACGAGTCAGGGTGGTATGAAATCATATCTACAACTCATGCTTTTTCCAACCATGATATAAAAATTGGGGGTCGATGGACTATCTGAAGAGCTATTTCGATTTTTAAAATGGGATGTTTTTGCCCATATATGCTATGTATTACAAGAGCTCGCACGCACGGACATGTATCTTAACGGACGCTCATTCCGTTATTATGGTCAGAAAAAGGTGAACAAGGTATCAAAATGCTTGGCAAAATGATTCAAATATGATGACGGAGAAAATTTGGCGATTTTATGTTGCTAAATGCCAGGACACGCGAAAACGCGCGCCCATGAGCGTGTGCGCGTTTTTTTGCAAAATGCTTAAAATGGCCTGAAACGTATGCAAAATGAATTTGAGACGATTTTAAGCATTTTTATTTTTTGCGCGCGCGCTAACGCGCGGACGTACGCATGCGCGCGCGTTTTCTGACCTGAAACTGACCGGACGGATATTGACCCTAATCATGATCAATATAAACGAGAAATGCCTTTCCGTTATGAAGATATGATCATGAGTAAAAAGTACCCCAAAAAACACAAAATGGCGCCTGGATGACGTCATGAAGACTTGATGACCTTGAAAATGTCCATGTCACGTCTTATGACAATGACCTATGACTGTGCCAAAATTGAACGAAATTGACAAAACTGATCTTGAGTTATCGTCGGAACAAAAAAGTGGGAACAATAAATAAAAATAAAGAATAATAATAAATAAATAAATAATAAAGAAAGAAAATTCTGACGAAAACAATAGGTGATCTGTCGTTGACAGACCACCTAATAAATAATAATAAATAATAAAGGCAATTTTAACAAAAATATAAGGTGGTCTGTATTAGATACAGCCCACCTGATAATAAATAAAGGCAATTTTAACAAAAATATAAGGTGGTCTGTATTAGATACAGCCCACCTGACTAGACATATAATACTTGTTTGGAACAAGTATAGGTGGGCTGGTCAACTAAAATTTGAGACAAAATAGAGCAAAAATAAACGACATACTGCTTACAAATTCTTAAAAAAACAATATCATGTAGATTCATAACGTGAACTAAATTCACCTTCTATAGGCATAACACGCAAATTATGAAGTTTTTGACATGAGGCCTTTAATCAAAATTTTCACTATGATGACGTCATCAAAATGAAAAATGGTTAATACTGCGCTTGTAGAGAATTGTCTTAGCTACAACATATCGAAAATTGGAAGAAAATTGATCAATATTTACAGAGATACAATCAATTTTACATAAATATGCTGACGTCATAATATGCAAATTCGTATTTTGAGTTCCAAGGCCATTGTGATGATGTCACGATACACTTAATGGCCAAATGAGACATGGAATCATATTTCCGACTCATACTCTATCTTAATATGAAAAAAAAATTGAGGATTCCGGTGCATTCCAAAGAGCTATAACGGATTTTGTATAGGCATGTTTTTACCCATATATGCTATGTATTAAAAGACCTCGCGCGCACTGACATTTATCTTGAATTTACGCTCATCTTGTTAATAATGGTCATAAAGAGATAAACATGGAATCAAATTCCTTGAAAAAATATGAGAAATATCATGAGAGAAAAAAAAATGGCGATTCTATGTTTTGTAATGGTGTTACGCGCGAAAACGCGCGCGCATGCTCGTACGCGCGATTTTTTATAAAATGCTTAACTCTTACACTGCCATGAGACTGCTAGCGCGCTATTGTTATAGTGCCATGTGCACGCGAGCGTGCTATCGATTGAAAGCCACGTTCATGCTAGCGAGCCACCGCTACGGTGCTTCGTGCGCGCTAGCGCGCAGATGTAATAACAGTTATTGTTCATGCCCATTGCACCGTGTTGAGTGCTTTTGCAGCGCTATTGAAAGTACCGTCGCGTGCATCAGATTATCGGCTTTGGATTACGCGTCTTTGTATACAACAGTCAGATTGGATTTTCTCGAGTAATTTAGAGATTTGTTTTTGATATCATATATCATCATTATGCCTCCCCATCGCATTGGATTGGTTCGACAACTCACTGATAGTGCTTATTTACTTCAGCAAAATTACAAATTCATGAAATGATATTGGTATCAATGGAAAAAGGGTGAAATTTCCTACAACTCTCATGTACAATGTTTGTTTATGCAACATACGAATGAGAAGTTATAGTGGATCAAACATAGTAAAGATTTTAAAAACACGCACTTGAACCAACCCTAAAATTAACTTGGCACGCAGGGGCTTTGTTGCTGGCACAATAGAGATTAGCACTGTGGCACTGGGTGCATTGTATGGGTGGCAGCTTAAGAGTTAAAATGACCTGAAACGTATGCAAAATAAATTTGAGACGATTTTGAGCATTTAAAAATTTTGCGCGCGCATTGACGCGCGGACGTACGCGCACGCGCGCGTTTTTTGACCTGAAATTGACTGGACTGATATTGACCTTGATCATAATAAATATGAATGAGAAATACCTTTTGGTTATGAAGATATGATCATGAGTTTATTTTCAGAAAATTTCACAAAATGGCGCCTAGATGACGTCATCAGTCAAGGTCAAGGTTGAAAACCTTACTGTGTTTTCTCCATATGCCTATACATATGTGTGCCAAATTTCAAGTTATTTGATTAAGTTTTTTTAAAGTTATCTTGCTAACAAAAAGTGGGTCGAAATAAGAAAAATAAATAAATAATAAATAAAGGCGATTTTAACAAAAATATAAGGTGGTCTGTATTAGATACAGCCCACCTGATAAAGAAGAAAGAAAATTCTGACGAAAACAATAGGTGATCTGTCGAAAACGACAGACCACCTAATAAAGAAAGAAAATTCTGACGAAAACAATAGGTGATCTGTCGTTGACAGACCACCTAATAAATAAATAAATAAATAAAGAAGAAAGAAAATTCTGACGAAAAAAATAGGTGATCTGTCGAAAACGACAGACCACCTAATTAGCTATTAAAATACAGCTGGAATGCTCTAATCTAGACCCAGAGAAACTTCTACAGACCAGAGAAAGCCGATTGGTCATCATGAAGTTATAGAAATTAACAGCTGATTGATAAAAAAGTGTCGTTCATGGTAAAAGCGTCAAGAATATTTACGCCAAGTAATTCGTAGACCTATCCCGCAACCTCAGGCTTAAACAAAAAATCCCATCTCTTTTTATCTGCATCTTTCAAAAAATAATATAATAAACCTGAGATAAAGAGGCTCGATCAGCTATCTCTTTGTAGAAATCATCATGAAAGTCACATGACAAAATCTCGAGGTCTGTAAGACGTGGCAGGAGACTAGGAAACTTCCCCAGACAGTAGGATGCTGATTGATCATCGCGTAGCCTCAATTTGCTAACACGACATGTCTGAATCTGTGGATGGAAATACAACAGAATAACATACGTGAATCATAAAGCATGACCTTGGGAAAATAATGGAACCTAGCTTTAATAATACAGTCTGTACGGTCAAACTAAGCATTCACATGATTACAGGAGATGATCTAGGGTTCTGGTTCAAGGAAAGGAGGGCGGAGAGTAAGCAAAAAGATAGCTAAAGAGCAAAACACTCGGTAATTTTTGGTTGGTTTGTTATATTTTCTGTGTAAAATGTGTAAATAATGACACAAACATAATATAAAGAAGTAAGTATTAAAAGTACAGCTGGAATACTCTAATCTAGACACAGAGAAATTTCTCCAGACAAGAGAAAGCTGACTGGTCATCATTTAATTATAGAAGCGTCTGATTAATCGTTAGTCCAACCTCAAGTTTAAAAAAAGAAACAAATATTTCCCATCTATTGTTATCTGCTTCTTTAAAAACATTTATTTTAAACCTGAGATGAAGAAGCTCGATCAGCAATCTCTTTGTAGAAATCATCATGAAAGTCACATGCGTGAATCTGCAGGTATTTAAGATGAGGTAGGAGACTAAGAAACTTTCCCAGACCGTAGGATGCTGATTGATCATCGCGTAGGTTCAAAAGGCGAACTTCTAACTCCTGAATCTGTGCATAGAAAAATACAAGAATAACATACCTGAATCAAGAAGCACGACATGGGGAAATAGGTGGAACTTCAAAGCGTGCAGTCGAAAATAATGCCTCTGCCATAGAGCGATTTTACAAACCAAACCAAGTAATTTTTCAAACTCAAGTTGGATTGTAATCCATTATGTTCTCATAATATCAAGATAACAAGCTATTTTTCATATACATGTATGACCCTTTGATCTTTGACCTCATGACTCTAAAATCGAATCAGTTTCAATTGGCTCTGCAAGATACATACAGGTCCAAAGTTTGATAGTAATCCATCCGTCAGTTATAATGAGAATGCGTTCACAAGCTATCTTTGCAAACATAATGAGCCCCATGACCTGTGACCTTTGACCTCATGACCCCAAAATCTACTCAGTTAATTTGCTCTGCAAGATATAATTCTCAGATAAAATTCACTTTGTGAAAATTACAATACTAGTCAGTAGAAGTGTTTGTTTTTTTCTTTACAACTTGATTTGCCAAAAAATAATGAAAGCATGAAAAACCACGAATGAGTACTTTCACATCAAGAGACAAGTCCACTCCAAAAATAACTTACTTTCAATAGAAGCAGAAAAATCAGACAAACCAATCAAAAAAAGTTTGAGCAAATTCGAATAACTAATAAGAAAGTTATGAATTTTTGAAAAAGTATGTTAAACTATGAAACAATGGAAAGCACAAGACAAATTGTGAACTCACATATCAGTCTGTCACGTCATGTCCTCACTATCCACTGATTATTTTCTATATATTGGTAATATCAAGTACCTATTTTCCCCCTAAGAATCGTATTTCTTTACTCAACATCCAAGTTAGATTGATAGTAATATATTTTTGTGTGGATGCACTAATATAGAGGGTTTTTTCAGTTAAATCATGAAAAATGTGGATTTTGATGAACTATTTATAGGAAAATCAATAATTATGAATATGCAATATTCAGGAAATAGTATCAATTCATCAAAGTTCATAAAAGATTTTGTGAAATGTCATGCACGCAATATGATACAAATCATATAACCATGGCAAAGGTATAGGGGAATCAAGTTTTGGGGGATAAAAAGGGAAATTAATGGGATTAAACTGTTTAAAGCAATTGATAAATAGTGAGGATATGACGTCACGAACTGAAAATCAAATTGGCAATTTGTGTAGTGATTTTCATTGTTCCATAGTTTAACATGCTTTTTCAAAAATTCATAATTTTCTTATTAGTTATCCGATTTTGCTATTTTTTTTTAATTGGTTTGTCCGATTGTGCTGCTTCTATTGAATGTAAGTTATTTTCGGAGTGGAATTGTACTCTAAGCATTCACATTGTTACAAGATATGATCAAGGGTTTTTTGGTGGGGATGGGGGATCTTTAAAAAGAAATTTGATGAGCAAGTATTTTGTACAGTGCCCCCCCCCCAAAAAAAAAAAAAAAAAAAAAAAAAAGAGGAAAAGAATAACATACAGGCATGCTTGTGAAATCTTATTGTAATCCGGGTTAGTTTTATCGATCCATATGACTACCCCTGAAAATTTGTGATTTATAGCAATATATTACCATTTGTTTGATAGTTTTGATTTAACTGAGTGCAACAAAGGCATTGTGTTCAAGGGAATGCATCCAAATAACATTTTTGTTGTTGATAAAATTCACTTTGTGAAAATTACAACACTTGGCAGCAAAAGTGATTTTTCTTTCCTTTCTTTGCAATTTCATTTGCCCAAAAATATGAGTGTCAGCATGAAAGACCACAAACGAGTAATTGTAGAGCAATATGAAGAAAATGTAGAAATTAATAGGTCTATCCAAATAAATCTGGTTTGACTTGAAGGCTCTTCTCTCTAGTGGGGATTTATTATAGACATATTACCTACACATACACAAATTAATTTTTTTACATTCAAGCGAAATAATACAAATTCCTGTTAAAGGGCGTTTAATTATAAACAGAACAAAGTGATTATGGGAAGGAGAGAGAAATTGAATGGAATGGGAGAAGAAAATACTGAGCAAGAAAAGAAAACTTGTATCGTCAAGGAAGAGATGAAAGAGAAATATATATATATATATATATGTACAGTGCTTCTCAGAAAAAAACGAAACCGAGAATTATCGATGTTTTATCATAACTTAATCACATTTATAATTAATAAATGACACATATTTTGAAAGCTTAGATCCTCTTCTTTCATTTGATGCAACCCATTATGATGCATATTTCACGCATGAGTGACTAAAATCAATTTGAAGAGAGGGAACCGAAAAGTCGTTTGGCGGGCGTTATCTGAATTTCAAAGAGAAAATCACATTTCTAGAAAGTTGAGTTTCTGCCCTTTCATATGACACCTCAATCAGGAAAAATGAGCAAGGAATGACAAAGTTCTGTTTGTTTAAAGTAGCCCTTACATTTTCATAATTCTAGCAAACAAATTCGTTTTCACTGGCTGCCTGCCGTAGCAAAAACAGAATTGAAAAAAGACTTAACTCCGTTTCGTTGACAATCAGCCATGCATGAAGTCTTTCGTATTCGGCTGATTGTCAACGAAGCGGAGTTAAGTCTTTTGTTAATTTCGTTTGTTGATACGGCAGGCAGCCAGTAAAAAACGAATTCGTTTAATCAAATTATGGAAATGCAAGCACTACTTTAAACAAACAGAACTTTGTTATTCCTAGATCATTTTTCCTGAATGAGGTGTCATATGAAAGGGCAGAAACTCAACTTTCTGGAAATATGATTTTCTCTTTGAAATTCAGATACCGCCCGCCAAACGACTTTTCGGTTTCCTCTCTTCAAATTGATTTTAATCACTGATGCGTGAAATATGCATTATTATGAGTTGCATCAAATGAAAGAGGAGGATCTAAGCTTTCAAAATATGTGTCATTTATCAATTATAATTGTGATTAAGTTATGATAAAACATCGACAATTCTCGGTTTCGTTTTTTCTGGGACGCACTGTATATATATATATATATATATATATATATATAGAGAGAGAGAGAGAGAGAGAGAGAGAATGGGGATGACAGTGTAAGAAAGCAGCTTCACGCATTCACTAACCTTTGAATCAACCTCTCTGCCATGAAGGTTTGGAAAACATTCGTCACTTGCAATATTTGAGCCCATTTTGGATACTTTCAAACAACGGACACATGTACGATGGCAAAGTGCATCCACCATATCTACTGTTAATGATCCAAAAGCAAATTTTAAGCTCTTCTGTTCCTGTTGAAAAGAATAGATGCTGGTTTCTTATTTGAAAAACCCTGAAGTGAATACCATGACATCGCATAGTGATCGAGCACAAAGAACTAGGTATTGGCAATTTGTTGGAAATATTCCGAAATAAGACCAAGCATGTTTTATATGATAACTACTGTAGAAGGCAAAGTAAAAGATGTTAAATGGAATTTCCATAACAACAAATCATACAGTTTAAATTCAAATATCCAATTAATCTGAATTACGACAATGGAACTTTCATCAATATGCTTTAAGTTAACATATTTCAGAGTAATAGTTCGCCAAATTCCTACAGGTGTCTGACGATTCGTATGCTTTTAATGTTGTATTTGGGCTCGGAATGAATGCTACTTGATGTTTGATCCATGTACGTAGTGTCCTTCCTGGCATCCTCTCCCATTAGAAAAAAGAGAGAAAAATCTGTGAATTGCAATTATCCTAGTTGCTGACGAATTAATTTCTTTTCATACAGACAATGTGTATAAACATATGTACAATTATAATATCTAGGGGACATGTATAATTAATATATTCCTTTATGGATTTTATTTTTTTTGTACAAAGCATTTGCGAGTGGACCTCGCAAAAACCGTGATAGCATTGTCAGTTTCCCGTATTTTTTCACTCTAACAATTTTTGTTGTTGGGGGGAGCAACATAGTCGATATGACAAAGACATTTACCATGTCATGTTGAAGTGTTATTTTCATCATGTTCTCAGTAGTTATCTGTCCAGCCAGGGAGTCCAATTGATCATCCGTAAAACATTTGATGACACTATTCAAGAAAAATTCATATTTAAACATTTCGAATCAATGAATGTTTAAAGGAAATGAAGAAGAATACAGTACTCAGTGATATAACCAAGCAGGCTGTATACCCGCTGCTTTTATATAATTTTTGTTTACGTTTTACGTTTTCAGTTTAGAAAATGTTCAATACGTCTATACTATCAAAACGAATATAGTAGCAGGTGAAATAAAAAGAAAATCCCACATGTTATAATTTCATTATGTAGTTTTATTATATTTTTACTTTATCAGAAGTGACTCTTGGAATAATTATTCTGGAAATAAATTTACTAATTGACAACACCGTTAGGAGCAGACAACTCTTTACACAAGCTTTCAAAATGATCTTGGCATTATTCCGACTGCTGTCAGAAATTGAAACCATTTGATTGATTTATAGTATTTTTTCTATATACATATAGGCCTATCAGTTTCTTTAAATTCACTAATTATTTATTTGTCCATTTTTTTTTCATCTATTCATTAATTAGTAATTATCATTATTATCATTATTAGTAGTAGTATCATTACTATTATTATTATTATTATTATCACTAAAAGTATTATTATCATCATTATTATTATCGCTATTATTATTATTATTATTATCATCATTATCATTATTATCATTAGAAATGATGAAAATTTCTGCAAACATGGCCCTGACTTACCTTATTGATTTCAAATGCAGGTGGTTCTTTAGATTACGTAGTATTGCTTCACTGCGTATGTTGCCCATTACTAGCTCTCGGAAGGTCAAACAGGTGAGTTGTGGGAATGAACTGGAAAAAAGTTGCCCAAGTGAAGCAGGTTCTCCAATGAGAGGAACTAATATTTTCCCTTTCTCACAATGCTCAATAGACAACTCTGATAGGGTGGAGTGTGCCAACCTTTCAACATCTCCCGGTAAGACAGTATGAAAAGTGGCAAAAGTCAATCGTGTCAAGCTCGGGAATAGATCCCCAACTGTGACATTAATGTCACCGTTATTAAAAATCTGTAGACCATTAAGAAATTGATGATCTACAACCAGCTCTTTGATTGAGGAATTACCTCCCTGTGAGCGAAATGACAATGAGTTAGAGTATTATCATTATAATTTCAGACTCAAGTTAAGATTTGTACATTCTTCACCTTTAAAAGTAATAACAAAAGCTTGTAAGTATGAACAAGATTTGCCAATTAGTAATGCTTTACAATGTCATACAGACGGAAATTCCCAATCTAATGAAAAGGAAAACGAAATTTAAGTACAACTTTTTCTTGATGAAGCAGATATGTTGTTTCCATAAAGATATATATCTTACAGAAAAATTAGAGAAACAGGTCATTACAAGTTTAAAGATAAAGACCAGTTATGGTCATGCGATTGCATTGTGAAAGAAACGTTGTGGTATCGATCAGAAAAGGTTGATCATCTAGCAGGCCTTCTCAACTAGTTTATTAGAAGTGCCACAACGAAAAGAACCTGTAGTTGAAGTGCCAATTTGTATGTTTGACTGTTCTGCGGGATAGCGTAGCGACCAAGCCGACAATGGACGCGGTCCACGGGCACAGCCCCTAAAGCTTGTGGAATTTAGGGCTTTCTAAAAGCCTAGATGTGGCATTTTTAACACCTATTTATTCCAAAATATATAAATCATAATTTCATATTGATGTAAACAAAATTAGTACACTTTCTGGGTACAATATAACACTGGCGGTAAATTTGTATGTAGTTATTTTTGTGCAATTAAACACGGGAAATGTCAAAATTAAGTGCAAATCATACAAACAAATACAAAATGTGTCCAGAGATCGGCTATGTTAAAATTGGTAGCACATCGTACGCTCATTGTTGTTTAGAGTTCAGGTTTAGAGTCGCATAAAATGGTAAAAAAACAATAAATTCCCTTTTCTCCCTGCAGACATGTTGGGCTCAACTTCGACTGCGACTTCTTGTTTTTGCTGAGTTCTTAATTATTCTTTATTATAATCCTTTTTGTTTTGTTTTTTGCAACAGTCGCGCGCCACTCCGACTGACCCCAAGCGCCACAAGTGGCACGCGCGCCGCCAGTTGAGAAGGCCTGAAAGTATTGGTGTGTACTGCAAGGTTCTGGAATCATCAAAATTATAACAAATTTGGCCCAGTCTTGGTAAAGTTACAAGCACGGTACACAGAAAGACAGTATACGGGACTACGACACAGGCGCGATATCTATCCGGTCCAAATAGATATAATAATTTACCAAATATATCAATTAGTAGGCGGTTTTTCGGCAAAATTTGTATCATCACGTATTAGTCAAAAAATATTCTTTCACGTGATTGGTAATAAGAGCTTCGATTTCATTTTTGACAGGGGTGGGGGGGGGGGCGCTTCCAAAATTGGTCTTTACTTTTAACCCTTATAAGGCCGGGGGAGCATTACGGCCCCCCCCCCCCCCCCCCCCCTCCACGATTTTTCTGATTGTTCGGGAACGCATATGGATGGCGCCCCGCCGCTCGCTGACATTTTTCTTTCGAGTCTTGCGCATCTTTTAAAAGATTTTTATTTGAAAATCGGACCTACAGTTCTTCTTCTTCCAAGAAAAGTGCTGCTTCAAGGCCTTGAAGATTGCGCACTGTGTGTGTATGTGAGGAGCCTGTGTGAGCCTGCTGGCCAGGATCCTTGTGCATATATGTACAGGGTGCGAGTAAAAACTTTTAATCCCGTGAGGGCAGTTAGGGGTGCTTCTTTCCCAGTGAGGACTTAAATGCCTCAAGGGAGAGTGAGCAGGCTGGATCTACTGGAAGGTTGTTCCAGTCCTTGGTAGTTCTGGGGAAGAAGGAGCTGATGTAGGCTTGGCTAGTACACAGTGTCGCTCTGAAGCGGGATCCGTGACCTCTTGTTACAGATGTTGCTGCCTTAAGGTATTGTTGCCATTCAACGTCAACAAGACCAAAGCGGATGCGATACATCATTGCAAGACGGCTTTGCAGACGTCTACTAACTAGCGACCTTTTGTCTTCGCATGTCAGCCCGAAAACCGCTTATTTTCGTGATTTGTGTACAAAACATATGGAAATGTAATTTTTCCTAAAAATAGATCAAATATTGGTTATTGGGTCTTGTTTAAAGTTTAGGTGGTTGTGTTGGGAGTCAACATATTTGAATTTTAGTTAGAAATGAAATGAAACATAACAAACAGTAAAATACAAAGGTTGAAAAACAATGACATTTATAAGAAATTATCAAAACAAGAGATAACATAGGAAATAAGCTGGCTCTTCCAATTTTATGTCGTATTATTATTCCAAATGATCTAATGAATATATGTAGTGAAAAAGAATGCTTAAATATGAATAATATATGATTTATGGGTAAAAATGTGATTTGTATTACCTTATTTGCATAAATCACCATAAATATGGAAATGAGTAATTTTTTCAAAAAATTGAAATTAAGATAGTATTCTATACACTTCACTTGACATGCGTGCAATTTTTCGCGGAGATCGGCCGTTTCACAGTCGAGATCTTAAGGGGGGCCATAATGCGCCCCCCCCCCCCCCCAGTCAAGTCAACGCAAAGTGTAGCATCCCCTCGCAGGGTAAAAATGGCCTATATACGTCAGAACAAGTTACCTCCATTAGACTATATTATATACCTCACTTAAGAAATCCAGCCATCTGATTGGTCGAAATTGCAGTCATGGTTTTAACCATTCCCGTAAATAAACGAAAAATGCCAAACCCATGTAATAGTTTTAGAGTAAAATCCCGGCAAAATTCCAGTTACCATGGTTACCGGGAAAATAGTTCAGTCTTGGTGAAATACCCATAGGTTCACATGTTAAAAGTTGGTTTTAGCGATCGCGGATACCGTACGTGTGCGAAGAATTGGTTGGTATTTTGAATACGTGTGCGAAGAATTGGTCGGTATTTTTAATACGGCAATCTCGATCGTAAATGGCTAAAGAAACTCTCCCAAGATTTCAACTTCTTGATGATGATCAAATGCAAGACTTGCTGACAGCAAGAACACCAAAAAGGGTACGTGTAATTCTCCATTAATTTTTTTTCAAATTAGATCTAGTAGGTCTTGATTTAGGCCTAGATTCTAGTAGTGCTAAAATCCTTCCCGTAGAGATTGCACACATCCCTGTGCACTGGCCATTGCGCACTCATGCTAAATTGGTGGATGTTTTAATTGCCAGAGATTCAAACTAATATTGCTCGTGATCCTGAAGGTGATACTCATAATGAGGTGTCATATGAAAGCGCCGGTTTTTCTCCATATTCCCAACAGGGCCGGCCCACCCCCAAAATTGTGAAAATATCTTGTTTAGACTAGAATCTAGATATAGTCTACTCTCAAAGATACACTTATAAAAAATAACCGTGCAGATAAACTAGAGAAAGGCCAAGGTTGTGTTATAAGTTGACTCTTTTATTTCGGCATATAAAAGTATTAAAGGGACTTGGTAACATTGTTCAGATGAGCGATAGTGGTTCTAAGGTAGTGACTTCAATGCTAGATGTACAATTAAAGATAATCTGAAAATTTGAGTGAAAACGGACCATTATTCATGGTACAAATTGGGAAAAACTGATCTGATTGATTCCTTAATTCTCCCAACTAGGTCTAGATCTAGATCTATAGAACAATTTCGTTACATTTTAGGTGAATGGAAATCTCACTAAGCAATAAAATGGCTCTACATTCCATTCCAGACATTTAAGTGTTGACAGATTTTTTTATAGCCTGCTTTATGTCTTTTTTTCATGGAAAAACGGTTGGGAAAATTCAAAAATGGTTGGGAGAATTTACTGTTAATCACTGTTAGAGGGTGCCTCACATCGACGCCTTCAAAGAAAACCATAGATTTCTTCGTGGTTTGAGAATTTTTTTCAGGATTTTTTGCCTGTCAGAGGGTTAGTACAGTAGAAGGAATATAGTAAGTAACATTTTATACAAAAATTAAGCAATTTTTTTCATCAACCTTCAACAATGTTACCAAGTCACTTTAATGACTGGTTTAATATTCGAGAAATAGTTGTTTTTCTCAAAGCAGTCATTAATACTATACTATTATATTACTAGGCAAGGAAGTTAACCACATTTTTTGCATACATACTTGTGTGATTATGTATTTTTGCATATTTAATGAGCTATGACATTTGACCTTTGAGGAGGCGCGATAGCTCAGTCGGTAGAGCAGTGGTCTCGTTAATCGGTGACCCGGGTTCAAAACCAAGGCGATGCGCTCGTGCCTTTTCGTAAGGCATTAACCCTTATTACCGGGTCCCTAAGAGAGTCTCTAAAGCCTTTTTTTTTTTTTTTTTTTTTTTTAATACAAAACAAAATAGGGGGGGGGGGCCTTTGGTAAGGTATTAATCCTCATTACCATGTCCCTAAGAGAGTCTCTAAAGCCGTGTTTTTTTTTTGTTTTTTTTTAATACAAAACAAAATAGGGGGGGGGGGCCTTTGGTAAGGTATTAATCCTCATTACCATGTCCCTAAGAGAGTCTCTAAAGCCGTGTTTTTTTTTTTTTTTTTTTTTTTTTTTTTTTGTTAATCCAAAAGAAAATAGGTCCTCAAGGTTTTTTTTTTTGTGTATTTTGGAGGAACCCCCCCCCCCTATTTTTTGTTTGTAATTAAAAAAAAAAAAAAAATGTGGTAATGGGTGACCCATGAGAGGTAACCTTACCCCCCCCCCCCTGCTTATTCAGCGGCCGGCGCGATTTTCAAATTTTAACCCCCCCCCCCCCCCCTTCGAACAAATCCTGCGTACGCGCCTGACCTACATACATACATAACGTTTTGGAACACAAAATGAAAGTATTATTTACTCTGTACCATATCTCAAATTTGTCCGATAAAGATGAATTGTAATCATTAGTATTCTGTTTAAAATGTATATATTTACCGCCATTGTAGATTCGTGTGTTTGCATTAACTGGTAGAAGTCATGATCCAATGTTGTACGATAAAACACTAATCTTGTTAATGAGATTGATGCAAGTAGTATATCTGCTAGGTCACGTGATACAGTCGGGCCACATGATCTGTTTCTGAATACCAGAGTCTCCTGAAATAGACATAATCACGTTATAATTACTATACAATTCTTATTACTAAAATGATCCTGACATGTTGTACAATTTTAGGTATATATATATATATATATATATAGTGTGTGTGTGTGTGTGTGTGTGTTTGTATACTTCATACATGAAACCATTATTTGAATTGTCAGAACTTGTTTTCTAGTTTCAGTATACATATAATTCTCTGTCAGGCTATTGTTATAATTCAATGACGTTCAACTGGCAGTAAAAGTCAACCAAGTTAATGTAACGCTTCTATATTAAATTACATCATCTTCTCAAAGAAGCAGTACTCCATTAACACAGTTAATCGCAAAAAATACAAGAGTAAGTGTGTGCCAGGGTGAATATACATGGGCGTTCCCTTTCAAGAACAAGTATGGGGAAGCGTGCTGTGTCTTAAATTGTGAAGGCAACAATTCCCATACAACAATCAATAGGGACTTTTAGATTTACACAACGAGAGCGTGGACTGCCGCGTGTGACATTGTGTTAAAGGCAGGCTTTACTACTTCAGCTAGAAGGGATAAGACCACCCAGCGAGCCAGCGAGGTTACTGTGACAGGTGTCTATCTCATTAACTCAGCTCTCATTTAACATAAGAAAAGAGGATCATGGGGGACCAACAGGCACCGATTGGGTAAGTTTTCTATATAGAGGGAATAAGTAGCTACAAGTAGGACAGTGTGCACTGGGTCGTGCCCGGCAGTGCCTTAAAAGGACGTCACATTACCTTAAAAGGATGTCACAAGTGGCGGTCCACGTTCTCGTCGTGTAAATCTAAGAGTCCCTATTAACTGATAAAGAACTACCACAATATGTGTTTACCTACATGTTGTTGTACATATATATACATGTACATATATGATTATGTCAATGTCTATACTATTCCTGTTGCTAATTTCAGTCGAACCTACATGTATATTGTGAAAAAACAGTGGTTATGACATATACCCATGAACCAAAATGGATTTATTGACCCACTTTTCATTCAATCTACAATCTGAATGTCATTCAATTTTTATTTCCTTTGATATACATTCATTAAAGAAATTATTACAACATTGGATAAGTTGTTTTGTTGTAATGGAGGTTTGTACGCCGGCTACACACTGTTGTTGATACTTCCTTAGGTAATTGTACTACATTCAAAAATATACAGTAATTTCAAAACAGTACGGTGTCCGAGGCAAGGTCGAGAAACAATAGCTGCAGTCTCAAGATCATCACAGAGGAGCTATAGTTTTAAGCGTGAACCGGAAAAAAGCAATACGTTGTTTTATACACATCCCTCCTGTCAATTCTCAAAAAGAGATATTTTAGCAAAAGATGCCTGTCAAAATGTATTTATTTGAAGGGAGATTAAATGAACCGGCGTTTTCCATTGTGCTAATTAACTGTTGACTCCATGCACACCATTGCATTTGAAAACTATGTATGGCAATTTGTTTTCTCTATACTGCCCAGCAGTCATTATTTCCCCTACCCAAGGAGGATAGACGTCCACCTCCCAGACCCTTCCCATGTACACCCTTGAAAGAGTCCACTTCATAGTATGTCTGCCCCCCCCCCACTAAAATCATAATTACGGGCCTGCTAAAACAAACCATTCCATGCTGTTCCATGATGAATAAATAACCAGACACTGTGTGAGCAGGCTTGTCTTTATCGAAGGTCAACTTCTTCTCGTCTGCAAATATCTGTTGTCCTACTGCTTTCGCTGTATCATTATTATACGCTTCAAAAGTGACATCTGCTAGAAAATCATTCTTTCTTCTTCTTTGTCGTACATTTGGAAAGTCCTTTTGTTGTATTTTCTTGACAATATCAAGTCCCACCTCGTTTCCCAGGGCAGCGGTGAAATACAAGAGATAACGGAATTCTTGTGGGTTCTTGCTTAGTACCTCACCCATAGACCTACTGAACTCTTCGCGATCCGTGTCATAAAGAGAGGAAAGATAAACAGAAGCAACATATTCTTGAAATAATTTGTGAGGAAAGAAGACACTAGTGATTACAGACTGTGAAGCATTCAAAGTTCTTTTCCATTTGGATACATTTCGATTCTCCCGACTTAGAACTCCGATTCTGCAACATGTCTCCATGGCTTCCTTACACGAGCTGAAGTCCTCCTCATTAAAAACCAATTTCTTTTTCAGGAGTCCTGAAAAGGCAATCGATCCTATTCTTTGCAAACAAAGCTTGGTATTTTCCCTTTCCTTGTCCAGATGGGTTTCGTGTAACACTTTTGCAACCTTTGAAACATAATGGTCTCTTAGAGACATGATCATTTGTTCAAATAATTGAGAAAATGTCTTCAGTCTGCATATTTTTTCTCGTTTCTCACTGTCACAATCTTCCCATAAGATGCATAACATTGCTACGTAAATTGGGAAGGGTGACATGTTCTCTCTGATTACATCATTCACTTCAATAAATCGAATCAGTTCTAATCCCGCCTTTTCGTCGTTCGAGAAGTACTTCCTGATGTATGTCGCTACATTTTTAACACTAAATCCTTTTACTGTAATGAAAGCATACAACCTACTCAATCCTTCATTGGATTTGATCTTATCCGCCCTCCAAGGTCTTGTTGTGACCAGAACTATGCATTGTTTGAATTTCTCGAATCGTAGAATCTGAGAAATATCTGAGCTTTCTTTGGCTGAGAGGTCCCCATCATACTCATCGAGTCCATCAAGTACAATCAGAACCTTTGTAGGTTGAGACAATATGTAATTGTCGATCTGTTTAGGACTTACAGCATTACTATCGGAGAGATAGTTTTTCATAATATCACCAATTGTCTGACCCTTGACAACGTTGCGCAGGGGTATAACCAGAACCCAACCGAAACGCTGAAACTCTGGAGATTCATTGACCCAATCCCATGCGATCTTCGAACAGAAGGTCGTTTTACCAACACCACCTTCACCTTCAACCAGAAGACGTTTAGGAAGCACCCCGTTAATCTTTGTAGTAAGAAGATCAGTGTATTCCAGTGGCTCAGTGTATTCCATTGGCTTTTCGGTTCTCCTTGTTCCCATTTCTTTCCTGAGCAGCGTTAAGTTCGTGTAAATTTGCTCGAATTCAAGGATGATATTGAAATCAAGCGGGTCAGGTTTAATTTTGCACATTTGTTCGCGATAGAATGTCTTCAAGTCTTCCCCACACTGGAGAACCTGTGCCTCAGTCATGTTTGGTTGGGAAGTATCCAGTGTTGGATCTGTACGGAGATTAAAAAGAATTTATGTAAATTTAACGAAATATCTGTTTCAACAGATGTTCCAAATAAGGACATAGATATTAAATGCCTAACGCGTCTAGAAAGGCAACTCACATCTTTGGGAGGAGAGTATCGAGACATATCAATGCAGCACATCCTGACACACAACTGCAGCACTTGTATGTATGTATGTATGATTATATACATATATATACTGTATATATATATATATATATATATATATATATATAATATCCTTAAAAATCCTTTTTCCACTCATTATTTTAATCAATAAATATGATATTTTGGTGTAATGTTTTTTTTTATTATTATGACGTCTATTACGCCATTTGTTACACCCCATGTACTTAAATCGATACCTTTCGTGGTGCACACTACGTGTACATGTATTCCATATACCTCATCTACCTATTCTGTATGGCATGACTTATAATTTATTTAGAAAAGTGCTGTATTATTTTTTATATATCTAAATCTTCGGATGTATTATGGTACATTATATTAATATATGCAGTAGATCATGTTATTACTATAAAGAAAAAAAAGAGTGTTTTTGCTGGATATATTTTTCCTTCTGTTTTGCTATAAACACTGCAATTGATTTATACGGTATATATGTTTACAGAATATTGATTTGTTACATTACATTGTAAATTGACTTATATGACATATATGTTTCCAAACAGAATATTGATTTGTTACATTACATTGTAAAGTGATTTATATGTTTATAAACAGAATATTGATGTACATCAATGAAGTTTAATAAATACAATACACAATACATGTACATATCTCAGTTTTTTTCTTTTGCAATTCATATATACGATATTAATGACGTTTATTTATGTTGTCATCGATTATATCTGATCCTCTTTGAGGCGCACGGAATCTCAGTGTGACCTTTATCACTGTGATGCACTTTGTGTCATTCACGCATGCTCCAATCAATCTACGCATGTGTTGATAATTTGTTAAGGTAACGCATACACACACAAAAGATATCAATATTAGGCCCATCCCAAACTCCATTTTGAAAAGCCATCGAATTTTAAGAAAACTAATATTCACACTACAATAGAACACCATAAAAAAGTAAAAGTTTGGTTTTACCGATGTTGGGTTGAGTAGAGCGCAAAAGCATCACTCGTTAGTGCCCTGTATGCGTTAGCATGAAATCAGTATCTCACCGGAGTTTGCGTTTACACTGCAATTTTGTTTCTTCACGTTTGCCGTTAGTTGCTATGCAATGCAACTATCTACTTGCAAAACACCGGAATGTGAGAAAAATCAACAAGCTTGGGTTACATTGCATAAGCAGCTTATGTCAAAATCAAGGTTAACTAAAGAAATTAACCCAAACACTAAACTAGGGGAATTTGTTTAGTGTCTGAAAACCAATTACAAAAACATCATAAGCACCGTTTCCCAAGTTTGCAATAATTTTCCAGAATTTTCGCTCTCGCCAATACCCCCAAAGTGTCCGGATGTTACTTCCATGCCCCCATTTCAAATGCAATCTGGGATAGCTTGGTGACTTAGTCGCTTCCAGTCTATTGTATACGGCCGATCCGGTCCCGGCAGCGTCCCGTCAGCGGGCGCCGGATAGTAGTCACCCAGCTACCTCATTCAATTCAATTTTTGTTTGTCATACAAAAAAAAAATCACATACAATATATATACATTGAGAAGTGTACTGGATCATTAGCACCCGATAAATCCGATGGCTTGAGGGAAGTGGGTGGAACCATAACATAAATGACAAATGTGGAAAATATAAAACATTACAATTCTCAATATAACAAAATGCAAGACGTAAACATGAAAGACATTACAAAGAAAAACACAATAATACAGAACGACATAACATATAAGGTAATTGTATGCATCAAGCTATCCCAGATTTATAGACATTGCGCATTGCAATAGTTGGATGGTGCTACCTTTCATTTTATCTTCATTTTTTTAAATAGTATATCGTAAGTAATTTTCTAGTTTTTATAGACTAAAATGTCAGTTGGAATACGGTGCGATAATGTGAATCTGCTATATGTGCCAGACGCACGAAACTAATAAACAAAAACATCTTCTGAGATAACCCTGGATGAGAAATGTGACTTACTTTTTTTTTATTGCTTACAAACCCCATATAGCGCGCGACCTGGACAAAATTGCTCCGAAGGCATGACAAGTTTGAAATCACTGCACGATCGCGATTCTGTTCGAGGCATTTTGACAAAGAACAGTTACAAAATTTGAAGTCTAAATTTATTCAAGTATAATTGCTATCATTAGATTTCTTAGTTCCTTACTGCTTCAAAAATATACCAGCATTTCACACTGTGATAATTTGCGGGACTTGATCATGTATACTCACACTGAGTTAGGGTGTCTTGTGTCGAGTATCCACCTATAAGTTAAAATGAGACAACTGTATTTAAATTGAATGTCCTTTAAATGATAAATCAACTCTTTATTAGAGATCATGCATACACAAAAACCAGGCCCGTCAACCAAGAGGGTTAGGCGGCAGGTTATAATCAACACTATATACAATTGTTATGTTAATATTCGTCATTGCGATTACAATGTAACAATATACAGTGTGAGTCAAAAAAAAGTTTACACCTAGAAAATTGCTAATTATTTAGAAAATCATCGATGAACATTAAATTGTTATATGTCTTATACAAAAGTTTTTTATCCCAAATCTTTTGGTACCATTTGTGTGCGCTATGTGTTCACGCTTGGACGAACAGGAGACATTGTTTGCGAGAGTGCAAAAATCGACTTGCGCCAAAGTTGCTTATGTGATGTTTGAATAAAACAATTGGGATTTGGATATTAATTCGGTCTTTGCAGATCCAAATAACATCCCTAACAAAATTAGTCATGCCACACATATCAAATATCCAATATCAAATAGCAATGAACATTTGTGCGGGTGTGTGTGTGACTTTGCCCTTTGCAAAAAACATATGCAATGTATTTCATTTGATACATTCAATTCATTCTTTCACTCCGCTAATCCCAACATAATACATACTGTAGGCATCACTTTGGCGCAAGTCGATTTTTGCACTCTCGCCGCAAACAATGCCACCTGTTCATCCAAGCGTGAACACATACCACAGAAAAATGGTACCAAATGATTTGGGATAAAACGCTCTTTCATAAGATGTATAATAATTTACTGTTCGTAGAAGATTTTTAAAATAATTAGCAATTTTCTAGGTGTAAACTTTTTTTTGACTCACACGGTATGTGATAACAAGGAGCACCGGGATAGAGAGAAAGGGAAAGGGAAGAGGTGAACAGGAGAAAGGGAGAAAAGGAGAGAAAAACAGAAGTGGTATAGTACAGAACAGGATAAAAGAAAAAGGTTGTAACATTATATTGACAGGAAATATGATCAAATTATAAATAAAAATTAACAGCTCAGAAGTTTTAATTACGACGACGAGGGAGTACCTGTTATCACAAAATTCATTTGGGCAAATGTTAACAAAAAAATATAATACTAAACATGACAGGCCTCGAACAATTCCTCAATGATAAGATAAGAAGGAGTTCTAGTATCTCCCAAAAGGCAGAATAGCTAAATGAAGGTGGAGACATATTTAATGTAATGAAATCAATGTAAATTATCCTCTAACGTGTATCAATTTTTTAAATAGAAATTTGACAGAAAACGTGGTCAAATTATTTACTATTTTCAAATATCTACGATATATATAAATTCAGTGAAAAAGGGTGTTACTAATTACGTTAGAATATTGTGAAAATAAATGTTATTTCAAAACCCAAATCGTAGCATGTAAGTACGTTAAAAAGGAATTGGAATGAAGGGGAATGCCGGTCATTACCCCTCCCCCATATTGACTTGGAGTGCCCCCCCCCCCACGTCACTTGGTCTACACATATACAGGACAGACAGTAGCGTGAAAGTTCAGAAATATACTGTACAGCGCACCCACCTTCTACTAGTTTTGTTCCCAATGCATCTAAATGTACACTCCTGAGTTTTTCCGCTAGAAGTCTCTTGTAATTAGTGCCATCCCTCTGCTTGACTCCCCAGCTGCAGATGACTTCAAACAGTGAATTGGACACATCTAAGAGGTTTTCCGATAATATCGCTTTACTTTGTGCATGCTTGACACCTAGAGCATTGCACAAGCGGGTGTAGTGTTTCGGAGGGACTTCTTCTACCAATGACAGCAACTCTCTCTCTAAATCCAAGCTCCACTCAGCCCTAACAGAAAAAATTGATGAGAAAGAAAGGAAAGATCAAACTTCCTACTGAGCAAAACAAGATTAATATGCCTATGATTGTATTGTGTACCAGAAGAAAATTAATCAACTGAACCATTAATTAAATTAACGTCATTTTCGCTCTTCGTCCAGGTTACTGATTGTAAACAACAGAGCCTGTGCATGAGATTCACCGCAAAATCATTCAAGTCGCGGGCTGGAACAGGGCAAATTCAATGTTTGGGGCTGGTGTGATCACCAAACCATTGTTTAGCACAGCATTTTCTGGAACCAGCAACCTTGATAACTTGGCCAGTACAAGACACCACGCTTCGGTACTGAGCTATTTAAAGGAGTTCATATTAAATAAATCAATTGCATCTGAACGGAGTGACAGTTTGCTTATAATACTTTTATTTTTGAATATTACAATTTAACTTGTTTGTTTTTTATTACTGTGTATGAGGTCTTCTCAAAAGAATAATATGTACAATCATAATGCACAAATACTCAATTTTGATGAAAGTTGATGTAGCATCTTTTGGAAGTAAACTTTTATATGTCATTTTAGCTGAAGAAATATATAAGAGACTTACGCTTCACGAGGGCCTGGGTTGAGCTCTACATCACCAGATTTCAAGAGGAGTAGTTCGGAGAGAGGAGGAATTTGTCCAGAGATCACATCTGTCTTTGACTGCAAGGACGGTCCATGACAAGATGATGCGGATTCTCCCATCTGTTTCTATAACAAAAAGAGAGAAAAAACTGTGAAATAATTAATGATTGAGCATATTTCACTTCACCAGTACATTATCTATTAAGAAAATGCTTGTTATTGTTGTTTGCCTAATCATGAGAATATATTTATTAGTTTGTGTACAATTCTTCCTTTGCATTCATCAGTAATCAATTTCGCTATAGGACAATGGTCTTTAACCCTTTTGAGACAGTCATTCCACAATTTGTGGTTCGCTTTAATATCCTTTGACCCAGAACCTAAATAATATATACCAGATACATGTATAAAAACAGCAAACAAAAATATGAAGACATGTATTGTGTTCATTTGTATTGCATGACCATGTTGCATTTGATAATATTTTAATTTTGTTAAGGAAAATAATTATTTAAATACTCAAATTGGCAAAATCGTAAGAGGTTCAACATTATTATTTTTCTATACAATGTGGACAGTTCCCAACTTCCAGACAAAGGTCTTTGAAATGTATATTGTTTTGAGAGACATTGAATTATATCAGTACAAAGGAGCAATGGAAGAATAAAATATTTTTCTTGCCAATTTGCACAACAACAATGTAACTAAAAGTTGGAACTAATTGAGCCTTTGAAAATTCTTGTTTTGCAAGGGTCGAAACAGTCAAACCTAAGGTACACAATCTTTGATCTAGGTGCTCTTTTACGACAATTGGTTTTGTTGATGGCATCAACATGCTGCTCCTCTCTTTCTTGCTTATATTTTGTCCCTTTACATTATTTGCAATTTTACAATTACTTAACCCACTGACTACTGATCATTGCCATGTAGGCTTTAATATAGGGACCATCTGGATCCAGTAAACATATAAAAGGATATAAAGGGATGATTGAAATACACTGTAGTACGTTTACCCACCTCTCCATGTCTTTCGGTTATGCAGTATTTCCTTGAGACGAATGGAACTACCGGACTGCGTTTGACTGCCATGAGAATACTGGTTTCGGTCCGTGACTTCTTGCAGCTTCCCGATGATGTCTGATGCTCCTTAAGGAGTTCATCATCAGTTGCTTCCTTGGTGAAAGTATCAGGTTGAGGATATTGCTCTTTGCCCACAAAACGAGGTATTTTGCCACTCTCTTTAGAAAATGGCTCATTTCGTCTGTCAGGTTCATGCCAACAAAGATCAATTGAAGGAAGATCTATGCTTGCAGACACCGTTGGTTTTAGGAGCTTCACCAGGAAATCATCACATGATGGTGCGAATGGTTGGTATATTGTTGTTCCTGAACCAAGTGATGATAGCTCTCTCATAAAGCCATCTGCTTGGGGTTCATGGTCGTTGGTGTAAGAAGTCGTTATGATGAGATCAGCATTCAAATCATCAGTTGGAGTCTGAAGGTCTTTCATGGATGGATAGGAGGATGTGAGTAGCTTCCTCAAGGAAGCGTCTGACAGACTATGACGCGGTGCAATGGACAAATCAGAGAAATGCTGTTCTTCTGAATCACCAACTTGGGTATCTTGCTCTATGTTTTCATCATCGGAAGTACGTACTGTTTTGACATAATCATAAGCTTGTGCAAGCTGCTTTTCAATGTAGTCATTGTCCGGCTTTATTAGCCGATTAATGTTGGTCTCATTTAGACTTAATAGACTATCGATTTTTGAATCATTTGATATGATAAGATCCTTGACATTAGAATTGTCTGAATTAATTAGATCTATGATGCTAGAATCATTTGGTGTAATGAGGTCTTTGATAATGGAAGCATTTAACAAAGTTAGCTCTGTGGTGGCAGAATCATCTGGGGTATCAAGAGGTTTAGTGCCAGCACTCTTGGATACGATTGCATCTTTTGTACTACAATATGTTGGTGTAATTGGATCCCTGATACATGTACTAGTATAACTCGCC
Source organism: Strongylocentrotus droebachiensis (assembly GCA_035222895.1). Taxonomy (NCBI): domain Eukaryota; kingdom Metazoa; phylum Echinodermata; class Echinoidea; order Camarodonta; family Strongylocentrotidae; genus Strongylocentrotus; species Strongylocentrotus droebachiensis. The sequence goes on from JAVYIG010000504.1 coordinate 74,271, forward strand.
GTGAGTAGATCTTGGATTCTAGAATCATCATTTGCCTCGACTAGATCTTGTATGCTAGAATCATCATTTACCTCGACTAGATCTTGTATGCTAGAATCATCATTTACCTGGACCAGATTTTTAGTTCTAGAATCATTTGTTGAAACTAGCTCTTTGATACCAGAATCGTTTGGTGTGATTATGTCTTTGATAGTTAAATCATTCAACGTGTTTGGACTTTTGATGCTACAGTCATTTGAAGTAATGAGTTCTTTGATGCTACAACCAGAAGGAGTGAGTATCTCCTTGATAGGAGAATCACTTGCTGTTAATAAATCTTGTAGGCACTGATCACATGAAGCTAGTAAATCCTTGATATCTGATGAGTTTCCTGATGACCGAATGTTCGAAGTTATATGAGGACATCCCTTGGGATCAGGGCCTTCTTGTCTGCTTTTGTCATCTTCGGACTCCTCTCCAAAATCGCCCATTTTCGCTTCAAGTCTCTCGCAAAGAACCTTCAGTCTCCGAATCCTTTGCAATCTTTCTCTCCTTGGTGTCAGCAATTGTTTCATACATGTATCAGAAGGGGTGAGTATCTCCTTGATATGAGAATCACTTGCCGTTAATAAATCCTGTATGCACTGATCACATGAAGTTAGTAAACTCTTGATATCTGATGAGTTTCCTGACGACCGAATGTTCAAAGTTTCATGGGGACATCCTTTGGGATCAAGGTCATCTTCTCTGCTTTTGTCATCTTCGGTTTCCTCTCCAGAATCACCCATTTCCGCTTCAAGTCTCTTGCAAAGAACCTTCAGTCTTCGAATCCTTTCTTTCAGCAATCTTTCTCTCCTCTCCTTAACCTCATACTCCCTAATCCAATGAACAAATGTTCCGATTCGGACCCTCCATTCACTTAGTGATACAGGCATCTTGTCAAATCAATTTACTCAGTCACAGGAACAAGCCACGATCTGGAAGAATAACGGAAGGGGGGGGGGGGGGCCTATATTAATTAATTAAACATAGCATTGGTAAAGTCCACACTTATACAGTAACACATTTATGAAAAATTGTCAGCTGAAAAGTGCAACTATATAAATAACAAGAAAAAGAGAATAGTCACTCTGAATAGCACACATTGTTTTATTTTTTAAACTACCTGGTATGTTTTGTTTCTCATAAGCAATGACTGGAAAATAAAACAATAGTAGTAGTAGTAGCAGTATAAGAATAAGTTACAGTAGTAGTAATAGTAGGAGTAACTAGTTAGTAGTTGCACTAGTAGTAGTTAATTTTTCCGTGCTGGCATTGCTGTCTGCATGGATGGTGGATTTCGAAGGCTGCCCCAGGCCCCCTGGGGGCATATACCCACATTAAAATGATTCTTACAATGTTAAGCCAGAACTTTGGATGTAATCCAGCCATGGGCTTTCAAGAAGAAGTAGAAAATGTGAACCGGAGGACATTTTTGTTGGGGGGGGGGGGGCCTGTTCCAAGACTGGTTTGGACTGCCTGGAAATGGCAAATTTACCCGATCTAAACTTGATATGAACTGACTGACTGATGAGATGGAAAATACCGAGGACTGTGAATGAACGAACCAGAATCGTACTATAGACCTTTTTTTACACGTTCTTCCCCGACCACAAACCGTTTTACGATTTTCTAGAACGGTTTCAGAACGTAGTAAGAACTATATAGTTTGACGTGATGGGGGCTTAAGCAATAAACGAAGGATCACAACTTTGCCTATGCCACTACAACTTCCGGTTACAACTTTCTGACCCTTAATAATGGGCATTATATACCTCACTTAAGAAATCCAGCCATCTGATTGGTCGAAATTGCATTCATAAACTTTAACTATTCCTGTAAAATTCTCGGTAAAATTCCAAACCCATGTAATAGTTTTAAAAAAATAGTTCTAACATCCCAGTTACCATGGTTACTGGGAAAATAGTTCAGTCTTGGTGAATTACCCATAGGTTCACATGTTCAAAAATGGTCTGAGCGATCGAGGATACCGTACGTGTGCGAAGAATTGGTCGGTAATTTCAATACAATTGAATCTCGATCGATCTTACCGACAATTTTATCTTGCATTGTTGACATGAAGACGAAAATAAACTTCCAAAAACAACATCTGCCAATAGATCTTGATCTAAGTTCGTACCAATGCATTGCAAAAGTAAAAGAAGGGCCCGTTTAATGGAGCTGCCGCGAAGCATCCAGCACGCGAAGCCGTTTTCAATCCATTTTAATGTATACATCAGAGAAAACTGCATGGTATCAGAGCGCGATGGCCGAGCGGTCTAAGGCGGTGATTTTAGTCACATCATTGTTTGTACGCAAGAGATCGAATCCCTTCTTCGGCAAAAGTATTTTTATTTTTTATTTTTTATTTTTTAGTCTACTCTCAAAGATACACTCATAAAAAACGACCGTGCAGATAAACTAGATAAAGGCCAAGGTGGAGTCATAAGTTGACTCTTTTTTTTTTGGCATATAAAAGTATTAATGATTGCTCGGGCAAAAGCACAATTCTAACCTTCCCTTGAGCGTATAAAAACAACTATTTCTCTCAAAGCAGTCATTAATACTATACCATTTTGGGCAAAACCCCCGTCCAAACCAAATCTGAGTAGTAATCGTAGTAGTAGTAGTAGTAGTAATATAGTAGATGTAGTTTAATTAGTAGTAGCTGCAGTACTAGTAGTAGTAGTAGTAGACTAGCGCTTAGAGACTACGGTGGTAAGCGCTTTATAAGTAACGTTTTTAATTTGTTTTAATATTTTGTTTTAATAGTAGTACTTAATTGTATTAGTAGTCATTTTATTTCTAGTATTCAATAGTAGTACTTGAAATTTAGTTAAAACTAAATGTGTGTTTTAGTGGGTTTTTTCTCGTAAACTACCTGGTAAGTTTTGTTTGGCATAAGAAATGAATGGGAACATATAGCAGAAGTATTACTTGTATAATAGTAAAAGTAGTATTTTTAGTAGTAGTAGTAGTAGTATTAGTAGTTTTAGTAGCAGCAGAAGTAGTAGTAGACGAAGTAGTAGTGGTGGTAGGAGTACGTAGTCGTCGTCGTAGTAGTAGTAGTAGTAGCTGTTGTAGTAGTATTGGCTACAAGTTTTACTTGAATATAGTTATAATTGCATTTGTATAGTAGTAATAGTAATAGTATATATAAGTAGTCCGATCACTATAGTAGTAGTAGTAGTTGTTGTAAAAGTAGAATTAGTAGTAAAAGTAGCAGTGTTAGTAGTAGTCACAGTAAAAGTAGTAGTAGTTAGAAGTAGTAGTAGAAGTAGTAGGAGTAGTAGTAGTAGTAGTAGTAGTAGTAGTAGCAGTAACAATCGTAGTAGTAGTAGTAGTAGTTGTTGTAGAAGTAGTAGTAGTAATAGTAGTATAAATAGTAGGAGTAGTAGTAGTAGTAGTAGTAGTAGTAGAAGTACATGTAGTAGTGGTGGTTGTAACAGTATAGTAGTCAGAAGTCGTAGTAGTAGTAGTAGTAGTAGTAATTGTTGTAGTAGTGGTAGTAGTAGTAGTAGTAAAAGTAGTATAAATAGTAGGAGTAGTAGTAGTAGTAGAAGTACATGTAGTAGTGGTAGTGGTAACAGTATAGTAGTTAGAAGTCGTAGTAGTAGCAGTAGTAGTAGTAGTAGTAGTAGTAGTAGTAGTAATTGTTGTAGTAGTGGTTGTAGTAGTAGTAATAGTAGTAGTAGTACTCATAATAGCAAATATTGAAAATGAATAGGGTAGGCACCTAGTCGACATTGTTATTGTCATCATCACTCAGTAGATCAACCAGTTATTCTAGACATTAAATTGATTTAAGCTTGTAGAAGATCATGTTAAAAGACAACAGCGATTTAATTGATCATTCAAAAATATAAATATATATTTAGGTGCACTGGCATGGATCTATTCCTGAGGCAATATGAATTCCACATGAAATGAAGAGTGTGTTGGCAATAATAATCTCTATGTTGTATCACTTAAAATGTTATAAAGAAGATGTCTTGTATTAATGACACTTTTGCAATGACGTTCAGCTAATCAACTTACAGCCAATTCACTAGGCTTTTTCTTCTGCTCCTGCCTATGAAATAACCCGAATATGCTTTCTATTAGCTAAGCAGTATTGACATTGCTCTTGAACCTACATGTTTTTTCTCGGAAGTGTTTTTTTCTTCATTTTGGGGTATTTCATTCATCATTTTTCGACCCATATTCATTTGGAAGAAAGAAAACTAACATGTGATATCATGATAAAATATAAGTAGCCTAGGAAAATTTGATACCTTAATTGTCTTGCGAATTGAGGCACTTGAATTAAATCGATACAACTTTCACTCTAAAACTCGGAAATGGACATACCCATATTCGGGTAACCCCCCCCCCCCCTCCCTCCCTTCCCCATCAAAATCACTGAACAAAGAAACAAACATACATAAACAAAGTGATTCAAGTAGTAAAAAGAAGAAAGAAAAAAAAACAGAAAAAGAGAATTTGCTTTACATCGAATCGTTACATCAATCCCAAGTTTACAAATTATACAAAAATGACATCGAAAAACCCTTTTTAACACCCCCTCCGCCCCCCCCCCTCCCCCCAGTACGTACAGTACTAAGCTTATTGGTATAGGAATACTGTTCTATACGCTTACCTTATATTCTGATGTGCATGTACACCATTACACCAAATGAAACTTAGAAGGGAAGTCAATTCTGCTTATCATTCTCCTATTTGCTTGAACACACGCAAGACAAAACACTCAACGTCAACGCCAATGTCAAATATTGGCATGTATCATTGGCAATGGTACATGTATCAACTGATATCATAACGCCGAAAAACAGCCAATTGATTGTCTACACTCAAGTCAACGTGGTCTATCCCACATATATAAGCGTCACGCCATACCAGACTTAACTCTTTCCGGGTTGTGTGTATGCGTGCACACCAAACACGAAATGGATGTACAATTTTCGGTGTTTTATACTTTTGATACTTTGTACCCCCCGCGATGCAAAGATAATTTGTTTCATTACGCCAGAGGCAAGTGCACACAAATATTCCGTGTAAAGAAACCTTACTCATAAGTCATAACGCTGCTGCCATGGATGACTGGGTAGCAGCCTTTTCAAAAATATTGTTAACATCCCCTTGTGCAAACACTCCCTGGTACCAATACGTTTTGTCTGCAGCATTCCATGTGGGTGAAAGCCTCTACGCACTGTTATTTAAGTCCGAAACATATTTGCATTATTTTGTGCAATTGCGTAGAAAGGTAAAATTGGGAACTCTTTCTTATGATAACACAATCTTGTCACAAGTTGGTATCACTTGTTAATCTAAGCCTTGTCACTAAGCATTCAGAATGGACAAAGTTTACTTGGAATGCTATCTTTTCCCCCAAAAGTCTACTGTCAATATCTTTCATGTTAGTTAACCTCTAATTTGTATGTGCTGTCGAGACTTCCGCATGGACCGGCCATACATATCTGATGCATGTAAAATGGTGACATGGACAAGTGAGCTGAGAGATCTTCCACATCATGAGATAAGAAGTTAGAAGGCGGTTGAGTAATGCACCATCGCATTGGTAACGTCTACACATTTACAGTGACATATTTATGAGAAGTAGTAGTAGTAGTAGCAGTAACAATCGTAGTAGTAGTAGTAGTAGTTGTTGTAGAAGTAGGAGTAGTAATAGTAGTATAAATAGTAGGAGTAGTAGTAGTAGTAGTAGTAGAAGTACATGTAGTAGTGGTGGTTGTAACAGTATAGTAGTCAGAAGTCGTAGTAGTAGTAGTAGTAGTAGTAATTGTTGTAGTAGTGGTAGTAGTAGTAGTAGTAAAAGTAGTATAAATAGTAGTAGTAGAAGTAGTAGTAGTAGTATAGTAGTAGTAGTAGTAGTAGTAGTAGGAGTAATAGTAGGAGTAGTAGGAGTAGTAGTAGTAGTAGGAGTAGTAGCAGTAGTAGGAGTAGTAGTAGTAGTAGTAGTAGTAGTAGGAGTAATAGTAGGAGTAGTAGGAGTAGTAGTAGTAGTAGGAGTAGTAGCAGTAGTAGGAGTAGTAGTAGTAGTAGTAGTAGCAGTAGTTGGAATAGTAGTAGTAGAAGTAGTAGTAGTATAGTAGTAGTAGTAGGAGTAGTAGTAGTAGTAGTAGGAGTAGTAGCAGTAGTAGCAGTAGTAGTAGTAGTAGTAGTAGTAGTAGGAGTAATAGTAGGAGTAGTAGGAGTAGTAGTAGTAGTAGCAGTAGTAGGAGTAGTAGTAGTAGTAGTAGTAGTGGTAGTAGTAGGAGTAGTAGTAGGAATAGTAGTAGTAGAAGTAGTAGTAGTAGTAGTAGTAGTATAGTAGTAGTAGTAGTAGTAGTAGTAGTAGGAGTAATAGTAGGAGTAGTAGGAGTAGTAGTAGTAGTAGGAGTAGTAGCAGTAGTAGGAGTAGTAGTAGTAGTAGTAGTAGTAGTAGTAGTAGTAGTAGGAGTAATAGTAGGAGTAGTAGGAGTAGTAGTAGTAGTAGGAGTAGTAGCAGTAGTAGGAGTAGTAGTAGTAGTAGTAGTAGTAGTGGTAGTAGTAGGAGTAGTAGTAGGAATAGTAGTAGTAGAAGTAGTAGTAGTAGTAGTAGTAGTAGTAGTGGTTTTTGTAGTAGTGGTAGTAGTAGTAATAGTAGTTTGAATAGTAGAAGTAGTAGTAGTAGTAGTAGTAGTAGTAGTAGTAGCAGTAGTAGTAGTAGTGGTTTTTGTAGTAGTGGTAGTAGTAGTAATAGTAGTTTGAATAGTAGAAGTAGTAGTAGTAGTAGTAGTAGTAGTAGTAGTAGCAGTAGTAGTAGTGGTTTTTGTAGTAGTGGTAGTAGTAGTAATAGTAGTTTGAATAGTAGAAGTAGTAGTAGTAGTAGTAGTAGTAGTAGTAGTAGCAGTAGTAGTAGTTCTACGTATTCATGATAGCAACATTGTTATTGTCATCATTACTCAGTAGATCAACCAGTTTTAGTACATTTTGTATATTCACAATCTTGACATTAAATTGATTTAAGCTAATTGTAGAAGATCATGTTGAAGACAACAACGATTTAATTGATTATTCAAACAAATTCATTTAGGTGCACTGGCATAGATCTATTCGTGAGGCAATGTGAATTCCACATGAAATAAAGAGTGTGTTGGCAATAATAATAATTATAAAGTTATACAAAAATGACATCGAGAAACCCCTTTTAACACCTCCTCCGCCCCTCCCCCCCCCCCGCAGTACGTACTGTACTAAGCTTATTGGTACAGGAATTCTGTTTGATACGCTTACCTTATATTCTGATGTGCGTGTACACCGTTACACCAAATCAAACTTAGAAGGGAAGTCAATTCTGTTTATCATTCTCCAATTTGCTTGAACACACGAAAGACAAAACACTCATCGTCAACGCCAATGTAAAATGTTGGCATGTATCATTGGCAATGGTTCATGTATAAACTGTATATAATGCCGAAAACCAGCCAATTTACTATAACAACAAGATACACTCAAGTCAACGTGGATCTTCCCCGCATATATATATATATATATATGAGCGTCACGCCCTTCCATACTTGACTCTTTCCGGGTTGTTTGTATGCGTGCACACCAAACACGATATGAATGTACAATTGTTGGTGTATTATACTTTTGATACTTTGTACCCCCCCCCCCCCCCGCGTTGCAAAGATAATTTTCATAACGCCAGAGGCAGTGTACACAAATATTCCGCTGCTGCCATGGATGACTGGGTAGCAGCCTTTTCAAAAATATTGTTAACATCCCCTTGTGCAAACACTCCCTGGTACCAATACGTTTTGGCTGTAGCATTCAATGTGGGAGAAAAGCCTCTACGCACTGTTATTTAAGTCCGAAACATATTTGAATTATTTTTGTGCAATTGCGTAGAAAGGTAAAAATGTGAACTCAAGATATAAAAAGGCTCATTTGCAAGCAACTTGATTTCTTATTCTAATGATAATACAATCTTGTCACAAGTTGGTATTCCTTGTTAATCTAAGCTTTGTCACTAAGCATTCTGGACAAAGTTTACTTGAAATGCTATCTTTTCCCCAAAAAGTCGACTGTCAATATCTTTCATGTTAGTTAACCTCTAATTTGTATGTGCTGTCGAGACTTCCGCATGGACCGGCCATACATATCTGATGCATGTAAAATGGTGAAATGGACAAGTGAGCAGAGAGATCTTCCACATCATGAGATAAGAAGTTAGAAGGCGGTTGAGTAATGCACCATAGCATTGGTAACGTCTACACTTTTACAGTGACATATTTATGAGAAGTAGTTGGAATAGTAGTAGTAGAAGTAGTAGTAGTATAGTAATAGGAAGAGTAGCTTTAGTAGTAGTAGTAGTAGTAGTAGTATAGGAGTAGTAGTAGTAGTATAGTAGTAGTAGTAGTATAGTAGTAGTAGTATAGTAGTAGTAGTAGTATAGTAGTAGTAGTAGTAGTAGTATAGAAGTAGTAGTAGTAGTAGTAGTAGTAGTAGTATAGTACTAGTAGTAGTAGTATAGTAGTAGTAGTATAGTAGTAGTAGTATAGAAGTAGTAGTAGTAGTATAGTAGTAGTAGTAGTAGTAGTAGTAGAAGTAGCCGTAGTAGTAGTAGTAGTAGTATAGTAGTAGTAGTAGTTGTTGTTGTTGTTGTAGTAGTAGTAGTAATATTAAAAGTCGTGGTAGTTGTAGTAGTAGTAGTATAGAGGTAGTAGTAGTAGTATTGTAGTAGTAGTATAGGAGTAGTAGTAGTAGTATAGTAGTAGTAGTAGTATAGTAGTAGTAGTAGTAGTATATACTAGTAGTAGTAGTATAGTAGTAGTAGTAGTATAGTAGTAGTAGTATAGAAGTAGTAGTAGTAGTAGTAGTAGTAGTAGTAGAAGTAGTCGTAGTAGTAGTAGTAGTAGTAGTATAGTAGTAGTAGTAGTTGTTGTTGTTGTTGTAGTAGTAGTCAAATTATTACAAGTTGGAGTAGCTGTAGTAGTAGCTGTAGTAGTAGATGTAATAGCTGTTGTATAGTCCAAACATGTACCTGTGATAGATAGTAATAGTAAAGTTATTACAGTGATAGTAGGAGTAGAAGTAGTTAGTGGCAGTAGTATTATTATTATTAGTAGTAGTAGTATTAGTAGCAGTAGTTGTAGAATTTAAGTAGTAGTACTAGTAGTAGTAGTAGTAGTAGTAGTAGCAGTAGTTGAAGAAGTAAAGTAGTCTTAGTAGAAGTAGTAGTAGTAGGAGTAGAAGTAGTATTAGTAGAAGTAGGCATGGCAAACAGCAGTCAAGGAAAAACAGCCATCCGTGCAGTCATGCACAAAAATGGATTTTTACTAGAATCAGTTCAAAGTTTGAACGATTACTGGGAGAAAATAAAAAAGCTATACACCTTTTTTTTTTCACCATTATTTAGATATTGATATTCCTTGAAAGTAATTCCAAAAATTATTATTATTACTTCCCCAGAAATATGTTTAAAAAATTTATTAAAACACCATGTGTTCACGCTTGGCAGAAATCACCTTCTACACCGGGCATATAATGACTCCACTCGAAAGTAGGGATAAAGGAGGGAAGATGTAGACTTAAGATTTGTTTAGAAGTTATCATGTACGCATACAGTCCGTATGACAAACGCATACCCAACTTAGATTGATTCCCATTATCTGATAAAAACCTGTATGGCATTGAATTATAATTCCTATTGAACAGCTTGTAACTCATATTCCGTGTAATGAAACCTTACTCATAACGCTGCTGCCATGGATGACTGGGCAGCAGCCTTTACAAAAGGTATTGTCAACATCTCCTTGTATCAATAAGTTTGGGCCGCAGGATTCAATGTGGGTGAAAAGCCTTTGTTATTTCAGTCTGGAAAATTATTTGCATTATTTTGTGCAATTTCATATAGAAAAAGTTAAAATGTCAACTTCAGCTTTAAAAAAAGGCTCACTTGCAAGAAAATGTTATGATTTTCTCTTTGTTATGATGACACAATCTTGTGCAATTTCGTATTCCTTGATAATCTAAGCTTTGTCACTAATTAGGCATTCAGAATGGACACAGATTATTCAGCATGCTATCTTTTTCCACAAATGTCTAGCGTCAATATCTTTGAGGTTACTAAACCTCTGATTTGTATGTGCTGTCGAGACAACCGTATTGACCTTACATATATTATGCATGTAACATGGTGAATGGACAAGTGAGCAGAGATATCGTCCACATCATGAGATAAGAAGTTAGAAGGCGGTTGAGTAATGCACCATAGCATTGGTAACGTCTACAGTGACATATTTATGAGAAGTAGTAGGAATAGTAGTAGTAGATGTAGTTGTATTAGAGCTGTAGGACTAGTAGAAGTAGTAGTAATTAATTACTTATACTAAGAAATAGTAGTACTTTTAAAATAGTTACAACTGAATAACAAGAAAGAGAGAATAGTGAAAATCCTACCGTGTTTTATTTTGTAAACTACCTGGTAAGTTTTGTTTGGCATACAAAATTAATGGGGATGATATTGATAGTAGTATTACATGTATAATAGTAGAAGTAATAGTAGTAGTAGCAGTAGTAGTAGTAGCAGTAGAGTAGTAGTAGTAGTAGTAGTAGTAGTAGTAGTAGTAGTAGTATTAGTAGTAGTAGTAGTAGAAGTAGCAGATGCAACGGTAGTAGCAAGTTATTAATAGTAGTAGTAGTAGTATCAGAAGCAGTACTAGTAGCGACAGTATTAGTAGCAGCAGAAGTAGTAATAGTAGGAGAAGTTGTAGTAGTAGTATTACTAGCAGTAGCTAATTAGTAGTTGTAGTTGTAGTAGTAGTAATAATAGAAGTAGTTGTAGTAGTAGTATTATTGGTAGAAGTGGGAGTAGCTGTAGTAGTAGTATAGTAGTAGTAGTAGTAGTAGTAGTAGTAGTAGTAGTTGTAGTAGGAGGAGTAGCTAATTAGTAGGAGTGGCTAATTACTAGTTGTAGTATTAGTAGAAATAGTAGTAGTAGCTGCAGTAGCTGTAGTAGATGTAGCATAGTAGTAGTAGTATTAGTAGTATTAATACTACTAGTAGAGTTATTAGTACAATCTTTTACCTGTGATATGGTTATAGTTGTAGCAGTAGTAATATTAGAAGTGGAAGTAGTTGTAGTAGTAGTAGTAGTAGAAGTAGTAGTATAGAAGTAGTAGTAGTAGTAGTAGTAGGAGTTGTTGTTGTTGTAGTAGTAGTAGTAGTAACAATTGTTAGAAGTGGGAGTAGCTGTAGTAGTAGTAGTAGTAGTAGTAGTAGTAGTAGTATTAGTAGTATTAGTAGTAGTAGTAGTAGTAGTAGTAGTAGGAGGAGTAGCTAATTAGTAGGAGTGGCTAATTACTAGTTGTAGTATTAGTAGAAATAGAAGTAGTAGCTGCAGTAGCTGTAGTAGATGTAGTATAGTAGTAGTAGTATTAGTAGTATTAATACTACTAGTAGAGTTATTAGTACAATCTTTTACCTGTGATATGGTTATAGTAGTAGCAGTAGTAATATTAGAAGTGGGAGTAGTTGTAGTAGTAGTAGTAGTAGAAGTAGTAGTATAGAAGTAGTAGTAGTAGTAGTTGTAGTAGGAGTTGTTGTTGTTGTAGTAGTAGTAGTAGTAACAATTGTTAGAAGTGGGAGTAGCTGTAGTAGTAGTAGTAGTAGTAGTAGTAGTAGTAGTAGCTGCAGTAATAGATGTAGTAGCTGTTGTAGTATAGTAGTATTAATACTACAAGTAGTATAGTACAAACCTGTACCTGTGATAGTGGGTAGTAGTATAGTTGTTACAGTGATATTAGTAATAGAAGTAGTTAGTGGCAGTAGTATTATTATTAGTAGTAGTAGTAGTATTAGTAGTAGCAGTTGTTGAAGAGGTAAAGTAGTAGAAGTAGTACGTAGAAGGCTTTCCTCTTTACATCGAATCCTTATAGCAATCCGAAATTGAAACTCACACAAAAGTTAGATCGAGCTGTGATGGGAGTGCGTGGGTGGGTGTGGATGAATGATAGAGAGAGAGAGAGAGGGGGGGGGGCGGAGGGGGGGGGGGGTATAGAAAGACGTGGATGTTTGTATATCAGGATATGTAGTGTTGGAAGTGTGTGAGGATGCGTGGGTGGGTGTTTACATAAAGAGGGCGTGATCCTCGCAGCGCGGTAAGAGAACCCGGTTTGGGTATACGTCTATTCAGGTACTCTAATTGCACACAAAAATGGACATGTAGGTCCTCGGTTATGCAGTAACTTATTTCCAGATTCGTGACTCTGGCTAAGCGGCTGAGATGAGTCTAGATATCCCGGGTGAACGCGCGACCGAGTGACGAATGTCACATTCGCCCTGGCGTTCACTAAGGTTTTCGAGATTAGTCTCTTTTTCGTCGCTTGGCGTCTATCAGACATGTGGCCTTGTTTAAAGGCTAGGATAGGTAGGGTTGGAAGTGTGTGAGGATGCGTGGGTGGGTGTTTACATAAAGAGGGCGTGATCCTCGCAGCGCGGTTAGAGAACCCGGTTTGGGTATACGTCTATTCAGGTACTCTAATTGCACACAAAAAATGGACATGTAGGTCCTCGGTTATGCAGTAACATGTGTGTCCTGGAACATGTAATATACATGTATGTACATACGGACCTACATATAATATAATACATCTCCTCGATTAACACCAGAAACACATGTGTGCGTGTGAGTTTTTTGTATGATCGCGGAGTGGGATATATACAAAGATTGGAGAGATATTTCATAAATATGGGGAGGGTAAACTAATTGAAGGGGGAGGGGTCAGATTGCGCAGATATATTTATATAGAAAAGGAGGTTGTACGTGTCCCATGTATGGATGTGGATTGGAAAAAGAATAAGCTAGTATGAATTCCTACAATGTATTGTGGTTATGAGTGACATATTTAGATATTGCGCGGGTGTGGTTGAGAATAGACCATCTGCTCTATATCCATAGATCTGTTGAAAATGGACGAGGCCAAATTTCCGTTGCATTTTAAAATGATAACTGCCATAATTATTTCCATCTACTGGTACTCGTGAAATTTTCCCCACAATGTTCATCCTTTCTTTTTTTCTTATTAATTTTAATCATCTCTTTACAAAACTCTCATATCGAAATATCAACATAATTGATTTCTATTGCCACATTTGTTTCAACTCCATCATACAACACATGCAGAGCTACGTGCAAATCCACAATTCGCTAAACACACACGCAAAAAAAAAAACACTTACAAACTCATACACGAAGATCGTATGAACAAATCATTTAAATTTCACCTTTAAAGGGACTTGGTAACACTGTTCAGACTAGTCCAGAATCTGCACGGTCCTTAATTGTTTCCCTACACACTTGATTCAAGCCGTCGAAGATGGCGTTATCAACAAACTCATAATTATGCTCACCAGCCCAGCGTCCTAATTTAATGATCACGCCATCATCGGCTGGTAGCAGGTAAGTGGGGAGAGGTAGTGTTAGCGTTTTAGAGTTCTGTGGTTAGCGTGGTGGACATCAAAATTAAATAGGCCAGATTCTGTACTATGTTCAGACGAGAGAAAATGGTGCTAACGAGGTGACTTCAATGCCAGATGTACAATAAAAGATAATCTAAAGTTTGAGTGAAAACAGACCATTATTTATGACAAAAATTGGGGAAAACTTATCTGATTGATTCCTTAATTCTCCCAACTGTATTATTACAATTTAATTACATTTTAGGTGAATGTAAATCGTCACAAAGCAATGAATTGGCTCTTTGTACCATTTCAGAAATGTAAGTGTTGACAGATTTGTAAAAGCCTATCTTATATGTCTTTTTTCATGGAAAACGGTTGGGAAAATTCGAAAATGGTTGGGAAAATTTACTGTTAGAGGTTGTTGCACTGCATCGCCCTCAAAGAAAACCATATATATATCTTTGTGGTTTGAAAAATTTTAAAGGATTTTTTGCATAATAAGTAACATTTCATACACAAATTACACAGTTTTTTCATCAACCTTCAACAATGTTACCGAGTCATTAATAGGAATTTTATTTTTAGGCCGCCATTCTAGTCAAGCGTCGCTTATGATGGCGGTCTCCTGCACTTTTCCACATATAATAATAATAATAATAGTGGGTTCATGTAAAGCGCTCATGTCTGTCAGACTTGACACTCCTGGCGCTCCTGATTATTACCCTGGCTTAAGCACGGCTGGCCATTGCGGTGCTCTAGCATTTCAAGGAATTAATTCCTGCCAGGTACCCATTTCCATCACCTGAGTTGAGTTAGATAGTTAGGATAATACTTTACATTTATAATACTATACTATAGAAATATTAAGTTCATTGTTATATGTATAGGCCTATATGTAAATCACATTTTGACATTTGTATTATATCTTACGTGTACATGGTCACTTATTGTATTTAGAAGAAATGCAGAAATGAAATAAACTAATATGAAATAAAATTATTAGAAGTTTGCTAGTCCACTTTTTTTAATGGGCCACCTTGTATAGAGCAACGAAAATAGCCAGCAGGCTGCCGTGTCAAAAGAGTAGCACTTGATTGACTTACTGCACATATAGCTACAACTTAAACAAAAATAAGACGCTGGAAATACATTCACGATACATATTATTAATTATATTGCAGCCTCCCGCATGTATTTATTGATAGTATTAATTTCATCTTGATCACAACAAAAAAGAAAACAAAATTGTGGCTGAACACCTTTAAACTTGGAATGCATAGTGAGTACACTGTATAGAACATTTATCTTTATGAGGAACACCAGTAAAATATTTTGCAAAACATTTATGCAAATGATATACACAAAATACAGTACATGCTTGTTGTTGTCATTGTTGTAAAATATGTAGTACCACACATATATAAATGTCCATCAGGCTAACCCATTACAGGCCCAGGGACATTCGCTTGTGAATGTGAATAACAAATACAGAAACTGAGAATTTTTAACAGTTGTCAATTTTACATTTACTGTATGAGGTGACTTGAAACTCAAAATGGAAACTGGTGGTCCTTGCATTAACTCTTTACATGCCACACAAAATAATCTCCCTGTGCCACATTGTATTGAAAATGGGAGAGATATACCAAAGATTATTTATTTCTATTGCAAGATTAATCTATACCAGAGTAAAAGATAAAGACCAGTTATGGTCATGCGATCACATTGTGAAAGAAACGTTGTGGAATCAATCAGAAAAGGCTGATCATCTTGCATATAAGTATTGGTGTGTACTGCAAGGTTCTGGAATCATCAAAATGATAAGAAACTTGGCCCAGTCTTGGTAAAAGTAACAAACACTGTACACAAACAAGTGACATAAAAATGAGGCCCACTTTGTTAAGCTGTTACATGTTATATTAAGAATATGAAGGCATCTGAAGAGCCAAATGCTTTTCAGTGAACATTTTTTTCTTTCTCTGATGCTCTTCCACACTGGAATAATAACAATGCAAATGCTCACAAACTATTTTCACCTCTCCCAGAACTCAACCTTCAGTGCAAGATTAATCTATACCCGTGTTCAAACGGTTGTCATGGAGCTAATCAAGACCAGAAATATTATTGCAAAGACATTGTCTTGTACAAACCAATCCTTCTGTCAATCAAAGCCTATTGTTTTGCGCAAAATTACACGGAAGGCAAAGAATCGACCATGCGGAGAGGCGAAGAAGCAAGCGAAGTGTTTTTTTAGCACTTAATCGTACGATTGATTTTTGCGAAAATTAAAAAATCGCAAAAACCAATAATCCATCGTACGACCAAATGCTAACTAAGCTTTGTGTAACGGGGCCTAGATAATTGTCACAAGTATGTGAAAATGATAAGGCTCTTCTGACGGGAATGTATAATTAGATACCGCTGATACTAGACTATATCGAAGAACCATCTCATTAAACTTGCATCATCAAAATACATCAAAAGAGAACTTGCTCATCTACCTGCACTGGCCCTGCTATGTTAGGATCGAAAATTCATCAGAGATGGTAAACGAATATCAAATCAACACATTATGAAAATGGAAGCAGATTTCACGACATTATAGCAATGGATATTATGCACAATGTACACAAATATGAGCATATGATGTTACATGGTGGTCATATTGGCCAAATGAAAAAATGGCCGCAATCCGGGATAAAGGTCAAGCGTAGTTCAAAAAGGAAAAGGGGTAGTATGACAAAAGTTGATAAATTCATGGGGTTTCTGGGGTCGGATAATATGATTTTGATGTTCTTTATCGATTTTATGTCACCAATCCTGTCCTATTTAAGGCTACAATGAAGTCCATTTCCTCGTTGAAGAAGATGAGGGAAGGTGAGCCAAATTCACACTTGGGTGGGTATAAATCTTGGCCTGCGCCCATACGTTTTATCATTATGTTCTACTAGTCGTTGCTGTCAATGTTGTTGCTACATCCGCCCTCCCATTTGCAGAGCATCGTTTCACTGGTGACCCCGAAGGATCTAAACCCGACCAAGTCGCAGACATCCTTCTTCAAAACTCTTTCAATTTTTGTCTCCCTTTCCTTCATATTTCTACTCACGTCTTATCTTTGAACTGTCATCATGCCTACTGACGATCACACCCATTCTGAAACTTCTGAAACTTCTGCTTGCCCTTCATCTGTCTCCAATGTTAAACTCAAACTTCCTCCTTTCTGGCACACTGATCCTACTATTTGGCTTGCCCAAGTCCAGGCACAATTCATGACCGAACTCCGAGGTATCACCCGACATAAAACAAAGTATGTCTACGTCGTCGCCTTCTTGCAGCCGGAATATGCCCAGAAAATTTGGGACTTACTGATATCTCTTCCTCAAGAACAGCCCTACGTTAAACTGAAAGCCGAATTGATACAGAGGAACTCTGCCTCTGAGCAAAAACGCCTTCATCGGGTGCTGATTTATGAGGACTTTGAGAGATCGCAAACCCAGTTACTTCGCAAGATAAAAAAAAACTGCTGGGGCGAACAAGTTGGAGGGGAACATTCTGAAACAGCCATTTTTCCATAGGCTACCCACAAAATTATGTTCAGCTCATTTTAACATCAACTGGGGACTCGATGGAGATCGAGAAACTCACTGATTTAGCCGATAACATCGCCTTGACAAATTTTCCATCTAACTTTCATCCTATCTGTCTTCTTCCTCGTCTTCTTCTTCTTCTTCTTCTTCTTCTTCTTTTCTTCTTCTTCTTCTTCTTCTTCTTCACACCCTACTTCTTTCCAGTAAATGAAAGCGCAAGATAGTCACATCAGAAGCAAGACCGTCAAGCGCGAAGCCCCAGCTCACAATACCATGCTGTATGGGATTGCTATTATCACTTTCGTTTTGTTAGCGAGTCAGGAAATGTACTCCTCCCTGCACTTTCGAATAAATTTCTTCAAACCAGGGAAACGACCCAGCCAGCGACTAGCAGCGACAAGTCCCACTGGCACCAGCCCCAAAAATTGCCTTTTCTACATTACGGATGGGAAACAGGGATTAGATTTCTCGTAGACACTGGAACTGAATAGCGTTGTTCCTCCATCCGAATCCGAGTAGCATATGCACCCTTCTTCGAAATATATATATCAACTGCATCGTCTAATGGCAATCGTTGACATAAATTTGTAAGATACATATATGATAGTAAACAAACACTTGCAGATTTTTGGTTGGTAATTAAAGCATTTTATGAATCAGCTAGCAACAGATTGGATATATATATAGCATTTTATTATTGTTTGTCTGACTTCTTTCAAACTTTCACCAATCGGCTTTTCGCATTTTTTTTTTTTAAACGAACCATTTCGAATTTGCCATCAAACAAAAACAAATTTGCAACTCTGAGACGTATCTTGCGCGCTCCCCTCCCATTTGCACTGTACTAAAAAAGAAGAAGAACAATTTCATTTTCCCTATATCTATCATACATGCACCCAAACTATAATCATTGAAAGTATTTGTTATACGACGCCCATCATATAGCTCCATTTAGTCTCATTTGACAACACCCCCTATCGTCAGAGTCCAGCAGCCTATAAACATGTTAGCCTATGGACTTTTACAAACAAAATCGTTAAAAATTCATTTGTTTTTATTTAAACGAAAAGCACATCCACCCCGCGGCGTACGTTGACACTAGCTCTTTCATTGGAACCCTCATGTTCCATTGACTTTTGAAAGTTCACCCACCGTAATTTGATCAAAATAGGTCGCAAGCTCGCCATTGCATATATAACGCATTTGTAACAAGTCGAACTTTGGACGCAATTTATCACGCGATTGTAAGATTATAAGTCAAGCGCACGAAGGATAAGAAGCATGAATTATAATAGATCAGTTCTGCTTGATTCATTATGTCCACTTCAGCCAACCCCCAACCGTAATTTGTCCATTTAGTATAGGCAAACATTTTGCCGAGGTAAGCAAAAACATGAATATTCATGACACACCATGGACTATTCGATTATTAACAGAGGGGTGCAATTGTGCACCACATCAAACTCCCCTAATTTTAGTCAATTATATCATTGTAGTTTGGTAGGTTTATTTTACTAACTGTTTAATTATCAGATATCAATGATAGTTTAAAGATATGGAAAAGGTTCTTGTATTTTATATTTAGCAAAGCAATCTCACATACAAAATCATCACCATCTCACCATCAAGATAGACCTACATCTTAGGACGTCCTGCTCTTACATCTCACAATGCAGGGCGTCTATGGTCATCATCACACCACCTTCCCTTCACCAATCATGTAGCAAAAAAGACCTAGCAGTGACAGAGCACTGGTGTGTATTATGTGGAGGCCCAAAACTTTGGAACACCTTTCCCGCTATCGCTAGATGTGGATGTTTTTAAAAGAGCACAAGAAACTCATCTTTTTTATAAGAGTTTTCCATTGATTATGCATTGTAAGTTGTAAAGCAGATTGAGAGGGCCTAGGCTTATGAGGGCCTTAGAAGAACTCATCATTATTATATCAATACTCACTGATCGTGAAAACCTACACCAATGTCTAATATAATACTGCTAGACGCCTAATAGTAAGGTCTAAATTGTTAAAGTACCACCATGATGGTAAGAGATTGAGGGCCTAAACTAGGTGAATGTTAAATATGCTGGTTGTTTTCGTATGTAATAACCGTTTATCACAAAACAGTCCCTTCTGACATTTTGTCGATCGTTTAAAGGTACTATGTTCCATTTGCAGGCCAACAAAATTAGAATGTTAAATTCCAACGGCATTTGAAAGATAATACTTATTTAGAACTTCCCTAAAAAAAAAAGGGCGGGGGGGGGGGGGGCTTGAAAATGTCTTTAAGTGGGAAAATAACGACTATTAGTTGTCGAATCGACTTTAGAGTTATAAAGCCAGTAAGTAATAGTCTGATTTTTAGACCATTGTACCGAATGGTCGTACGTTTTATGCTGCGCAAAGATTCAATCCGTTTACTTTTGGCCATTACAAGAAGTGGGTTATTGATGTAGACAAATGCTCATGTACCATTTACAGCTCAATTTATGTAGGTAATTACCAAAGAAGAAAAAAGGACAGTCAGTCACTCAATAGTGTTTGACAGTGAAGTCAGACAAGTAAACGGGTTACTTTGCATAATTTGAATATTAGGACACATGACATATTCATAATTCCTACAAAGTTCTAATTTGATGTTGGCTGCAAAAGGGACATAGTATCTTTAAAATGCATGTTGTATGAAAGCACATTCTGTGACAGAATGAAGCTTTTACTGGCCATTATTATCTGCAAAATTAGTCTTTGAGATGGATATTTCACACTGGGATAATTTTTCTTTTATATTAGTATTAATCTCCAAAGGGGAATGTCATCGGAGCCTCATTTAAGTTTGTTCAAAATTGTAATCATTTATTCATTTATCTATTTAATTTTTGTTTTTTAAGCCTATCTATTATCAGTTTTCTTTTTTCTTTGAGGGGTGGGCTTAATTTACGGAAAGTTAGTTCTTTCACTTACAACAACAGACACGGACAGCGTTTCACCAAACCGTCAGAAGTACAAGTTTACCGACATCCCATCGAACATGTACGTGTAAAATTTAAACCGGCACAATAATTAATAGGGACTATAAGATTTGCACGACGACATAGTGGACAGCTACGTGTGACGTCTTTATAAGGTACTGCGATGTCCTTTGCCTTTTAAGTGCTTTAGAAGGACGTCACACGTAGCAGTCCACTATGTCGTGGTGCAAATCTAAAAGTCCCTATTATGACAGGTTCGCCGACATCCCATTGAAACCACATGAAACACATTGACAAACTAAGGTCCTTTTTTATGGTTTCATGAAACGATTCACCGTACAACAGTTAGAGCTCCAGGCCGAATGCCTATTGGCTGGCCCTTTAACAATGCAGTAAGAGCAGCGACACGTATGCATTGTTTGGCATCAATGTATGACACTGAGTGATTTTATTTCATAAATGTTCTCAAGTACAAACAAACATAATTATTCAATGAAACAAATAGCAACCATTGCTTTTAGATTTTGATATTTTTTTTAAAACATTGTCACGACATATAAAGGACAGACTCATCAAAATCAATCACAATTTCAATCCCTGTAACAGAATGTAACTATGAATAAAGATATCAACTATTGCTTTTAGCTAGATTTTGATATCTGTTTTAACATTGTCATGACATAATACTCACTCCTCAAAATCCAATCACTGCCAATTCCTCTTTAATGAATACTTCAATTATTACTACTGATTTTTAGATTGTTATCATATTTTTGTAACATTGTCAAGTACAACTATATGGGACTGACCCATCAAAATCAATCACAATTCCAATACAGACCTATGAAGAGAGATTTCAACTATTGCTTTTAGACTCTCACATGGTGCATCCGCAAGCCGTCCATCATATTCTCCAAGCTCTTTACATGAAACACAATCATTAAAATCAATCACAATTTCAATTGCTATATTACAAATTGATGAATAAAGATATCAACCATTGCTTTTAGATTTGATATTAAGTTAACATTGTCATGACATAATACTGACTCATCAAAGTCTACATCACTTCTAATTCCTCTTATATGAATACTTCAATTACTACTATTTATTTTAGGATTGTTATAGTTTTGTAACATTGCCATGTACAATTATATGGGACTGACTCATTAAAATCAATCACAATTCTAATCCCTGTAACATATCTATGAAAAAAGATATCAACTATTGCTTTTAGCTAGATTTTGATATCTGTTTTAACATTGTCATGACATAATACTGACTCCTCAAAATCCAATCACTGCCAATTCCTCTTTAATGAATACATCAATTATTACTACTGATTTTTAGATTGTTATCATATTTTTGTAACATTGTCAAGTACAACTATATGGGACTGACTCATCAAAATCAATCACACTTCCAATACAGATCTATGAAGAAAGATATCAACTATAGCTTTTAGACTCTCACATGGTGCATCCGCAAGCCTACTGTATACGTTCATCATATTCTCCAAGCTCTTTACATGAAACACATTCATTAAAATCAATTACAATTCCAATTGCTATATAACAGATTGATGAATAAAGATATCAACCATTGCTTTTAGATTTGATATTAAGTTAACATTGTCATGACATAATACTGACTCATCAAAGTCTATCTCACTTCCAATTCCTCTTATATGAATACTTCAATTACTACTATTGATTTTAGGATTGTTATAGTTTTGTAACATTGCCATGTATAATTATATGGGACTGACTCATTAAAATCAATCACAATTCTAATCCATGTAACATATCTATGAAAAAAGATATCAACTATTGCTTTTAGCTAGATTTTGATATCTGTTTTAACATTGTCATGACATAATACTGACTCATCAAAATCAATCACAATTCCAATTCCTGTTATATGAATACATCAATAACTTGTTACTATTGATTTTAGATGTTATATGTTTGTAATATTGTCATGTACAACTATATGGGACTGACTCATCAAAATCAATCACAATTCCAATACATATCTATGAAAAAAGATATCAACTATAGTTTTTAGACTCTCACATGGTGCGATAGAGCAGTGGTCTCGTAATCCGGTGACCCGGGTTCGAAACCAAGGCGATGCACTAGTGCCCTTTGGTAAGGCATTAATCCTCATTACCAGGTCCTTCGGAGAGGACCTAAAGCCGTCGGCCGTCTGGTTGCTTACTAACAAGCATTCATGCTTTCTTAGCAGTCAGGTAAAATAACCACCACATAACATTGCATCCGCAAGCCTACTGTATACGTTCATCATATTCTCCAAGCTCTTAACATGAAAAACACTCATTAAAATCAATCACTATTCCAATTGCTATATAACAGATTGATGAATAAAGATATCAAAATTTGCTTTTACATTTGATGTATTTTAGTTAACATTGTCATGACATAAAACTGGCTCATCAAAGTCTATATCACTTCCAATTCCTCTTATATGAATACTTCAATTACTACTATTGATTTTAGGATTTTTATAGTTTCGTAACATTGCCATATATAATTATATGGGACTGACTCATTAAAATCAATCACTATTCCAATTGCTATATAACAGATTGATGAATAAAGATATCAAAATCTGCTAGATTTGATGTCTTTAAGTTGACATTGTCATGACATAATACTGACTCATCAAAGTCTACATCACTTCTAATTCCTCTTATATGAATACTTCAATTACTACTATTGATTTTAGGATTTTTATAGTTTTGTAACATTGCCATGTACAATTATATGGGACTGACTCATTAAAATCAATCACAATTCCAATACCTGTAACAGAATTATCAAGTATTGCTTTTAGTCTTTCACATTTCTAGGCTTACCAAGGTCATGTAGAATTTCTAATCTCATGTCATATTAGTTTGACTTTTGTACAAACAAATTGAGATAGGCCTATATGGTATAATATGCTAATCGTTACATTTTTAGTTTGTTGTCAATGCTGATTGCCTTCTTTGTGTGCACTCTTTCATTATACATTCATATAAATTAGGCTTTGCCGTGATGCATTAAACAAAATATTTAAAAAAACCTTTATCTATCTATCTTCCTATCTCTCTATATAAAATCTAACTTGGCTTGGTGGCCACTTGTCTATACAGGCTACGTATGGATAGTGGTCATCTGGTCATATATTTTGTCTCCCTTGAGAAGGAAATGTTTGAAGTAGAACCTGTCTACAGAGGCCAATATTTACGTTTCCCAATGGGTGACCTTGGTAGGCAGGTTTGACTGTATGTATGTACATGTATATATCTATCTATCTAGTAACTGCATGGTCTAATGGCAATTGTTAACATAAATCTGTCAGATACATGTATGATATTAAACAAAACGCTTGCAGATATTTGGTTGGTAATTAAAGCACTTTATAAACCAGCTTACAACAGTTGGGAGATATATTTCACTTAAATATTGTTTGTACGATTTCTTTCAAACTTTCACCAATCTGCTTTTCAAATTTTTCTCTTTTCTTTTAAACAAAATTGCTGTTAGGTTGAATTTCCCTTTAACAAATTACATGCACTCCACTGATATGGCCAAAGAACATTTAGTTAAATTGTGCAATCGTTTAAACAACTCTTACATATCACAGCTCACTTTACTTGGCATTTTTTCCTTGATGAAATTATGAAAATAACTTAGCAATTCGTGACCCCGCCTTTTGTCAGTTGAGGAGGAAGTAGACATATTTCTTTTCTTCTGACAGAGGACCTGTGTTTATTATCCATTTAACTTTTTTGATTATCTTCCACTGAAATAAATATGCCTTTAAATGTATAATTATATGATAATCCTGGTTAACAAATACGAATCCAACTATCACTAACAGCTTGTTGAGATATAAAGCGGCAAAATCGCCATTTTTGTTTTGATGATGATGACGATAGTACGCTTTTGCAATGCGCAATACCCTTAATGTCTGTATCTTATAACACAACGCAAAGTGAAAACGCACATGTTATTTGTTGCGCCCATTAATTAGCCATTCATTTACATTGGCGGAAAAAAGAGGGGAAAAAACTTTCATGATGTTACATGACTTGTGTTAGAAATGATAAGTTACATTTATGTTTTAATATATAAGAGATAAACGACATCATATGAGCAGCCGCAAACCAATACGAATATCCTATTTGGGACTCTTATAGGCTACATAATACAGACTGCTGGTGTGACAAGCTGTCAACGATAATCTGGTTACCGTTCACAATTATATACATTAATATAAAAAAAGTCTAGATTTCTGCTCGGAGTTCGAGAAAATACACAAAAATACAATAAATAATTATGCTCCATACACGAAGAAATAATATATAAATGACATTAAATGTTCAAGGCACACATAGAAACTTGCACCTATCATGGTATATACAAAATACAAAATAATGGAAAATTAAATAATGTTTGGAATAGGTGAATGAAATGTTTCATCTCTAAGTAAAAAGTGAACATGCATTTTTCTATCAGCTGTAAAAACAGTATTGACAATATCGATAATACATGATTGTGTAGTAACATTTACAAGGCGCTTGAATGTATAAGCTGTAAACGGTATCACATTGTATACACTAAGCGCTGTACAAAATTATCATTACCCTGAGTTTAGTCGGGCTAGCAAACATTCAAAAAAATATTCGTACCAGGTAAACATTTCTTACACCTAGTTATAGAAAGGCACAGGTTAATTAATGTATTGCCAGAGGAGTTCCTGCAATAGCAAAAAACATATAAATAAATTCCAATAGGCCCATGGCCTGAAGAAAAATTTAAACATTACCTCAATTTCATTTCATAATCATGTATTATGATATTTACATATAACCATCTATTTACAAATAAAGAGTGACATAGAATATAACCAATATGTACAGAACATGCGGAAACATATGCATAGGTCCAAGAGGTAATACTGTTAAGATGAATGCAGTATTACTGTATTACAAAAGAAAGCAAGATATCACAAGAACTATACAATTTTAGACTAACAGCAAATTCATCAAAATATACGTCAATAGAAAATAAACACACCTGATGACTTGTAATGCATACAGGTAATTTATAACAGTAAAGTACTTCTAAGTGTTTGCATAGTAAATTAGGATTGCACCTATATGTAACAGGTGTTTTGAGGTAGAATGGCAAGAAATCAAATCAGGGAATACTAGTCAAAGTCAAATAAATGTTCCATAACTGTGTGTAAGATAATTTATTGCTACCGCCAAATCCTGCTCTGAATGTTATTTAATAATGGAATCGCATTTCATTTATATAAGGATCCTAAGGTGAGGTAGGTTGACGATCCGTCTTAGCTCGTCGTTTTCCAGGACGTTGTTCCCGGCTCTCATCGACTCTATCACCATCATCATCATCATCGTCGTCGTCGATGTGAATGCGTTTCCTATGTAATAGAATAACAGCAAAAAGAGGCAGAGAGAGAAAGAGAGGGAAAGAGACGGACAGAGAAAAATAAAATTAAAAAGAGAGAGAGTGAGAGAGAGATATATATAGAGAGAAGGGGTGAGATATATATATATATATATATATAAAAGGAGATGGGCATGGGGAGATTGTGAGAAATACAGACAAAGGGAGGGGGCATATGAGGATTTAAAAAGTTTAGAAATGAGAGGGTGAGGGAGAGAGAAACAATTAACTTTGAGATAATAGTGTTTGAGATTTGGAAACATTTTAAACTGAGAGTGCATGGATTGGAGAGGGGTTGAGAGTAGCCTCTTTTAAAGTCAGGTCGAGAGAGGAAAAACTCGGATGTGAAAATGTTTTTGATATGGTTTGTAATGTTTAAACCTTTGTATTTTGCTTATTCTACATCCAGCTCAAATCTAAAGGCAATCTGAAGACTTTTAATGGAGACATAATTTCCTCGAATGCCTTTTGAAAGCAATAAAAATGCACCACGGCAAGACATTAAGGGGAGTATGAACAGGGCGTTCATACTGTGTCAAAGTATAATCTGTTTAATGCCCTTCTGGCTCCAAACAGACGATTATATAAGTACAAGAAATGTTGAAGACAGCAATAGAAATAGATGAAGATAAAAAGGGGAGAACAAGAGAGTGGATAGGAGAGGGATGGCAAGAGAGGGGGAGAGAGAGAGAGAGGGTGGGGGGGGGGGGGGAATGCGAGAAAGAGAAAAAGATTACCGTATATTACAATACTAACCGATGTTCAGGAATTTGTTCACTCTCGACTGGAGCTGCAATCAAATAAGAAAATAGAAAATATTGAAGAATATCCAGTCGTTAAAGGATTTCAAATAAAGAATATAACAATGAAATATAGTAAAACTTTGAAAAAATGGATAACAAATTTGTATTTGAAGAGAAGTTGATACAAGCACAACATACTTATACAATACAAGCAACGATGCTATCCCTTTTTAATGTAGAGTCATACCGTAACACCCCCTTTGGGGGAACTTCATATACTTTGTTCAATTATGACCATGATGATTGCATGTACTTTTCAATGTTTAATAAAATCACATTAAAATCTAATGATTTCTATTCTTTTTGTGGTGAACGTTACAGGTTCAAACTAGAGAATCTTTGTTTAACTTATAATTCGACAGAGTAGATCAGTTACAACATCATGCAAGTAAAACATTTTACACAAAGTCAATATTTTATCTTAAAACACTAGACATACATGGTTATGAACTACAATTACCGTGTACCGATTGAACACCTGTAGAGTGGCAAATGTAGAATGATATCTTGCCAAAGGACATTAATATTAGTGCTGCAGCGGGTTCGAAATGCGAACCATATGATGCGCAGTCCAGTGACGTGTCCACTAGACCACGATATCTCTGCAATGATTATCACATTTTGTGAATGAAAGAAAATATATGTAACCTGACCTTGAATTGTATGATTTTATTAGTCAATGCATGGTGAATATAAGGGCCTATACAAAGTATTGAGCCTAATTTCCATACCTGCATCAGTTCTGCTTTGTGCAGAACTCAGTACACTGGTTGAGGGCGTGGCAAGGTTATTATCATTCTCATAGATTGGTTTCATTCCAATTGATAGCCCTCGTTGATGCATCGAAGTTCGGGAATCGATGTATTCTGAAGATGATGATAGCGAGGTGTCATCAGTTTCTATTGGGGATGCATCTTCCTGTCTCTGGCTTACAACGTTGTCCTGTGTTGCTTCTCTTAGACCAGGGTGTGACGAATGTTGTACCATTTCTTGAGGACTCAAGTTTGCCGAGTATTGAGTTGCATGACCATTACTGCCGTTATGCTGGGCAGATAGATAGGACTGTAGATACTTCTCTAACTCCTCGCGATGTTGCTTGAACGGTCGAACTGGTGCAAATGTAGATTGGAGTGGTATTATCGGTGAATGTTGATGATAAGTTGTGGATTGTTCGACAGGTTAAACTAAATAATCTATTTAAACTTATAATATTTCACAGAGTAAAGCTCAGCTAAAAGTTACATCATGCAAGAAAAACATATAACTTGAGGTATTTTTTTCAAAAATCTTAACACACTAGACATACATGATAAAGAACTACAATTACCGTGTACCAATTTAACACATAGAGAGTGGCAAATGTAGATTAATATCTCGCCAATGGACATTAGTGCCGCGGCGGGTTTCGAAAAGCGACCTGTGTGATCCCATGTCCGGTGACGTGTCCGCGAGACCACAATAACTCTACAATGATCATCCCATTTTGTGAATGACCAAATATATATTTAACCTGACCTTGTCATACCATGATTTTATAGTCATTGCATGGTGATTATATGGGCCTATACAAATTATTGAGCCTGATTTACATACCTGCATCAGTTATGCTTTGTGCACAACTCAATCCACTGGTTGAGGGCATGTGAAGGTTATCATCATTCTCATAGATTGGTTTCATTCCGATTGTCAGCCCTCCATGATACACCGAAGTTCGGGAATCGATGTATTCTGAAGATGATGATGATAATGAGGTGTCATTAGTTTCTATTGGGGTTGCATCTTCCGGTCTCTGGCTTACAGCATTGTCCTGTGTTGCTTCTCCTAGACCATGGTGTGGCGAATGTTGTGTTTCTTGAGAACTCGAGAAGTATGGCTGTTGGTGTGTACTAGTCATTGGCCTTTCACACTGGTCGAGTTGACGTTTTTGTCGATTACGTTTTCTTGCTGACCAATTCCGTAGCATGCGGATATGCTTCTTTTCCTTGAAGTAAGGTTGCTGACATGACAACCATGCACAGATTTTTAGATAACAAAGGAAATAAAAAGTGATTAGCTGTTAAAAATGAGGGGAAAAGAGAGAAGGGATTGATTGGTAACATACGGAATTGGCCGTTCTCGTCACCCGATACAAGCTGCGACATTGAAGTCATTGACCAGTTTTGGAAAAATGATGCCATATGTATTGACCCGCTTTTGTATCACATCCAACATGTGTTGGAGCTGCGTCCAGTAGTCATTGAGCGCTATTTTAAGACCTACTTTTTGTGGTTAGACTCATTAACCAGGCGACAGCGCCCAGCAATATTTTTTCTACAAACGACTGTAGCGCCAGGTTACCCCGGCCATACATCCAGGGGCAGATCAAAGACTTTACAGGGGGAGGGGGGGGGGGGGGGGGGGGGAGAGGAAGCTTGAAATATACGAAATTGCAAGAATGAAGCCTTCAACTGGATGCGGTCCCCGGATAATCTTAGCCTTTTGGCAGATTCTAAGGCCTATCCAAATGCTTAAACAGAATATGTATGTGAACACATTTTTTTCGGGAGAAAAAAAGGGGGGGGGCGTGCCCCTCCCAGTACCAGGCATCCACTGGATCTGATCCCCGACGCCGAACACCTGGGGAGGTTTCTCGAAACCGTCATTAAGTCTAACTTTTTAGACATCGTATTGAAACGTGTGATAGAGATCTAACACGTGTTTCTACCGAATCTCCACGAACTTAGACTTATGACAGTTTCGAGAAACTAGCCCTCGCTCTCAATCTGGCTCATCCACGGCCACGCTGGAAGCTCGGATGTGACCGCCTGCGATGCATGCCCCGGACGCGACGGCATGCAGCCCGCTCTCGAGCTAACTCTCCATCGCATCGTGCAGCTGTCTTTCTTCTCGTTCACGAACACGGTTGCCCGACTGAAACAACTAGACCACATTAGTATTTTGACATCAAGATAGGTCTCTATTATGTGCCCAGCCGTCTGATTAAGGTAGGTTCTACAGTAACACCGTCTTTTATTCTTTTTTAAATAAATTTAACTTGCACATTCAAATGGAAATGATAGCCCTACCAGGTGCGCCGGGCCCGCCGCTCCCGCCCGGCAGGATACCTAGGCTGGTGGACATCACGAACCATGCCCTGGTTTTGCCCACACAAAGCTGCATTACTATCCTGGCGCTGGCTGTGTATTGAAAACTGTTCATATTGATTTTCAGCATTTCAAACTACACTGTACAAAACTCAACTGATTTCACTCAAAATCGGTACTTTAGTGATAGTTGATGCCCGGCCCCCCCCCCCCCCCCACTCGGTGTTATTTAGGGTACGCATATGTTCCAAGTGACCCCCCCCCCCTTTTCAGCAAAAGTCCGGTGTGTAAAGTCCCTGCCCCCCCCCCCCCCACTCAGTGTTATTTAGGGTATGCATATGCTGGTTCCCTCTTTTTGAAAGCACCCCCTATCTGAGGACTGCCAACATTTTCGAACCCCCCTTTCGCGGGCTTTTCATGGGATTTTCCTGCCTTGGAGACCCCCCTAAATCAGGAAAAATTCTCAATGTACCCCCCTAAATTCAGAATAATTTCTCAGGAGTCCAAAGAGATGAGAGAAAAAAAGAAAAAACACCCCCGGCCCTTTTTAAAGAAATCTCTGGGTGAAAAGTTAAATACACCCCTTTTTTTTTTACAATTCTCGGGCCGGACTTTGTTGCACGAAAAGTACCCCTTTACCTGACATTTTGGTAACACGCATGCGGTCATTCCGACCCCTGAGTGGGGGGGCCGGGGTAAAGTCAATACGGGTCGACCTTTTTCTTTTGTTATACAGGCCTTTTTCAGCACCCCCCCCCCCCTTTTCAGCAAAAGTCTGGTGTGTAAAGTCAATACGGGTCAACCTTTTTCTTTTGTTACGAAAAGGACATCTTGGTAACACGCATGGGGTCCATCCGTTCTCGGAGTGGGGGGGGGGGGGGGGGGGGGGGGGGCCGGGAGTTGATGACACCTAAATAGCATACAATTTTTTCAACTTAGGTCTATGTTTAGTTATACTTAGAGATCTAGAATCTAGTCTATAGTCATATAGATCTAGACTAGAAAGAAAAATTTGAAAATTCAAATCGTGAGTCTACTGTCAAACTTGCTGATCAACCACTTTGTATACATTGTGTGCATTAGTGTGCAATTGTGTGCAATGTGTTCATTGTGTGCTATTGCTGCCTCTCAGCACGTACATGTAACAGCGCTAGAGGACAATACGCCTAAGCATTGACTCTAG
The DNA here is from genome assembly GCA_035222895.1 of Strongylocentrotus droebachiensis. Classification (NCBI taxonomy): domain Eukaryota; kingdom Metazoa; phylum Echinodermata; class Echinoidea; order Camarodonta; family Strongylocentrotidae; genus Strongylocentrotus; species Strongylocentrotus droebachiensis. The sequence goes on from JAVYIG010000504.1 coordinate 104,844, forward strand.
CCTTGGTGGAGTGGTTTTGCCCTGCAGGCCTGGGTGGAATACGATATAAAATATCAAAAACTGTGACTCTAATGATTGCATTTTAGGCGTGGACTTTACGTAAGGTAGTATATGACCTTCAAATCAGATTTCTTAATAATCTTGCCATATGACCCATGTGCATCAACTTTTCACACGTATAGGCTACTGTCGGTGTCATCATGCATCCTCAGCTCATGGTAGCCGCTAGACGCAGGTTGTAGATCTAATAACATTGATATCACTTAGCCATCATTTAATAATATTCAATCTGAGCTGTATGGCCCTACATGTTATCAGTGCCTGTGATATATGGTGTAATATTGAAGCCCTAATCAAAATTGCGCTTCAAAATGATCATGATAGAAATGCCTCAAAGAAGTAAAAATCTGTTAGTTTGAGTGACCATTTTTACCATACTCATTTTCCCCAAAAGACTGTAGTGTACATGTATGTAATAAAAAACTGTTAGGTAAACAAAAAATGAAATTTCGATTTCCAATCATAAATATTTTGATAATCAGACAGCTAGGCAATCGGCTTGTAAAGTCATGGGATTCCTGACTGACAAAAACGTTTGTAATCATGATTGCAGCATGAGCTAATGATCCAGGATTTTTTCTTCAGAATCTGAGGCAATGTTACCGAGCCACTTAATTGATACCCGTACCCCTATCAAGACTGATAATTGATATAAAACAAAAATTCAAATTTGTTCATAATAACCACTAGAAGTACCCACACTAAAAAAACCTTACCCACTGGTGGTAGCTGGTAATACTAGTATGATTAGTATTACTATACTATAGGACTAGTAATATAAACTCTTCTTTCTTCTCATACAAATCACTTTAAAATAATACAAACATTTAACAAAAATGTAAATATTTGATACTGAAGAGATGGCAATTTGGTGTGTCACTCTCGATATGGGTGCCAATTAAGGCTAAGTGACATCCATATCATATTTCATGTTATCACCTAGCCCTAAGGCTATTCTAACCAGTCTAGCGAACAAGCTGTTGGTTGTCCCTGTTCTGTAATTGATCATCTTGGTTGCACTCACATTTATGGAAGTTTATGCAAATTTATGCAAGTTTATCCAAATTAATTGTTGACACTATTGGGACCTTATATGTGACTGTAGTGGAATTCACTGCTGCAGGGACGGATCCAGTCTGCAGAAAGGGAACGGGCCGGCTGAAAGGGGGCCCAATTCGTGAAAAAATGTTGAGCAACGAGTCAACACCCACCACCCCCCCTCCCCTTGCTCCCCCCTTTCTCCAGGGGGGAGGGGGGGGGGGCGTCTTGTTTAAATCTAAAAAAAGGTTAAATTTACCTGTTTATGGGGCCAAGTGAGGGGGTCCCGCGGCCCCCCCCCCCCCAATCTGGATCTGCCACTGCACTGCTGCAATAGTGAAAAACAGACACCATAATCTCTCTTCTCACAGAAGATTTAATATACCTAATGTTAAAGGGAAATCCACCTTATTCTCTAGTATTAGCAAACTACCAGTGGAAGGCTGAAAAAATATAAGAAGCACAATGGGGACAATTCGATTTAAATTTAAATCAGACTAAAAGTGACAAAGTTACATGTACACATTTTTGAAGTTGTAAATTTGTAATCATTAAAACATGTAGGTATGGGCTCTTCAAGTTGGCTGAATCAGTAACGTCTATAGGATGTAGTGGCGGACAACTTTTCCATTTGTTCCAACACACAGAATGACTCAAATGTAAATGGCAAAAAAAAAACATACATGTATGACTCAGAAGGTTCTTTATATCTTTAGAGGACCTATAAATAAACTGATATCCACAACGAAAATTTCCACAAGGAAGAAGGCACTTAGGATTATGTTTTGTATACAACAAACAGGAGAGTAAATTATCCATACATTTCTCCATCATGTATTTCAAACTTTTGCCATTCTCTTTCTCTTACAGTGTATTTTTTTAAAACCCAATTCAGGGACTCTTCAACTCACACATGTAATGTAATTTATGCTACATGTATGTTTCAGAGGTGAAGTAGACAACAAACAGAAGAGTTATCAATGTCTACATGAATGTACCAAATTGCCAATTTGAGATTCACATTTATTTAGTGATCTCATATTTCAAACATTCATAACTCTTAGTATTGGTCTGATTTATTTCAAACTTTTGCCATTCTGTTTCTCTTACATTGTATTTTAAAAAAAAAACTCAATTCAGGGACTCTTCAACTCATACATGTATTGTAATTTATGCTACACGTACATATTTTGTGTTTCAGAGTTGAAGTTAAATTTTGAATAATTTTTTCCTCATGTACATGTATATATCTATGAATGGTCAATCCCTGCTATTAATACTAGAACACAAGACATATTGAAGCCTCTTCAACAGGTACATTTTGTAAAGCTATGGTGGAGTACAACTGCTGTGAGTATTCTCAAACTTGTGTGTGAGTTTTGACAAGGGAAATAAATCACCAGCCCCCCAAAAAGCCTCAAAATTTCACTTGATCAAGGTGACAGAGATCCAAGTTATGGAATTGTATGGAAATAAGATTCTAAATCGTGAAAAGGATTTATATTTTTTAATTTGTGACATATTTCGGGTGTTTTTAAGTACGCTTCAACAAAGAGGTAGGCCACCACCAAAATTGACACATCCCCAATTATTAATGATTTCCTGTTCTTTGGATGCTTCTTCTTTATACAAAAATGGAAGGTATTAGTGGGCAACTTCTCTGTGCATTAGTGAGTTTATGTCATTTTTGTTTTCTTACATTTTTATGTAAAACATGTCAACCATTCGCAGTCATGAGGTGATGTGAATGAGAAAATAAAGATAAACATAGTTGATTGTAAACATGGAGGATGATAACATTTAAGATAAAGAATACATGCGAAAAAGGTGTGAAAGAGAAAATGAGTGAAGGAAGAAGAACAACGATAACTTTTTAGATACAAATGAGAAAAATAAAGGCACACACAGGGAAAGAGAGAAGAACCAATGAAAGAAGACAAAAACTGAGTGAAAAGTCATATCCTATGTAGACAGAAATAGGGGAAAGTGAAAGAAGAATATAAAAAACAGTATATGAATAGAAGATAAGTAAAAGATAAAAGAAGGATAAAATAAGAGAACATGAAGCGAGGACAGAAAAAAGAAGGAAAAAGATGTAGACAATAAAAAAGGAATAACATAGAAAATGAGAGAAAGAGGAAAACAGAAGGAAAAAAGACTAACATAGGGTTATCTCAATAAAAGGAGAAATTTAAACAAATAATAAAACAGAAGAATAGAAAACTGTAAAGTGCTGCATGATATTGAATGTAAATATATGTCACAAGCTTTCTATCTGGGCAGATTTCTCCTGGGTACATTTTGAAATTCTAATCACCTACTCGTCATCAAAATGAAATGACCTAATAAATAAAATGATGTGATTTTTTATTTTTCTCATCAATGATGATTCATTAATTTTCAGATTTCCTGTTCTTCATCCCAAGTGTTAATATTTGTATAACCGATTTATGTTCTATAGTATTTTGCTCCAAAGTTACTATCCCGTTTCATTCTATAAAATGCACGATAAGCAGACTCTAGATTTGTGCAGCTACTTGTACATATATGTACATGTCCACTTTATTACCCCGTATCTGTATAGCTAGATATTTGGGATGCCAATTTGAAACAAAGTCTGTCAAAAGTACCCTCCTTTATACCCTATTTCCAATGACACCCATGTACCTGTATTCCTGTTAGGTGCTTATAACATTGCAAAAACTTAAAACAAAACAGTACCTGGAACCTGCAGCTGCAAAGAAAGAAAGAGAAAGAGAGAGAGAGAGAGAGAGAGAGATTTAAAGAGAGAGAAAAGGAGATCATACATGTATGAGAATAAACTGGAAAGAGTGACTATTATTGATTGCAAAAGTGACTGCAATTATTTGTCAGTAAATAAATTAAATGTAAATTACTTTGGTATGTAGAAGGAAAATTGCAAGGTTCAGAATTCAGAATTATTTTCTAATCTGCCCTTCTCTATCACCTCCGCATTAACATCATCACCCCTTTTTAAATATCCATCTGGTATCCCTCTAATAGATAACTGAACAGCTTTTGAGCCATAATGCATGGCCATCCAGAGGATTTGTTTATGTTGGGGACCGGGGTAAAATGTAATAAATTTCATTTTCTGTTTTTTATTTTGTTTATGGAAACTGCCCCCTATCCTAGCCCCCGCTTCGTACAGTCATGGTCCAGTGACAAAGCAATGGCCTCGTAACTGTGAGGCCCCAGGATCAAAACCGTGTCGATGTGCTATATTAGTGCCCTTTTGTGGGGCATTAATCCTCGTTACTGTCATTTATGACTTAAGGGCGTAGGTCCCCTATTTGATAAGCATAGTAGCATACACATGCTTTAGCAGTCACGCAAAACACACATTGTCAAATTATTATTCAATAAAATCTGAGAATGGATACTATTATCTAGATCTATTATTTTTTAATTATTTTAAAAATAATTCCATAAAGTGGGGTAAAACAGAAATATTCCAACTATATGAGTGACAGTGTATAATGTGAAGCATCCATGTTGCACTTTCTCCCTCTTCGTATTCTTATGCCATTTTAAAAACTATTTATTACAAATCTTTAAGATGATAAGACCCTACATGTATTGTACATTACATGTACATGTGCACATATTTTCAGAAGAGTCATATTATTGAGTGGAAAATACAGATTTTCTATTCAATTTCCATTATGTTCTATAGATTAGGTAAAGCTAAATTAATTAATATAATTTGAGTTAAAATACATGTTTCTCTGAGGATCCAAAACCATTGAATACTATTGATTACCCAAGATTTAACTAACCATGGTCAGTTATCTTCCATTACCATAATATTTTGCAATTTTTCTGAATTTGTATAGAAATAAATGAAACTAAAGTATAATTTGCATACAAGATAATGTTTTTCTCCAACAATAATCATCTCATTATCCTTTATTTTTGTTTGTTTGTAGTTGTTTTTTATTGATATATTTTATTTATTTCCTGTACAAAGATATTAATTGCATAATTTTTCTCCTTTAAATGAATCTTTTTTTCTATTTTGATCCAATTTCCAAAAGATTACCCCTTATCCCTACAGTATATGCAATCTCCTACATGTATATACTACATGTAGCATTAAAAGTTGGCCAGTCTTCCTTTTAAAAGTTATTGGATTTTTGTTTGAGTGTCTATGTCAAAGTTATTCTCATGCACATCAGTCCATATACAAATTTATTCTTCAACTCTGGTATGATTTCCATTCAGTTTGGTATATATTGTATACAGTGTATATTACGTAGAGCCGTTCCTTGGTTTTAGCGGTCTATGGTTTTAGTCTTTAAAAGAGGGTTGGGTGTGGAAATTTGTCCCCCCCCCCCCCCCCCCCCCCCCCCTCTGTGCAAATTTAATGACTGCTGTGGATTGCAACCTGTAAGTTTTACAGTGCACATCAACTTTATAATTAGAAGTTACCAAAGTTGGAACTGGTACATTTCTTTAATTATATGCACTGAATAGTAACTTTGAGACTAAATTTGCATAAAATCTGACTGTCCATACATTTTAGCAGTAATTTATTGTTTCCATCGTTGCAATGCCAAATGAAATAATAATTATAACTTGCAGTAAAATCTTAGGATTTTTGTTTTATCTACAGGGTGTCTACTGTCTAAAAAGAATATGCAACAATATTTTTATTGGATACATTTTAAACGGTACTCATCCATTCATTTTGTTGGCAGTGCTGTGTTAGTATTATCTAAATACCATTTGTGTACAAGGAACAATACTACCCCACAAACTTAAGTTAGGATTGTTTTTGCTAGACGTATATGTTGCATGCATCAGTGCATGTAACTGTCGGTACTCCATACTCCATACGCCTGCATATGTAGCGTTCCATACTCTCATATCATAGCAACCCATTTTTGAGAAGCACATTATTGTACTTCGATCACGATGTAAAACCACGGCAAAGTTAGCCTGTTTTTATCGTAAAGTTAAACTACTTGGTCTGCCCATATTATTTGGTCTGCACAGTGGTAAGCAATTAAACATGTGTTTGATTGGATTGTAGTATCAGTGTTTGTGACATAGGGTCTAGGTTTCGTCATTTAACTATTAATACCACAGATTATTTGATGATATTATGTTGCATGCCATTGCCCATGTTATAATACGGTACCGGTACGGTATTATTCAGAACTGTAGATCTAGGCCTAGAGCGAGGGTGAAGTACATTCGCACTCACTTTCAATGAATACATAGTCACAAGATAAGATGTTTATATTTAATCTCCAATCTTGTTGCTCACACAAACGTGTTTAATAATAAGAGCATGAAGTTAGGTACGTCACTTTATATTGGTTATGATACATGTATTTACTAGTTTATGCTTAACAAGAATGCTAGCTCATAATGATAACAAGATATTTGTTTAGTAAGCACTGTGCTTTCTATAAGATGAGTACTTGCTTGCAATAGTTAATTGCTTGTCATTTGTTATTAAGCGTGCGATGTTATTTCCGCACATTTGCATGGTTTGGGCCAGAATGTTAAGGTCAAGTTAGACACTTAAATACCAAAGTTGAAAGGTTAACATGGCATCAATTGATATAGGTCTAGACCCTACTTTTCTTTGGCTTTGTTTGATAGTTCTTACGGCAACATCTTACGGCAACATGTAAAGCGACTTTGTACTTCCAAGTTGATGGCTAAATCGGCGTCATCTATCAAGTTAACGGCTTATTCGATATTCGAGAGTAAGATTGTAAGCCTGTAAACTTTCTTCAAGGAATGATGGCAATAATAATAATAATACATAACATTTATTAGGCGCTTAATACTGATGTTTCTAAACGCACAGTGTTCTGATTAAGAGAAGACTATAACCCGTAGAATTAAATTAGAAGAAAAAGCAAAAATACAAAAGTAACATAGATAAGGTAAGAAAAACAGTGGCAATCAACTAAATAAAGACAAATATGGTGCGCACCTCCATTGACCGACGCACAACTGCAATTTACAATTTGAAAAGATAGGTTTTGAGTAGAGATTTGAATTGAGATACAGAGGGGGCGCAGTGAATAAAGGCGGGCAGTTTGTTCAAGAGAGCGGGGGCAATAACTGAAAAGGCGCGGTCACCATACCGGGTGTTAGTGCGGGGTCCAGGTGTTAACAGTAATGTGGAAGATGAACGAAGTGTTCGTGACGACGTACGGGAACGTAAGGATATGAGATCGGAAAGGTAAGAGGGGGCTAAGCCATTGATAGCTTTGTAGCACAGGAGAAGAATTTTGAAGGATATACGGTGGTGAATTTTAAGCCAATGTAGTGAGTTCAATATTGGAGTTATGTGCTCTGATTTACACGAGAGAGTCACAAGCCGAGCAGCGCTATTCTGTACCCTTTGAAGTGGGACTAGATGTGACTGAGGGAGGCCAGAAAGAGAAGAATTACAGTAATCGATATGGGTCGAGACAAAAGCATGGACTAATTTTGAAGTTGTGGGTCGGTCAAGTAGCCTCCTGATTCTACTGATCTTATATATACCAAAGGAAGCAGACTTACAAATATTACTAATGTGTTGTTTGAAAGTAAGATTGCTGTCAATAAAGGAAGCATGATTAAAGTGCCCGTATACGGTACAAGACCTGTGACTGTATTCATTTATGTGGTGTAAACGTGTCATATAGAGAGGGGCAGGCACAGTGCACAAGAATACTGTGGCTTCTACATTTTACAACAAACTTTCAATTTAAGTCACTCTTATTTCTTGGAAACAATACCATCATTGATTTGAAAGAAAATAATATACTTATTCATGCAGCTCTTCAGATATTTATTTTAAGTTAAACAACAACTACCAAACATTGATTTTATATCATCCGTTTCAGCAGATCTACATGAACATGTATTAACAATACCTACATCTAGTTTTTGTATTGTTTATTGTTATGCAGATCCATATGAGTAGAAATGTATATGTCTTGGCAGCTCCTGATTCAATTATATCCTCTCTCTCTCTCTCTCTCTCTCTTTCTACCTTTTATCCCTCTTTTCCCCTCTTTTTTCCCCTTTCTTACTTTCAATCACTCGATCTAGCTACCTCTCTCTTCCCCTTTTTGATCGCAGGAAGTTGCAATATTGTTATTATGTCACTGTAATAGTTCTGTATAAATGCAACTTTACATGTGTATACTTATACTTAATTGTAACTATTGCTCTTACCCAAACTACATGGTCTTCTTTGGAGCAAACTGACAGACATTTGCGGTAGTATACAGCTGAAATGGAATTTCCGTTCAACCAAACAGTAAACGTCAAGGCTATTTCTCAGCAACGAGGGTTAGCTCCAGGTAGCAGTAGCAGGTACATGTAACAATATCTTAAAAACATTTACTTACCTGTAAGTCCTTTTCATGTGAAGATGATTCAAAGTACAACTATATTTATTTATTGTATAAAATGACCTGCTTTCATAAAGTCCTCTTGTGAAATCTTATGAATTTGAGTCCAATCCCCCCCCCCCCCCACCCCCTTCCCCTTTCTGGCTTCTATGTATTCTTTGAGCCAGCCCTTTGACGTATGCTTCGATCTTTTAAGTTGCAAATTTAGAAATTGCTTTCTTCAGTCAGCAACATAATGCAAGATTCACATAGATTAGGGATATGTACCGGTAACCCATAAGATATAAGAACAAATTGCGATAATGAAATGAAGTGTGGAAGAGAGGATCTGAGCTAGAAGACTATAAGGAGAATGCAGCCAAGGCTAAGCAGCAGGAACCAGTTTAGGCTTCACTCAAGACACAATATAGTTTTTGCAATGAGCTGTTAAATACTGGGTCTTTCCTTGCAGAGTAATAAGGGAGCAAGAGAAAGACCATCACCATGTATACACGTAGCAGAAACACAAAGCAAATAAATTTGAGACATTTTATGATTAATTATGTAGGAAGCCAAATCTAATTTCAAATGTCACTTGTCATCTTTTATGTGATAGATCTACAATTATCATAACAGTAATGTTTGTAGCCTTAAAAAGAAATTGCAAGAGGAATGTCGATAAATAAAGTCTACACCATTCACAAGATGCTAATTTGCATTTAACACCATTCCAACAACTTTCAAATCAACTCTGGCAATTTCAATAACCTTTTGTTGTACATCCCATAGAAAATCATGTTCTGATTCTATATAATACATCTTTGTAAATACATCTTTGTAATGTTTGCAAGTTTCAGAAGATGTACCCTGCAAGGCCATCAAAATTGCGACAAGAGTTCCATATGTACATGTAACCACCACTAAAATTGAAGGAAAACATATGGGTATGCTGGGTTAGGATTAGGATGAGGGTGAGGGTAGGCTATACAGCTGTACATCGATTTTAGTGGGGTTATATATATGGAACTCTTTCCGAAATTGCCTGTAGTTGATTTTTTTTCCTTTCTCTTTAGGTAGTTGCAGACATGTTGTTTTGGTCATTCAGTTTTTTGTCTGTAGTTTTTCTGCTTTTCTCAGAACCATCATTATATCAAGGTAGACTTCCCCTTTGATAACCAAGTTTCGTCAGTGTGTGTAGTGAACATTCCCTTTTTTTTCCAATACACTTTCGCAATATAATTAAATAGTTATAGATTAATTGTAATGCATTGAAGTATCTTTGCAAGTTCATATTTTCATGGTTTCATGATTTGATTTATAACTGTTTTAATGCTAACCCTGATGAAACAGTATTGTAATTATTATGTACCTACATGTAATATACACTCAGCCATAAACTTTATCATATTCAGGAAGATATCCTGCAAATCTATGATCATGGTTCTATTAAACTATATAATTTTCAATTAAACCTCCTTTACAGAAAGGGGAAATCAACAAGTGGCACCATTCATGTTTTTTTTTATAACTTATATGTGTAGATAGAAAAAATGCCTCACAAGGCTTTTCAAGATGATGTGGTCATTACCTCTTAATAGATTATATGTCAATGGTTACAGTATGAGAGAACCTTTTCCACGTATGTAGGAGGATAGCCTTTAGATATATATTTGAAATTGAATTTCCAATCATTTTCTCTATAGATAAATGTACAGTATATGAAGAATATATGATATCTAGAGACTTGATAATGACATGTTCGATAATAATCAGTTTGTGTTCTTAATAAGATGCATTCATTCATTCCTAAAAGAAAGGCTTTGGAGCATACATGAATTTAAAAAAGAAGTCTATCCCACTTTAATTGTACATTTTTTATTAGAGACCTTTTGTAAAACCCTGATAGAATCAATTTGATTTGTTTACGCGATTGTTGTATTTTTACCATTCACGCTATCATTTTCTTCTTTTTCTATGCAGGCTTGAAGTAACACACATGTGCAGCGTTTCAGTCGAAAACGAATACCACCCATTCAAAATCGGTTATAGGATCTTGTCCATATGTCCATATTTGTGTATGCATGTGAAACATGGACCATGACAGCAGACATTAAAAGAAGGATACAGGCACTGGAGATGAAATGTTTCCGCAAACTCCTCAGTATCTGGTATAGAGATCACATAACCAATGAGGTAGTGAAAATCAGAATTTGAAACACCATAGGGCCGTATGAAGACCTCCTGACTTCAGTGAAAAGATGCAAAGTAAACTGGTATGGGTATGTCACATGATCATTTGGACTGGCCAAGACTATTCTACATGGAACAGTACAAGGAGGGAGACGAAAAGGCAGGCAGAGGAAACGATGGGAAGACAACATTAACGAGTGACCTTGACTGAAACATCATACTTCGTAAAGCCAAGAACCACGAGGAGTGGAGGAAGCTGGATGTATAAATCTTCAGTGGTGCCCCAAGGGTCAGCCAGACTGTGGGATAGGTGAAGGTGAAGGTGAAGGAAGCTAAGAATCAGATAGTTAGGCATTATATTGGATCATTTATCCTTTCCTTCAAAAGGAATGTTGCTTTATACTGTAGCACATAAACAATGCTTTTTAATTGGCAATATTTCAGTTCAGTACGCTTGTTATTAATTTCATCAAACATTAAAAAGTAAAAGGGAGAAACACTGTCATTTGAAATCAAAATGTAAGTCATAATAATTTCACTGTCTAACTATCTGAATCTTGTCAGGATCCATGTACGAGTTAGTGCAATTCTTTTCTCTTCACTACAACCGCATTGATTTACTTTAATAGCATGTTACTAGGTACATCAATTGATGAGAAAAAGCAGCAAAACGCTTTAAATTTGTTGTAGTCTTAAAATTAAAGTTGCAAGTTTCCTAAAAAAGGGAATTTTAGAACACTCCTTCAACTGACATGCACGGACATTATACTTATTAATTTCCATACATTAATGTCTTTGTAATGCATGTTACCAAACAAAAAAAAGTATCATCAACCATTTTTGTCATTTCCTGTGCAATTATTTTCACATCCTGGCTTAACAGTACATAAACAGTGCTCTTTCATTTTGAATATTTCAGAAAAATGCATTTGCATTATGATACATGCAGGTATAGTTGGTCAAGTAAGAATATATTTACAGCATGCTCACAATGAATTCATTAAATCGCCATTGAATCTAAAAGGTATGTTATACCTCATTGTATATTCAGAAGGAAAAAGTGTGAGTGTGTTTGTTGCATATGATTCTTTCTTGGTACCAAAGCTGTAATAATTGCATATTTGTGATTCAGCATAATACTTTGTTCATTACAACAACAAAAATGTCATAATTTTCCAAAACGGTAGTGTAAAGAATAATGTAAGATTGAGGTGAAGGGAAAAGTACTTCAAGATTGTTACATATATTCTCTATACGTATCAACTAAAATGTAAGTTTTCAAATGAGATACTATTTTGTCCCCAGATGAAATAAGTAATGGATCTTTTTTGTTAAATGTCAGCAAATGATCTAAATGAACATGTGTTCGGGTATATCAAATCTTGTACATGTAGTTTCTATAGCTAATATAGTTTGGAGGACTCAAAGATAGAAAAACTGCTGATTGATTAATTATCCTTCTTTGTACTGTTCAAAACATAAACATAATCAATTTAGTACCAGTTCAATAATAATACGCTACCATCAGCCTTCAATTTAATATTCATCAAAAATAAAACTATACACAAATACCCTACGCGCCAATCTGACGAATTTCATCTGCCATTAACTAGAACTTTACTTGCTAAATCCATATTCACTTACGCAGGCCCTAAGCTATGGACCATTCTTGATGTTAGCATCAAGAATGCCCCCAGTTTAAATTCTTTTAAATTCAAATTAAAAAAATATTTTTTGCGTAATTATCAAGCGTTAGCTCTCTCTTTTTAAATTTATTTAACTCAATAAAATACATTGGATATTTTGATTCATTTTGTACTGGCCATCCGTATTCCAGTCGGCCCGTGTTGTGTTGTGTGTGTTATAGTAGTGTCCCTTTATAGAAGAGTTACGACAACTCAGAATTTGACGCCATGTTGTTTCCATTGTTTGTGCCGCGCTCTAGCGCACCACAGCTGTGTGTGTATAAACTGTGCGCGCGCTATACGATTTATAAGTTACACCGTCTCCGAAGCTTTTGATACAATCTCATCTTGGTCCAAGATGAAAATCTGATGATTTTGTTTATTATTCGATACTCTTTGTTATGCATAGAGCTAGAGGAGCGGAGAGAAGGAATACAGGAGAAATGATGCAAACCACACTGAAAACAACGACTTTATGATACATCGTGGCCATTGGAAATGGCATGCAGACATTCACGCATATAATTCTGTTTCTCCACATCTTTCATTAATTATTTTCAATCTTAGTTGCTTCCTTCCATGTCTCTCTCTTTCTCTTTGTCAATTTCTGAACTAACCTTGCTCTCCTGTATAACTTTCTTGGCTCTCAGTCTCGTGTCTTTCTTTCTGGACTACCATGCACATCCCAATTCAATTCTCTTTCCCTTCACCACCCAGTCACCACTTTCTCTCTCCCTTCCCCAACCCCTTTCTCTCTCACTATCTCTCTCTTTCCCTTCCCAACCCCTTTCTCTCTCTCTCTACCTTCCCCACCCCCTTTTTTTTCTCTCCCCCTCACTCTCTCTCTCTCCCTTCCCCACCCCCCTTTTTTTTCCTCCCCCTCACTCTCTCTCTCCCTTCCCCACCCCTTTCTCTCGCTCTCTCTCTCCCCTCACTCTCAATCAATTTCTGAACTATCTTGCTCTCATGTCTTTCTTGACTCCCGTTTGTAGTTCAGCATAATTGGATAGATATTGGAATCACTTGTATAAAAATTGTTAGATGAGCATGGTAAATTTTATTTTCATATGTCATTTATTCAAAAATATAAAGTTCAATCATTTTCTTGACTACTACTCAGTAATCTCTGCACTTCCAACAGAATGGGAAAATGTTATCTAACAGCACCAAGGTGAAAGCAAGACACCCCAAGAGAAATTATTACACATCTTACATAAGATTTTCAAAATATGCAAATATGTTCATCAAATTTCTAATGAAAATATCCTTAAAGTTCCGATTTTGAAAATGAAAAGGGCTACAATTTTTACTTTTCACTATTCCTTTTAAATGTTGCTTTTTAAAGAAACTTCATTATTTTCAGTTGAGAATTTTACATTGAATACTAGGGGTCTACAAATACAAATATCTTACATTATAGACATAGCTTATTCTAATTTATGTACATTTTGCTTATCCTCTGTTGAAAGTATTTCACACTTGTTTTGGGAATGCCCTGTTATGCATCAATTCATTCAAGACTTCCAAAGCTCTATTCTAAACAATGAAGTGCTTTCGAAAAAAAAACTTTTTTGTTTGGGTTTCCCAGATGGTACTCAATACATCTTTAATTTTGTCATTTTTTATCTGAATCACTATACATGTATATTCTCTGCGAATTACAAAAGGGAACGGCTGTCTTTAAATTTATTTAAGACGATGCTTAAGCGTTTTTATGAAGTTGAGCGGGTTCTTTCTATCAAACGCAATAAATTTGTTGTATTACTAGATGCAACGGATGTAACAATGTTTGTTTTACCGATATGTTACAACATGACTTTGTTCAAATCTATTGTTTTGTTCTTGCTCAAGAATGATTTAATTTTAAAAAATCTTTGGAAAAAAACACGAAAATTCTGTCTTTAACAAAATAAGGAACATACAATTATCAATTCACTCTTGATCCAGTACTGTACATGTACATGTTCATTTGACATTTTGAGCTAACTTTCGCATGGCCATGCTCTTGCTCCCTAATTCACCTCCTTTCTTGGTTCTCGTCATCTCTGCCTTGAGTTCTACATTCTTCTTTTTGCAGTAAAAATGCAAGCGAGCATTGATGAACTTGTTCAACAGTTTTGACTTGATGCCATGGCAGGAAGGCAGGTCGATGTGTCTATTGCGAAACTCCGCTTCTGCCACTAGTCGGCGCTTCACATTTGTGTCCTTCATAAGAGTATTCTGAGCACGTCGGAACATTAACTCCACGTTCAACAGCATGTCGTACGCTTTAGCCGAGATATGCATGAGGCAACCAGTCCGATACTCTTTCAGCTGACTGAGGCCTGCTGAATGGTGAGCAGCCTCGTCTTCTCCTCTTGTAACTGCATGCATACACCTGTCACAGGTTTTTTCATTTCGTTTGATGCTGTGCAAACAGTACCCTGCCAGATTGTACAGGCTATCTCGTTCAGCCTGTGGTAGTTCCTGCGTCGATGTTGATGGCTCCTCAGACAGATGGATGACAATAGGTGGTGGCTCAGCGGGCACTTTCACAGGCTGTTCCAAGAAGTCTGCCAGAAACTCCCCATCATCCTGCTGGTAACTACCAGATCGTGGAAGGGTCAGGAATTGGGCGTTGCTTATAAGCTTCAAAGCATACTTGAATTCAAGCGGAGTGGGCACAGGCTTCCTGAGACGCACAGAAGAGAAGAGATTCTCCAAGCAGTCTTGAGTCAGTCGTGATGTCAGAAGGAATGCGTGTCCTGCACTGAGCAATTCATCTGCGATGCTGAGAACCGATGTTGTAGCTAGGATGACACCCGTTTGTATAGGCTTCCAATCACCTTTTCTCCCGACCTTCAGCCCCTTGAATATTTCAATGACATCTTGTAGAAAGGTGACTGCCTCGTCATACTTGTCGGGATTGAGTTTGCTCAAACCCATCACGGGATGTCTGCTTGACATGAGGTTGAACCAGTGATCCAAAATTTCGATCAGCCATGCAGTTGTCAGGTAGGTTTCATCTCGCCCCTCTTTGTTGACAAGGTACGTCAATCCACAACTCACATCATGACTCAGCACCCTTGTTGCATTCGACACTTTCATTTTGTCGAAATGAGTTGGTGTTAGAGCAGTCATGTTGAGCTTTGGAGCCAGTTTGAGTTCTAAGTCTTCCTGGAAGTTTGCTAGGTCCTTCAGCGGCTCAACACTTGCAACATTGGATTTGAGGTCATGTTTTGCAACCGTCTCAGTCGAAAGAGTGAATGCCTGACCATTCACAAGGGCAGACTTGATGTTCTTGAACAGGTGTGGAACATCTGCTAGGAAGTGAAGCCACTTTGCTGGGTCCTGTGGATGTGGGATTTTGCATGTAGTTCTGCAGTGCTTACCACATATGATGCCGAAGCTCTTCCACATTGCTCGGTTGGCGCTCCCCATGTCACTTGCAACGGCTTCTACGTGTAGACTAATGTCGGCAGCTCGCTGAATAATATCAAGGATGATATCCTTAAACACTGCCCCATCTGTAGAGTTGCTGGTGTAATGATAGGCTACCGTCTGCTTCCAGCGGGTCGTTATTCCTCCAAGCATAAACACCAGTGCATGAGTAGCAATTCCAGTATGCTCGGGTAATGTGACACTGCCCATAAGATTTCCACCGCTGGCATCATACTCAATACTAGACGTAAGAGACATCTCATCCAGCGTAAGGCAGCAAATTCTCTCTTCTGGGCGCATGCCTTCGACTTTCAGTTTTAAGAAGTCAAACACCTGTCCAAGGACACCAGGTTGGAATGACACTTTCTCCATCCTTCTCTGAAGGGTCCTGTCTGATGGTAATGGATAATGCTGCTGGAGAAGAAGCTTGTATCCTGATGCCCCACATGAAAATCTAAGCTGCAATGCCTTTTTCACTGTAGTTGTTGACCACTCAACTCCTCTCATTCCTCCGCGTGCAAGCGCTCGTAGTTGATCGTTTCCAAACAACCTGGAAACCCTTGCTTCATGCTTTGCTTTGGCCTTCATAAGTTTGGTACAAGTTTTCTGCGTTTGTCGAAGATCTGCCTTGAGTTGTTTCACCCTGCCTTTCATCCTTATTCGTGACTGGGCTCTCTTTCGAAAATCCTGGAGGTCTTCTTGCTCACTAGCAGTGTCTGCAGCTAAGAGAGGGAGAGAAAGAGTAATGACAAAGAGAAAAAATTAATATTGATGCTCATGTGTAATAATGTATAACTGTATATGGATTATCTGTAGCGTGCCTTCCATGAAAAGAAAATGCACCACATAACAAAAAATCAAAGAATAGAGAATCTACTTTTTAACAGAATGCTGAAAGTAATGCACTATAAACCTACTTTTTTTACAATGAAATTATTGGTTATTTCATAATTTTCAAGCAAAGATTATCAATTTGTCTGTTCACTTTAGTCAAACTATAATCAACAATTCCACTGAACATTAG
Source organism: Strongylocentrotus droebachiensis (assembly GCA_035222895.1). NCBI lineage: Eukaryota > Metazoa > Echinodermata > Echinoidea > Camarodonta > Strongylocentrotidae > Strongylocentrotus > Strongylocentrotus droebachiensis. The sequence continues at coordinate 121,628 of JAVYIG010000504.1, forward strand.
CAGGCCTATTAATCCCAAATAACTTTATTTTAAAGAGTTTCAAGGGAAAATAATATTATTAAGACAGTGCATACATGAAGTCCAAATTAAACAGGCTGGATAGTTTATGATTGCATTTTATGTAGGGCCGAATTTCTTCTTTTAAACCTGTTTATCTGCATACAGAAGTAATCGTGTATGCTCATATTTTGAATATGGGAGACCTGCATGATATACCAAAAATATGACACACAAAAACATTTGGGGATTGATCCCCTAGAAGCATAATCAAAATAATGAATAAAACCATTCTTACCAGCACTTGAGCTGTCACTTTGTGGAGAAGCAAAGTAGTTGTGATCTTGCAGAAGAGCCACCTTGCAAGCCTTGATTCCTGTAGTCATGGTAGTACATGTTGAAGTCCGCTTCTTTGGAGACTTTCGCACCCTGGGAGAGTTACTGTGACTGAAGATGGTGGGTACAGCAGTGATCTTCAGCTTCTTCTTCCCATCTGCTCGCCCATTCTCGAACTGATGATGGTCAAAATGTTCCTGTATTTGGAAAATGAAAAAAAATAAACGAAGATTTCTTTGAAATAAGTAAATTAAGTAAATTTCACTCCAGCAAAGCATAGACTAGAGAGTCAATGCTAATGCGTATTGACCTCTAGCGCTTCACTACGTGTTATATGCAGCAATAACACATAACACAAATTTTCAAATTATTCTTTTTTAACAAACATTGGTAAGTTGAACAAATTATATTTTACTGTCATCTGTTGGATCCGGGCTAACTCGGACCCGGGGACAACTCGGCCCAGCTGCAAAAACGGTCATTTTTTGTCATTTTACCCTAACTCTAACCCTAAACCTAACCCTAAACCTAAACATGCAAAAAATGATAGTTTTTACAGCTTGGCCGAGTTGTTCCCTGGTCCGAGTTAGCCAGACTCCCATCTGTTGTCACTAAAGTAGGCCAACTGATTTTGAGTGAAATAACTTGAGTTTTGTACAGTGGTGTTTGAAATGTTGAGAATCAATGGAACAGGTTTTAATACACAGCCAGGATTCTACTTATTCTGCTACTTGTCAACAGGTCAAAGTCTGTTCGGCAGCTAGAAATAGAATGTGCGAGTAAATTCCCCCTCCCCCCCCCCCATTAGCCTAATCATTCACAGATTTGAGGATCCGAAGGTACATCTATACAATTATACAAAATGAGAGCCTACATAATTCATAAGTACATCAGCAAATATTAAATAATTCATAAGTTCAATGTGTATTCGAAGACAACACGAAAAGTCCGAAGTATGCGAGAAAGTGAAAGATAACATCAAAGTACATGCACGGGACTACTATAACTTACCTGGCACAACAATGACGACGAAGTCGGTTTCCACCCCACTCTCCTGACTCTGTTCCCCCACAGTTTTCTTCTTTCAGGATTTCTAGGGAATCTATACATGTGAAATCCCTTTTCAGACCGATTACTGCACCCAAAGGCACAACAGCCCGTCATCTCGTTGGTATTTGGCAAAAGTTTGACTATCAGAAAAGCGTTCTTCGTTGTAAACAATACACACAGCCGAAGTTCTAACTAGCGCTACGCGTTCGAAAGCTGGAAACAACATGGCGTCCAGAGACCACGTGACCATTTTTTTCGGATTTGTCATGTCGTAACTCTTCTATAAAGGGACACTATGTTATAGGTAAGAGCCCTGCCCTCTCTCGTTGTCTCCCTTCTTTCCCTGTCCCTTTCACTCCTTCTATGTTATGTTTCATTGGTTTATGTATTTGTGCGTTCCTTTATTATTGATATACTATTTTTGCAACTATAAGTTATAGGGGGCTGCAATCTACAAGCTCAGCTTTTCAGCAGTCCCCTCCATGACCAACCTGTTTTATATGCCTATTGTACACTGTGGACCAATTACAAATATATTGTTAAGTTTCATTGTTTTACTATGTACAATGCAATCCCATGTACTTTATTTATTTTGTTGGAAATGGAAATAAACGAAATGAAATGAAATGAAATTAGAAAATGTGTAGAATATTTTAAAACTAATTAAGTTAATTGTTAGCTGGGTGGGTGATAAGGGTGGGTCGTATTTCGTTACATTAGGGATGGTAGGGGATATTTGAATAGATTTTAATGCTTTTTGTTAGTGTTTTTTTGTTTAATTTAAGTTAATTTGATTTAGTTAAGTTCAGTACAAGTACAATGTTTTTTTTTTATATTTATATATTTTAATTATGACTAACTATTTTGTTATATCATTACTTATTATAGTATCATTATATATATATTGGACTCCATGGAAGAACAGAGCCATTAGGTTAATGGCTCTGAAATGGACTATCCAACCGTTTTATCATTCTATCATTGTTATATAAGTCTTTGATTTTGTTATATTGTGTTATTGTTTTTTATGATGATTTTCGGAAATAAAACAAACAAACTATAACCGGCAAGGAAAGGGAAATTTAGTAGATGCCAAGAAAGTATTTCCAAAGCAATTACACATCTCTTATCCTGTAATGTATTTTTTGCGTCAATAAAAGCAAATGTGAGGGTTGTCCACATAACATCACAACTACCGAACAGTTTAATTGAAATTAACATACATATTAAATGTATATATGTGTATTATGGAATAACTTATAAGATTTCATAATTTGTTATTATTATCCAGTTCATTACATTTTTACCAATGTATTTCTTCAATATTTCTACTTTTCCTCGGGAGCATATGCTGTGAACTAATGGATATTCCTTGTCAGTTCCATCATGTTATGTCAATGGGCTTACACTGTATGCGTGTACATGTCCTTTTTGCAATGTACATTTGCTACGAAAATGTCAACAATATTGTTTGAGATATAAAATATAGAGTTAACAAGTGAATTATTCATACTCCTTGTAAATGTGATTTTTTGGGGATGCATTTTTTTGTAACTTAAGAATGAAAGGTTGACTGGGTGAATTAGGGCCCTTTTAGAAATAAATGTACATGTAGTTGTAACGTTTTCAATGGGATGAAAGTTTTACGGTGTAATTGTTGAAATCAAGAATTTTAAATCCTGTTTTCATGTTCTCACAATAGTTGTGTTAAAATTACAATAAGAAAGTTCAAACTTGTAAAAATATGCCACCTTGAAAATGGACTAGACTGAATAATTTTGAATTTGTAATATCTATGACAATTATCAACTGCTTCAAATTATGAACCACAGCATTAAGGGTGGTTTGCAGTGGAACTTACATGATTTGCATATTTAATATAGAAATTTAAACTGTAAGCTAACTTTGGCAGACAACACCAAATTCATTGAAAACTTTACTGTGAATAGATGAAGATGATGATGATAATAGTGACGATGTTGGTGGTGATGATGATGGAGATAATGATGGTAGTAGTGGTGATGATGATGGTAGTAGTGACGACGATGATGATGGTAGTGATGATGGTGGTAGTAGTGATGATGATAATGATGGTAGTAATGATGGTGGTGATAATGATGATAATGATCGTAGTAGTGGTGATGATGATGGTAGTAGTGATGATGATGGCACCAAGGGTGATGGTGATGATACATGTATAATAATGATATTTATACAATAATATTAAAGCATGTACTAATAATATCCCACTCCTTAAAGCAATTTCCATTATCAAAAACAAGTAAACTTATACTTTTTAATTGTGCATTTTAAATTCAAATGTTTTGTATGACTGAATCGAAATAAGTACATGTAACTACAGAAAAAAATAAACCTTGTGCAATTCAACAGGCAGAGTCATCATTGCCATCACCAATGTCATCATCACCCCTCCCCTCTTCTCTTTCTCTCTCTCTCTCTCTCTCTCCCTCCCCCCCCCTCCCCCTCTCTCTCTCTCTCTCTCTCCCAAGGCGGTATAAATCACATGAAGATAAATGTTTGTCACATTTTAACACCAAGTTGATCGGCATTGATGACCAAATAATAATCACCATAGTTGTTCAAGTAATCAATGTACGAGAAATTTTGTGAAAAATAACTTAATATTCAGGTGGCTTAGTGAAATTACCGTTACTTGCCAGATCAAAAGCACCATTTTTGGTATAGTGCTTCCTTAGGACCTACTGAACGATAGTAGGGTAGGAGCCTCGGCAAAAATATCATATAAGGGTGTGGGCGGGGGCGTCGCGTCGCCTCGTAGACCACATAAAATTCATAAGGTAGTATAACATTGAGATTTGTAGTACAATCATAATTTTTGGTACAGGGCTTCATTAGGACCTGCTGAATCAGTGGCGGATCCAGGGAGTGGGGCCCGGGGAGCCCGGACCCCCCCCCCCCCTTGAGGTGAACATTTTTAAATTTTCGACACCCCCCCCCCCCGACTACACCCCCCCCCCCCCACACTGGGCGAATTTTTGGGAGCAAAACAAATTTAAAAAATAGTGCTCACTACCCCCCCCCTGGATCCGCGCCTGTGCTGAATGATGGTAGGGTAGAAGCCCCCGGCATAATTATTCATATATGTGCGATTTGGGGCCCCATGGGTTTCACGAAAACCCAATGTTATATTATCTTATAAAATATTTTGGGGCTACGAGGCGACGCCCTTATATGATATTTTTGCCGGGGATCCTACCTTAATATAGTTCAGAAGGTCCTAAGGGAGCCCTGTACCAAAAATGGCATTTTTACAGCAACAAATCAATGTTGTAAAATTATTTCGGGGCTCCAAAAAGACGCTCCCGCCCCCACACCCTTTAATTGATTTTGTTGCCGGGGGCTCCTAGCCTAATATCGTTTAGTAAGTCCTAACGAAGCCCTGTACCAAAAATTGTGCTTTTATCCACCAAATAACGATAATCGATAAATTTGACTATATTCGGGTAGGGCCTATAGCGACTAAACAGCTTTGTAAAACTTCTTCGTTTCATTTTGTTGTTGTTTGTTCTTGTTCTTTCATTTCTCTTCTTCTTTCTCTTCTTTTTCATTTTCTTTTTCTTTTTCTTCCCCAAGTTCAGAAATCAAATATGCACTGTATTATTCAAGATTATCTGGTAATCAAAGTTTGACATGGTACATTGCTGTCGATGTTGCTGTGGTCCGATTTGTCTCTACACTTTACAATGAATATGTCAAATAACGCTTCATAAAGTAAATGAGCCTGAAGAAAGAGACTATAAGCCACTTGCGTAGTTCGATTTCTTTATTTGCGTTAATTGCAAAATAGTCAATAGAGGGCTTTTTCCACTTTAAACAACGGTACATAGTCTCATAATTCTGTCGCTGTAAAGTTGGAAGTAAAATATCCGAAGTAACTGAGACAAACCCCTTTTTTTTTCTTCAAATTTATCTTTAATTTTGTTTTGTAGATGAAAAATTTCGGGATGGGTCGCATATCATGATTGTTGAATAATAACAACACTCTTTATCTCGATATTTCAAAGTGCATGTGTATTTACGTTTTTAATACCAATGGTTTAAAAAAAAGGGTACTTTCCGCTTTTTCTTGTTAGTGTCATAAACTTATCAATTGACTTCATTTAAACGAATTTTTCAAACAGTTTTGTTTGTTGCATGATGCCTAATCTGCAAATTATTCATCAGGATAATCTTCCATTTAAAGAAAATATTTGTTCTTCTTGTTTTGAAATTTGAACGGTGGTCGTCTAATCGGACATATACAAAAGGAGCAGGGGTTCATTAATTTTTATTAATAACATCAGCTAAAACGGCCTATAGGGCTTAACTGCAGAATTATCCACCATCCATGATAATGAATTAGGGTTAGGATTAGGGTCAGTGACAGGGGCTGGGTTAGAAGTAGGGTTAAGCTAGGATTGGGGTAAGGTTAAGTGTTAAGACAAGGGTTAGGGGTATGACTAGGGTTAGGGGAAGAGTTTGGACTAGGGTTAGGTTTAGGACTACGGTTGAGGTTACAATTAGTGTTATGTTCAACCCATGCAGCTCATTTTGGATTACCTAGAAATCCTTTTTTTTAAGCAGGTTAAATTTAAGATTAAATAATTTGCAAATATTAATATATTGAGGATTGCCGTCTTTATCCAATTTTCTTTCACTGATTATCAAAATTAACTATTTTTCAATCAAAATGCAATTGTTGATGAAAAATTCAAAAACATATCCACACTGCTCCCCCCCCCCCCCCCGTAACACGCATACAACACAAATTATCCCCCCTTCTGAATTTGATCGCCGTAAAGTTGATCGATCGACACAAATAAGGAAGTGGCGGGTAGCATTTTAGTTATAACATCAGGCAAAACACCTGTTTGGGCTAACTGCAGAATAATCCACCATCAATAATAATGATTTTAGGGTTGAGGTTATGGTCAGGGAGAGGGTTATTACTAGGGTGAGGTTCAGGGTTTAGAGTTAGGGTTAGGACAAGGGTTAGGACTAGGGTAAGGTTGCGGGTTAGATCTAGGGTTAAGGATTATATCTAGGTTTAGGACTAGGGTTAAGGTTACAATTAGTGTTACAACTTGTTTTACGTTCAACCCGTTCAGCTCGTTTCTGATGATTGATAAATTCAGTTTTTAAATAGGTTCAGCAAGGATGAATTAATTTGCAAATAGTAATCAATGAAGATTGACCGATCTTGTTTCCCCGATTATCAAACTTAACCATCTTTAATTAAATCTATCATCTTTAATTAAATCTAATTGCAACTTTTAATCAAAAAAAGCATACCAACCGTGCCCCCCCCCGTTAATACACATCCAAGCCCATCCAAGACACATAAACGGACACCAATCCCCCCCCCCCCCCCCCGAGGCCAACTAGCTATAAGGACCATTATTCATAAAGACCGCTATTTATTAGGACCACAATTTATAATTTGAGAAAAGGGTAATCATTCATAAGGATAGCTAATCTTAATCGAAGAGTGTCGCTATTTATCATTTGAGAAGAGAGTAGCTATTCATAAAACAGAATGAAGGTCGCTTTTTATAATGCGGAATGAGGGTCGCTATTCATAATACGAGAAGAGGGTCGTTATTCATAACACGGAATGGGGGTCGCTATTCATAAAAAAATTGAATAAGCAACAACATGACAAGAGAGTTAATTGTTGACTGGGAGCACCCCTATGGCTGTGGCATATGTATTATGGAAAGCAACGCTTTTCTCGGATTATGAATATCGACCCTCTTCTCATATTATGAATAGCGATCCTCATTCTGCATTAATTATAAATAGTGACCCTAAATTTATCTTATGAATAGCGGTCCTAGTGACCCCCAATATAAATTATGAAAAGCGACCCTCATCTCACATTATGAATAACGGTCCTCATGCTTTTATCAATAGTTACCGCCTTCGTGTTTTATATATGCAGTTCGACGTTATGAATAGCGAGATTACCCCCACACCCTCCCTCCCCCATCCTCTGGTGTTGAAGATGGGAGGCCTAACCAAATATTGAAGGGGGAAAAGACGGGGGAAAGGGAAAAATCAAAAAATGGAAGAAAGGAAGATAAGAAGTGGAAGAGAAAGTAAAAAGGAGATGATACGACACCCTACGGGCCCCGTCCGACGCCCTGCAACTCACTTCCTACATCCCAAACTCTCGCTTTTGCTATGCTACATCATCGCATGCCCTCATTACAACATACAGAGCCACAAACTGACTTATACACACAATCGCTTTCCCTCTGTCGTCTTACTTCCATCATTATTCTTCTTTTCCATGTCTTCACAGTTCATCTGTTCCATTCTTCTCACGCCACCCCCTCCCTCTCTCCCTCTCTCTCTCTCTCTCTCTCTCCTCTTATGCATTTCTTCCTTCTTCTTTTTTTCTAACTTAACCCTCTCTCTTTAACCCTAATCAGGCCGGGCTATTTGAGGTCTTAGTAGGGCCGGGGGGGGGGGGGGCCATTATGGCCCCCCCCCCCATAAGATCTCGGCCGCGAAGCGGCCGATCGCCGCGAAAATTTGCACGCATGTCAAGTAAAGTGTATAGAATAATATGATAATTTCAATTTTTTGAAAAATTCACTCATTTGCATATTTATGGTAATTTATGCAAATAAAGTCATAAAATCACATTTTTACCCACAAATCATATATTATTCATATTCAAGCATTCTTTTTCTCTACAAATATTCATTAGACCATTCTGAATAATAATACAACAACAAAATTTGGATGAGCCAGCTTATTCCTTATGTTATCTCTTGTTTTTATAATTTCTTATGTATTTCACTGTTTTTTTAACTTATGTATTTCATTGTTTTTGTTGTTTTATTTCATTTCTTACTAAAATTCAACCATTTTGACTACCAAAACAACCACATAACCTTTAAACAAGACCCAATAACCCATGTTTGATCTGTTTTGAGAAAAATGACTTTTCCATTTGTTTTGTACACAAATCACGAAAATGAGCGATTTTCGGGCTGACATGCAAAGACAAAAGGTCAAAAGGACAAAAAAAGACAAAAGGACCTTGTAACCGTAGGTCCGATTTTCAAAAAAATTCTTTTAAAAGTTGCGCAAGACTCAAAAGAAAAAAGTCAGCGAGCGGCGGGGCGCCATCCATATGCGTTCCCGAGCAATCAGAAAAATCGTGGAGGGGGGGGGGGCCATAATGGCCCCCCCCCGGCCTTATTAGGGTTAAATTGATCTCTCCCTGACACTTTCTCTCTTTCAGTATTGTTCGATTATGTTTCTATGATAGATCCTCATATATTGTGTGTGACTGTCATGAATTACATTATAGAATATGAATAGGCATTACATTTGCATTTTAATATGGTTCAAAATCAAACAAATCTTCAGTATTTACTTGTCACACACTCAATTAATCAGTCTCGATTTCTATTTAAAATATGAATATTCCTCACTTAACAATAATTATAAAAAATAATACTAATGACGAATCTATTCTATTTTATCATCAATTTGTTTGCAACTTGCATTGCAAGTATGGAATAAGTAATAAGTTGTGATCTATTGTACTGTGTATTATTTGTACTTGTCTATATATCTAAGTTTTGTTGAGAGGCTTTTTAAAACTGAGCTTGTAAAACTAATTAAACCATTCTACTACTACCACTACTACTACTACTATTACTACTACTACAGTCAGAAATATCAACATGCACACCAAACAAAAAATAAAGCACATACAAAACAGACTTTGTTTGGGTATTCCATGATGAATAATTTAGTATAATACCTCCTACAAAATGTGAGGAAAAATTGAGTTTTGTGACACATGCTCCTACTAAAATTGCTTCACAATAGTTCCCAACATTAAATGAATTACTAAGTTTAATCCTGGACCAATACTATACCTAACCCTAAATCTTGCTTAAATATTAATCTAACCTTAACCCTAACCCTACAATTTTGATAAACTAAAGCCCGGAACAATTGTCAACACAGCAATTCTCGAATTGCAGCAAACCGACATCGTGTTCCTGAAATCATATTTACTACATGGTAATTTTTCTTCATTTACACTATTATATTTCAGCATGACCTATGTACAATAAAACCGGTCTGATTGTATATTTTGAATGGAATGTATAGCACTATTATCCCCACAAAAAATAGCAAATGTTATTGAAATAATGTATATATTTACACAGGTGATATATCAATAGCCTCATACAGAAGCTATGCCGTAAACATGTTTACAACTTTACAATGCTTTCATTTGTTACATATTTAATGTACATAGAGCAATAGCTGCAGTCAGGTTTAATACGCCCACACAAATATAGATGTGTTGCCCACACATGAAACATAGCACAAGAGGTAATAAGGCCAGTCAAAGTAAATAATAAGAATGAAGTACCCGTAGGCACTTGGTCACCTTTAAATTCAGAAAACTTACGTAGCTTTTAATAACTAGTTTGTGATATTTTACATGGTTACAGAAAAGAAAAGAAGCCATATAGGAATTTAGATGACAGGGGACTAATAATTGTCACCTCTTATGTTTTAGTACAGTATTCAACTTTTGCAAGAAATAATTTCAAGGAGCTTGTATAGAATGGTAATCATCTTGCTATCTAGCAACACATATCAGAAAAACCTGAACAAATAGTTAGGCAGGGGGTTACCAACTTTTGCATGAGCTATAAGACACTACATGTAATATATGCCTCCGTGGCGCCTTAAAGTGATCTCATTTGGTTCTTGTGTACATACACATCTTTAAAAAATAGTATGGTTGAATGCTCAATATTTTTGCTTGTTTGGGTTTATTTTTTATGTTAAAATCATCTTGTAATATAAGCTTATAAGTGGTATACCATAATCATTCTCATATCCTTTTATCATTATTCTAATCATTTTACAAACTATTTAAATCACATATAAGGTTTATTACTTGCAAGATGATTGTACACCTGAAGTTGACTTTTCCTGAATGCCATTACGATAATACCATCAAATAAATATTATCTAATGGACTTTACATAAAGTGCTAAATTATAAATGCAGTTTTGGCAGAGATAAGGTGCTCAAAGGATCTCTTTCGGCACCCATTTCCTTCATCTGAGGCCTAAAATAAAATAATAATAATAATAATGATTCCGCTTTTATATAGCGTATGATGTCTCTAAGTGCTTTACAGGTATATTATTACCCCGGTCATCAGATTCAGGCTTACCCGCACACTATGTATGCACATTCTCTACTCCCTGGGGATCATTCCAGCCAGGTGTCATTTTTACAAGTGCACACTTGCTCATCTAACCACATTAACTTTCGCATCCTACATACCGGTAGCTCTTTTCCATATTCGTAAGGAATTTTGTACATCATAGGGCCGGCAGAAATACATCTCACTTTTCAGAATACCTACGCTTATTCTTTGGGGTGAGGTTTTGTGAGGTTTCCTCTAACAATAGTGGATGATCGACCTTTCACAAAAATTTGTAGTATAATGAAACAAATGGATATCCCACATTTATCAAACTACACACCCTATTTGTTTAACTTGTATCCTCTTAAATTGTTTGCTCTAATTCAAACCCAAATTAAATATCATCAAAATACAGTGATATTGAGTTCTGTAAACTCTTACAAATTACATTTTTTCAAATTTGTGTAACCTCCAAGAAACTTGCAAATTATTTTAAATAATTAAACCCTTTAGATATAAAGTGTGAAATTTTATAGTCATAGGTTCTGAAACTTCTTTGTAAGAAATCAAAATATAGCGCTCTTTTCGATTGCCACAGCAGGAGCTTTTTTTCAATTCAACACTAGTGAACACATATTTTTGTATACAGTAGGTTTGCGGTTGCACCATGTGTGAGAGAGAGAGAGAGGTTTGAGGAGTCCTGAAAAGGACTCTGACTCGGTAATCTTTCTTGGACGAGTGTAGTCCTGAAAAGGACTGTTTGTTATCTTTCTTAGCATATAGTTCTCAGGAGAACTATAGCGCTTGGAGAGGATGAGTGGCTCGACGTTTCGAACAGGTTGACTATCCGTCGTCAGGAGTGGAGAATAGCTGGCGTGCGTGAGCTTAAGTCACCGGGGTGCGGACGTCAGGGAAAAATAGTAGTAGACCGTGTCGGCTTCAGTCATCGGGGAGTGGGCATGGATGGTCGGCTGGTAATTCGTCTGACTGTCCGCCTGGGCTGGAGGCTCCGGGTTGCGGACTTAGGAGAGTTTCGAGTCGATGAGTGGGGGGTGCTGTCGGCGAGACGCTGTGTGTGTCCCCGACGTAGGCGGCGTTGTAGTCTGTTGTCGTCTGCTGTGCATTGTAGCTGTGAGGCTGGCGGCTGCTTTGAGGGTTCGGCGGGTGGCGGTGGTTAATGTACGGGTGTCTGTCGGGGTGGTGAGGGCGGTGCTGGAGGCGGTGGTGGAGGAGAAGTGACCGGGTACTTGTTTTTTTACTCGAGACAATTAAATATCTGGAATTAAACATTCAAAATCTATTCATTGAAAAATCTCCATTTAATGTCTCTTTGAATCAACCTTAACCTTAGGCTGATCATACCAAGGGCCATGCTATAGCCTCTGCCAGGTCCCTCTCAGTGCGTGTGTGAACCAGCGTAAACCTTGTACTTGAAGGGATCCCATATGAAATCTGTTGGTTTGAAAAATAAAGAACAGAGCTTCCATTTATTTGTTGGTCTCAAGAACAGTGTGAACAGTGCTAACAATAATATATTTTGGAGTACATTCATTCAAATGTCTACAATTTCTTCCGAGATGAATTTTTTCCCTATCATACCATACCATACTATCATATCATCATATAATATAATATACAAATATTGTCTAGTATTAAGTATTCTACAATTGTTGTAATCTTGTACCTGTACACTGCATTGCCAATACTAACAAATGGAAAGGTTCACATTGTTTTTCCCCAATAATTATCTATAACATAACGATCTATAAATTGTATTATATGCAATGCTCTACAATTTCTATGTGAATAAGTCACAGTACAGCATATATCAAATGAAATGACTTTCAGGAACAAAACAATAACAAAGTTGAGTTATTATCATATATATTCTAAGTAAAGACAAATATACTCAAGAGTTTGGTTTGATCGGTCATTTTCATACCGTAAATATATTTCATGCAAAAACATCTTCTTTACCTGCCTCTTAATAAATCATTTCATTCTCCTGCTTTGAAAAATTGTATTTCAATAATAAACACTTTCAGAATACCAATACCACACATTACATGTTGTTAGGTCAGGCAGGCCATAATGTTTACCCAACCTACATGTAGCAACAACTAATCCTTGCAATTTGCATCCTGACTACCGGAATTGAGGTACAATAATAGAAAACAGGTGAATGTACATGTAATAGCTCATCGCAAGGTACACGTACATGTTCATGTATGTATACATTTGAATACATTTTGAAAATTGTCTACTACATGAGCATATTAGTCAATTATGATCCAAAAGCATCAATTTTTACATCCATTAATTGAAAAACTACATTGTACATGCATGCAGCACTTAATAGCCATCAATAAAAAAAAATGGTGAAAAAATGGGGTAGGAGTCTTAAATACCTTGATCATTGAACACCCCTAAGTTTTTTTGTTACAATCCATCTACATTGTACATACCTCATAGATTTGCTGCTACTGTTACACTGGATCAACTTGATCTACCACTTTTTCAAAGGATAATCAAGAGCCCCTTCTCACAATCGGTGGAGTACACATGCCATTTCTTCTTTATCTTGACAGTGACCTTGTGCCTTTGCGTTGATTGTCATCAAGTGTCTACCTGCCCCTCTGAAAAATGAATAAGCATTTTAAGAATTATAAAATTATATCAAATATCTAACATATCATACAGATTACAGGATCAAAAGAAGTACATATTCTTACAATATTCCAGTACACTACATACATGTATGTGTAGGTGATACATGATACACCAATTTGAAATTTCTTTGACAAAGCCAAAGAAATCCATGTTATGTAAGCAAAGGATATACAAATCTTCCAATAAATATTTGCGAAAAGCATCTCAAGTATACAAAACAGTGATAATTACACAAATCTTGTGTATGTGAATATTGTTGAAGATGTACAGTACATGTACACCCTGTATAGGAGACAATTCAAATTTCATAACAATGTGATTCAATCTCTGTATGACCATAAGATTGAATGTACATGTACATGTACAGAATACTACAAAAAATTGCCACATTGAAGCTAATGTCAAAAGGACTTCACAGAGGATTTGAAAAGACTAAAATGTGATTTAAGTTCCATGAGCTGCTATGTAAAATGATTCAGCAGTGTACTGAGTACTAGCACTATTCTAAAGGATTTTCTGTCACATTATAAGACATATTATACAAAGCAATATTTTTGAATTTTTAACTAACAATTTCCTACTCGATTTGGTTTTCCTACATTCTTGTATGGCTGGTAGTTTGTCTATCCACAACATGTACTCTCTAGGTGAAATTTTACATGAACCAGTAGTGAATTTGATCTGTGTTTGCTTTATTACCTTCATGTATACAGTAGCAGGTAATTTTACAGGTACAATGCATTAAAATGCATATTTGCCCGGTCCGCAAACTAACAGTTTTGAGCGGGCAATATTTCCTGATAGTTTCTCTCTTTCGGGTTTCACCATTCACTTTGAGTACAAAGATTGTGTTCCATATTGAGCCCATTACGTATTGGCCCCATTAAATATCCGGGACCTTTCAAACAGCTAAATCGCTGCAAAGTTTGAGCAGACTATCATGCGGCGCGGTAGTAGGGTATAGTGACCGTACGTGATTCACAAATGAATAGGTAATAATTATAATCTTTTGGGAGATACAGTGATATGCATTTATATGTACATGTATTGCCCTTACTGAATTAGTGAAGGCAATACAGGGTGTATTACCTTGTTTCTCCCTCGAGGCCAGTAATATTATGACAATCATGTTAAGCTCCAATTAATGACAGGTTATGCCAAACTATACTATTTGAGAACCCTTCATCCTAAATCTTCTACATACCGTAGGTGAATTTCACATATCTTGGGGGCAAAGAATGTGATCCATAATAGCTATTCATAACCATGTACAGTATCATCATGATATTCGAACTACATGTATCACATCAAATGTAATACATACCAACATATTTGATTTAGAGAGGCTGCGTTGTTGTGAGGAAAAGTTTTTGCCCTGAATTTTTGTTAACATTTTTATTTACATAAGGGTGGTGTTGATATGCTTATTATTATTTACATAAATAGAAAATGAATTAATGTGACACCTACATGTACAGGGTGTATATCAAGATTTTTTTCTCAAAACTATTGCAGCTACAATGTACCATTTAAAAAAAAGGAAGGCTATTTGCTTAGAAGTCAGGGTCAGCAAGACAACCATTACTGGAAGACATTGGAAGATCACATTACCAAAACAAAGTATTCAGAATTTTGAACCACATTGCTCACTTCATCACTGTATGGAAAGAGAATGACTACCGGTAGTCTGATTTGATTTTGTTTCTTTAAATATAGCCCAAAACAATACTGGTACTATCTACATGTTCAGTGAGATGGAGAAAGGGAATGGCCCATAAATCGTAACTGATACCACTTAAATCTATAATGTAGCCTCACAGCTCACTGAACAGGATTTTCCAAAGATTATAATTTTATACTACTCAAAATAGTAGGCTTTTGACCACTTCTAGTGCAGGTACAGGCCATAGTTCATCCATACTTCCAGGAGAGGAATTTAATCTATTTCTTTTTATTAGTATACAAATGTTTTAATTTTCTGATTATACCTCAGATCAAAACCTGTTTTGCTTTAAAAAGTGATTTGAAGAAAGACAATCGCAACCAATTTCAACCAAACTACCCGGTAGTAAATTGAGCTTCAAATTTAGATTGCATGTAAATGTCACAGATATTAAATATTTGAAGGAAATATGCATTTCTGAAACAATCCACCCTGTTTAGAAAGTTGGTTTTGGTTAATATCACTTATGAGAATATAATACTATCCTTTTTTATTCTGTAATACAGGTAGACCTATTTCTCTATGCAATGATACCCAATTGATTGTGGTGCTATTATTGAGAGTTATCATTTTGAGAGTTTCACCAGTTCTTTTGGATAACAAGACATCTGTGTAGGTGCAGAAATCTACAATCACTATGGAAAAGACGGACAAAGAAAGCGGACAAAATATACAGTTCCTCATTCTACCCTCAACAATTGCTATATATGGTAGACAAAGGAACATCCCTTCACTGCTATTAATTAAAAATGTGTAGAACAAGATGCATGTGACACCTGTTCTACAGATTTTTACATAATAGCAGTGAAAGGATGTTCCTTTGTCTACCATAGCAATTGTTGAGGGTAGAATGAGGAAATGTATATTTTGTCCGCTTTCTTTGTCCGTCATATTCATTGTGAATTTCATTAATGTACATGTATGTACATGTATTTTAGAATCAACATTAATATTAAGAGTCACTATTTTTTTTGCAACATTGTCACTTACATGTATCATGTTTCCCATTCAGCAGTATACTGCACATATCAAAGTTACAAAATCCATATAATTTAGGCACCAATGTAAACAGAAATTCATTGGTTAAAGAATGTTATGCAATGCTATGCAAATGATGAATTAACAAACAACAAACTTTTAAAAGTATTCATACAATCATGTTGACGGAAAATTAAAATTAAAATTGCAGAATAGGCAAGGTCCTGAAGTTTGATGTCTTTTGATATTCTTGTCTACTGAAAACAAAGCTACATGTATTTAAATTCTGTAATACAGCTTTTTGACAAAGCTTTCACAATAAGAGATAACATCATTTCCTACACTGCAAGACATAAACAATAAGGTGTCTTCATTTTTGTTGCCATGCATTAACAAATAGTGTTATGTTTTGAGCCTGAACTCATATCACAGAATGTTTGTTGTATGATTGCTAAATGTTGGTATTTTTATACACTCTACATGTAAAATGGATATTCATTATTCAACATTTGAAAAGTTCTTTAATACAATAATATCTCTAGGGTTGATAAAATGTTATACTTCTATTCAACATTAACCACAAAAACATTTTTAGCTGTTGGGTGAAATATTTGCTCACTGTGTTAAAAAATGTTCTACTAAGAGTTGTTCAGTAATTGAAGTTATGAAAATAATAAAGGTAATCACTATTCATTCCATATTGTTAACCAATTGACCTAGCCAATGACTTTGACTCACTCCATATTTAAGAACATCATTACAATTTTTAAATATTGACTTTTGGATGATGAATGAAGTTTATAATGATGAATTTCATGGCTGTTTGATGAACAACACATCAGCAACAACATCAAAATATAGAGTTGTTATATTCAGTGTACAACTGCATGCTTCTGCTGCAAAGTATCAATAATGTTGTTGGATCATATAATATACCAACCTTTATAACAAGTTGAATCCATAAATAAAGAAAGATCAGAGAAAAAATTGGTGAGAGTTTAAAAGAAATTAAAAAAACAATAAGAAAGTTCAAAGAAATTGATTTAAAACAAGAAAAACAAAATTATTAGAAAGTTGTAATCACTTAACATTCACAACCAGCAATGTACAATACCCTGTAAGTCATTCTACTGGGACATAATTGTAAATCTCCATTTGTTTCACACTTTTTAAAACAAAGTTTACAGTATACCAGTCCCTTTTCTCTCAGAGCTGTACTAAAAAATATATTCAGAGAGCTCAATAGGTCCTCCAAAAATGAAGAGGTTCTATCATAGTCATATTACATGTGTAAGTGTTGAATGATATTGGTCCAACATAACATCACTATACATGCCCAATCATCAATTCAAAAAATTGAAATTCATATACAGACTACAAATTTCAAACATTAAAACCTTACATGTACTTATTACTGTCTTGTCTGAGTTTGTTCAAACTTTCACCAGCCTGCTTCTAAATTTTTTCTGTTTCCTTCAGAGCATCTTACTTTTAGGGTTACATTTCCTGTAAAAAACTATTACTATCAATACTTGCTAATGGCTCTCATTACCTTTAATATCTTTACTAATTAGATAAAAAGGGTCACAAAATAAGCATTAAAATTGTAACTTCAAACACTCTTTTGGTGTTGAATAACTTGAACATCAAGTGTCATGTGATGGTTTAAAGGCTTTAACCTTTTTACCAGGCAAGTCTTCAATAATATTCCAATTACCGGTATTTATACAATATCTTTTATTGTCATTAAATTGTTTCTGGAATTTAGTGCTGTGAGTTTAGTGTGTAATTTCCATTCAGTGCACACAGCCAGTTTATCTTTGCGTGTACACAGTTATAGTTCAATAGTTCAATAGTAGATGTATGTAATTAATTAAGCTTGTAATAAAATGTAAAGCGCATAGAGACATACCTTGTATAATGCGCTATAGAAATATAATTTATTATTATTATTATTATGACATTTACCAAAAACAAAAGCAATATTTCAGCTAGGTACATTTGTACATGTACAGTATGTTGTACATGTACATTTAAGACCAGCAATCCAGCGCGCATTCACAACAACCATTTTTCCTCTGTAAAGTTGTTACAGTAGTAACAGTACTGCACACAAAATCATCATGCTCATGGAATAGTCAGACCGCAATGATTGACATATTAGCGATTTTTTTTGGCTCAGCAACATACAGACCTTCGCGGACGCAGAGCACTCAGGTTTCTGGCCGTCGCATACAGACTGCCCTCAATACAATACGTGGTTTCGCTTTTCGGTGAATGCGTACGTACATGTATCTCTACGGAGGTATTGCATTTGCAATGCTATTAGGCAATTTTCGTAATGTAACCAAATTTAATGCAAACGTCTTTGTGAAGTGCCTCGATACTAAATATTTCTTTCACCTGATAAGGATAATAGTATTTCAATAGACAGAATACAAACTGCATACATTAGTTGTTGCCAGTTCGACAAACATTAGGGGTATTTCGCAAGCTAATTGCGGACAGAGAATCTGCGGTTCGTGTGCAAAATCAAGAAGCTACTATAGTAACAGCAGGGTGATCGCTGAGGTACTGAAATCCAGAACGGTTTTGGCCAAATCTATGGGCGTTCTCAATGACGCCCCAAGTGAATAAACAGCCAATCAGTGAGCTTGTACCAAAGATGGTTATGAGAATTTTGTCGTCTAATAACGAAGGATGACGAATTTGAACGGGCGGATCTAGCTTCTTTTCTATGGCGTGGGCGGGCAGGGTTGACATTTGAAAAATCGCGCCAACCAATATTTCGCTTAGTGGGGGGTAGGGAGCACTAAAATTGGTTTTCAATTTGAAAAAAGTGCCAACCAATATTTCGGGGGGGGGGGGGGGGAGGTAGAAAGAACCTTGGCCAGCCAAAGGGGGGATTTAAACCTCCTAACCCCCCTAGATCCGCCCCTGGCACAAATGACTCTTCGGTGAGTTTTGTTTCTTCCGATTATTGTTTCTGAACAGTAACAACATGAATATGGATATAACATGAATTGTTTTAAAACTTGATGATAAATTATTGTTGAAATTTGATAAAAAGCCGTTTTGTGGCTTGGTCGAGACAAGTTGTGCTAGTCGTGTAGTCCCGTCTGTACTGTATTGCGTTGAAGGGAACAGGCCATTTTCGTAATGTAATCAAATTTAATACATACTGTACGTCATTGTGAAGTTCCTCAATACAAATTATTTCATTCACCTGTCTAGGATTCGCAATAGTCAGAATGCAAACTGCAAAAGTGTGGCAACAACTAATGTATGCAGATTGGATTCTGTCTATTTAAATACCATTATTATTATCAGGTGAATTAAATAGTTTGTATCGAGGCACTTGATTCACTTGGGGCGTCATTGAGAACGCCCGTAGATTTGGCCAAAACCCGTTCTAGATTTCAGGGCCTCAGCGGTCATCCAACTGTTACTATAGTATCTTCTCGATTTTACACACGAACCGCAGATTCTAATTCCGCAATGAGTTTGCAAAAATTGCCTATTATTATTACCATGACGGCAAGAGAAAAGACTCAATGGCATTGGAAAAGTTGTAACTGTACAGGTGTAGTAACCATACTGCACACAAAACCATTGCGCTCGCTGGAAAGTTAGATCACAATAATTGGCATTATTTGCATGATGACAAGAGAAGAGACTCAACGGCATTGAATCAAAATTGTACAGTGTATGGAAATGATTATTCAACGAAGTAGCAGTGGAACTTAAACTTTATTTTTAGACTGATGACAGACATTTTTGTGAAATATTGACTTCAGACTCTTATAATCCTGAAAAACAGGTGATTTTTTGTTCTTCGTTTATCTGTTGTGTAGTGGTGGTTTCGTGCCCATACACGGTCGCAGCACTATTCTGGATAATAATTTAGTCTGGTTCTGCATAATAATTTATCAAATATCTTCTACACATTCTTACTTTTTTTTAATTATCTTCAGAAGCATTCATAGAATTCATTGCGTATCAACTATCAACCAAACTACATGTAACTCAAATGTCATACAAGAATGGTGTTGTTGTATTTTACAGCTATTTTCAGTTCATTCCTTTTTCTTTTCAGGAGATTTTTGTACATTGTACAGTACATCAACCTTTAGGGCCAATTAAGTGTCATCATTGATTTGACGCTATTGAAGGACTCAGATGGAGGAGTTATTATGTGGTTACTTAATTGGAAAATTGGAAGTGATCAGTTGCATCACAATAAAGAATACCAGGAGTTATACTGGCATATACATGTACATCATTACATATTAGTAAAGATTTGTTCAATCAGAGATGCAGTCTTGTTTAATAGTTACCCTGGTATAGAAAATGTGAGTAACTCATACCAACAAAATCATTACCACTATTTGGCATACATACATGTACATGTACATGTACAAATATAAATATGGTCAATGTTAACATTAATCCTTATATACCGGTAATCATCTAGTGTATAAGTAAATGTTTGCATGTTTGATTTGGGTTTCTGAATATTTAACTACTATCAGCTTGCCAATTTGATTATTTCAGTAAAAAGAGATTCAAAAAAACAAAATTAAGTATTCTTTTTTTTATCAAATATCCTCAAACACAATTTTTTGAAAATCCTTGCAGAAATGTGTTTTAAATGACATCCTTGTCTTTCACATTATGATACAATTTAAGTGAAATTTTGTCATCAAATTTTTGGCAAATTTGGGGCTCCCAACACTTTAGAGGGGCTTTAAACTGCAAGGGAAATGTTCACTATGGTTCATTGTACAAGATATGTACCAGCCAAATATGTAGTTGGGGGTATGTATCTAAATTATCCATTGCAGGCAAATGACTAAGATCTTCTTTGCATGAGATTAGTTTTTTTACATTTTTGTTATAATTTATTAAGGGGATGAGTTCAATAAATCATCCTAACGTGTCCTCCCAGTGGTTTAGGATGGGATCTTGTTGCGGATAGCAGACCAGCATGTTTCTTCTGATAGGGTCTTCTTGGATTGGTTTTTTCCAGTAAGTTTTCTTCCACTCAAAGACCAATGCACTTTGTATACAAGTTGAATTTAGCTGTAATTGGGCAAGATTTTGTCTCTATACGTACGGGTTAGTGAGGGGAGGCTATGCAATGCAGTTTTGTGTGTGATCACCCATCTCAACTCGCACAGAAGCTTCAAGAAAAGCATCAGATAAGCTGAAAGTACATGTAAGTCCTTCTATTTTGATGTTCTACAATTAATGTTATTTTCATAGTACCGGTATAAGAAAATTAGATTCATTTTGTTTTCAATCATTTTTTTTTCTATATCATTTTGTCTAGATAATGAAAAAAAAATAGGCAAAAATTATGGAGTAAATCTCTAATTGACCCCCCCCCCCACCCCCACCCCCTCCATTGTGCATATGCCAAGGATAACCGTAAATGTGTCTGTGTATGGGGAAGTTTGACAAATGTCAGTTTTGTTTCGAAATTCCCCATACCAGACAGTTATTTCTGTCTATTGGCGAGAGAGATGCCAAGGCCAAAGGTCTCAATGACTGCTTTGAGGATGATTGCATCTGTGCCATATTGTTAGCACTTACAATTACATGTGTACATGTACATGTACACTGAATTCAGTTCCGTCGTGAGTAATTCTCCTGCTCGTTTGCTTGGAGTGACAAGATTTTGGGTGTATTTGTAGTATCACGTTCTTCAATGGCAGTTTGCATTCTTTCCATTTGTAGAGGTGTACATCTATGGACTTATTTTCAGCTTATCTGTCCAGCTCCAGTTTGTGAAGCTATTGAACTGTGCAGGATGGGTATGGCGCTCATGCACACACAAACTGCATTGCATAACCCAGGGCTGCCAACCCTCCCGCATTTGGAGGGAGTCTTATGTCACCACACTCCTTCTCCCGCCGTCCCACCAGCTCGTAGCGGGAGACTCCGCCACCACGCCCTTCCTCCTGCTCTCCCGCAAGCTCCTGGTTTATGAAAAAACCTCACGCCAGACGTGTAAAATAAACCAGCGTACTTGGGGGGGGGGGGGGGGGGGTGGGAACTTATTACCCTTCCCTGTCGAGCAACAAAAAATTGCATACATTACAATCTCCCTTGAAGCAGTTCCCCAAGTTGATAGCCCCGATAACCTCCCCACAGCCACACTCAGTCAGCTCTGTATTGAGGCAGTCAGTGAATATGGAGGAGCCTGACGTAGTTATTTATCATGTTTAGATCTAGATCTATACTAGTATAGGCTACATCTAGCAGTGAAATAGGCCCCGCAACTTACCCGTCTTGTAATCGATTACAAATAATCTTAGACTTCTAACTTCAGTCTTCAGCCAACATTTTCATGACGGACAGCAATAAAAGGGACTTATTTTTTAAATAATAATTAGGAGGAGGGGGAGGCACGTAGCCACGGGGGGGGGGGGGGGGGCGGGCCCCCAATAAAAATTAAAAACGGACAAATATTTAACTAGACCTAAAAGATAAATTTAAAGAGAGGGGGGCATAATATTTATTTTAAAAAAGGAAAATATTAAAAAAGGAAAAATATTAAAAAAGGAAAAATAGATCTAGATCTAGGGTCTATTTAAAGAAGGTAAAATATTAAAAAAGGAAAAATATTAAAATAGGGTCTAAAAGATAAATTTAATCATTTAAATGTAACCCTTTTTAATCATTTGCTAGCTCTATTTATTAAACCTCAAAACACCGCCTAAATTATACTTCAGTGTAAGAAGCCCCACTACCGTGCTGTCCGTCTTGAAAATGCATAGGATGGGGCCTTGTTCACGAGTATACAGTATAGTCGTGATACAGGCCCCATGTCCGTGTTGTAGAACATGCAACGCCGTTGCGCGGGGCCTATATCACGAGTATATATAGCGAGTTGAATAGGAGACTCGCTAATATATACTCGTGATACAGGCCCCGCTGCTGTGTTGAATTGTGCGCGATGACGTAGCGCGGGGCCTATATAACGAGTATATAAGTATAGTCGTGATACAGGCCCCGCTGCTGTGTTGAAGTGCGCGCGATGCCGTTGCGCGGGGCTTAGATCACGAGTATATATAGTGAGTTGGCTGAAGTTAGAAGCCTAGTATAAAATTATAATCGATTCAAAACAGTTGCGGGGCCTAGATCTATATCACGAGTATGCCTCAGACTTTTCAGAGACCAAAGGCAAAGCAAAGGCAAGGCTTTCGGTCCAACATCAGGAACATGCAGGCTAGGTTCGCACTCATCGATTGACGAGTACTTGTACTAAAATGCATTAATTAACTGACTAACAAAGTTATAGTCTCATCTTCTTAGGCCTGGCGGGCGCAGCCGGGCTCAATTCATTCAACCAATTTGGGGCTTTCCAATTCCCCGCGGTACCATACCTACATGTACGGTACATGTAGAATCTAGGCCTACAATGTACATGTAGCTCTAGTCTGGATACTGCGGTTTCAAATAAGTAATGAAGCTATGATAAGAGGGGTCTATATAATCTACTACTCTTATTGACAATTAAGGAAAAACCAAAACAAACCTTACCTTAAAACATCTCGAAAACACCATTTTAGCGGCTTCTGTGGCGTGGTCTGTCTGTCTCTGTATGAGGAGGGCATGGGCGACGGATCGACGATGAACTAATAGTAATAGACTAGTCTAGTTCTAAGCACACGCAGACCGCTATTTGTGACATTAAGCTGATCAAGTGTGTCTCATGATCTGACTCTGATCTCGACTCCAACTGACCGTCGACCCTACGGCTATCCCCAGTGGCATATCTAAGGGTGGGGGGGGGGGGGGAGAGGAGGGGGTCCCTCACCTGGCCAAAAACCTGCTTTCAAATCAAAATGAAGACGGGCGTCCTCCCCTGGGCACAAAAAAACTACTGGGGGAGGGGTGGGGGTGTTGATTTTAAACAAAAAAGTAGTGCTCAATACCCCCCGCCCCCCCTTCCCTCGTTGCTCGTGTGTCAATCACGGAACTTCCGTGATGTCCATCAGAAAGATCACATAATGTTGTTGTTTTATAGTTTTTATTGGCGTGTATATTTAGACTGCAATAGTCTTTTCACAAGCTTGACGCAAACATTATTTCCTATAATTTCATCGTCATTTCTCTCCATCATAAACTTTAATAATGTTATATTCCGATCCAACGTCTATTCTGATTAAGAGTATAGCAATTTAGAACAACAGTCTTAGAAAAACATAAAAATTGACCGGTATAATAATAGGCCCAAATTATCCTATTAAAAAAAAAAGTTTATGGTAACGTAAGACTTTGGAACTGTTCCTTAGTCTATTTTAGCAGTGTTGAAACCGTCAATACCCATGTACATGTGGCTGTGTTTTAGATGAATGGTCGAAACTAAAATTTATGCTGAACAAATAAAGCGACCAAATAAATGAAATGTTAAGCTTTGCTTATGATTGCGGTCTCCTGCACTTTTCCAACAGAATAGTTCGGATAATACTTTACATTTATGATAATATGTTATGGAAATAATAAGTTTCGTTATTATATGTACATATATTATGTACAAAAAACATTTTGACATTAAGAAATCATTGTTTGTTTATGTTGTATTATACCTTACATGTGTATTATGTTCTTTGTTATTCAGTTATATTGTTATTCAGTTATATTTTATTTGGAAAAAATGCAGAAATCAAATCAAATAAAAAATATACGATATAAAACGGGTGATAATAGTTAGATGCGCCTACAATTTCACATTATTTTATTCTGTTCGCCCCACGATCCAATTTGATGTCTGAGAAAGTAGACTAACTTCCGGCAACATGGACAAAAAAAATAATTACTGCGTATACTATAGTAGGTAGTCTTTAATAATGAACAGGTTACGACGTTACATGGTTGAATGTTGAAACGAGATGTTGTATGTGGTCAATTTCTCTCTCTGACAAAATATACTGCCACATCTTTAGACACACGCAAATATTCCTCATGCTCCTAGGCCCTGCGGAGGGCTAAGTCAATCAGAGATTATTGAGACTTAATATAATATTTAATTTATTTCTGTTTTCAAGACTAGTACCATTTATCAGTACATGTGTAGGCCATTTCACAATTATATACTTTCCACTTGAATAGCAACAATAAGCATTATCATAATTTAAGACCAACAAAATATATATTATTACATTAGCAAACCAAGGAATTTGTTTTTTCCAATAAAAATATCCTTATTCCTGTACATGAACTTCAAATTGGCTACTTGCCTGGTTGCTGCAGAAAGAATAGATACGTATGTGGCTTACGTAATCATAAAGCTTGGCCTTTTCTAAAAACATACTTATAATTGTACTTTGATGATTGTGAATAAGCAAGGAATCTATAACAATAAATAACAAAAGATTGTTATTGATATGTATATTATCAAACAGTATTTATGTCAGTATTTTGAAGGGTACGACATTTAAAACGTGTACCAATATCTAAACAAAAATATTAGATTTACGTCAAATTGGCCACATTTAACACCCTTGTGTACACATATAATTACGACTCAATGCTATTGATACAATACCTATCACATGTTGGATATTTTGTAAAAGCAGTACGATATGCATTGTGCAATTATTCCACAATATCTCAATACGTCATTGAGAACGCGGATCATATCGCCTGTTCTCGTCCATTTCCCCTATCAATGAACTCTTTTTAAATCTTTGAAATCCTATATTGTTTCGCTACACAAGTAGATATATGAACAAGGATACAGATGTATATGTAGAGGTTGTAGACTATACCCTTACGATTCATTGTATATAGTATTATGAATTAGTATAGATACATACAAATGAACAGCAGCAATGCTAGGGGGAGATGACGGACAAATCGGGAAAAAAAATTGTACAGTACGTCTGATTTACCGAACATATAAGGTGTTCGAACATAGTTTTTCAGAAATTGTTTTCAGTCATCAGGGTGTAGCTCTCCACCCCCCCCCCCTCTCAATGACACAGGATGAATAGGATTGCATCAGCTTATTGTATAGTCATTGATACATTATCCTGTGACCTGTAATACATATAATATGTAATATATAATGTGTAATTCATGAAGTATGCTTAGTTCCCATGCTTATGTAATTTCATTTACGGTGCCTATACACACAAATGTACCCAACTTTGGTAGCTCCTAATCAACATGACTTTGAATTCGGTTTCATAATGACGAGTAATTCTTTTGTGTTCAATGATACCCTTTTTCTAATATTTCTACCAGGGTCTTTAAAAAGTGTGGTCAAAATCGCCTTGTACCAAGTTCGGGCTGAATGTGCTTCATTGTTTAAAATGATGCAATGTATCCAGGCTTTCACATAACCTTGTTTCAATCCATAGTATAACCTTTAAATATTTTGAACAACCTATTAAATTTTTGTCTCGTGATATCTAAGTTCTCTCTCCTGGATGTAAGAAAGCAAACATAGGATGATAAGTGTCAAAGAAGTTAACGTAACTTTCAACAAAAAGATAACATCCCAAATAAACTCTGTCAACTTGTTTCACTCTATGAGAATAGTTACATTTAACAAGGGATGCAAAGGACTCAAATCAAGATTGTAATTATTATAACAAAGAGAAATATCATAAATTTTGCTTGTAATAAGCATTTCCTTGAGTTTGAGTTGATATTAACAAATGTTCTTCTTTTTGGATTGAGATAACACACACATAATGGCTTTTTAATTAGAAGCTTCCAAAGTTGGGTACACTTTTTTTAAATATGCACAGTCAACTCCATAATTCCTAAAGTATAGTACTCAATTTTTTTTTTTAATGGGGTCATAGACCACATATTATTTTTCCTTTATTTCTTGCCCGATTTCATCCTGGCTGTTTTTTTCTTCTAAATCTATAAATGGACGAGTCTGGCTTTCAAAACTCCCACATATAACCTCTTAATTTGATATTTATACTACTGTGTGAACATTGATGGTAAGCAGCAAAAGTGCTTTTACATCCATGCATGTTTATACTGCCTGAGCACTGACTTTTCTTATCACCTGTGAGGATGCAGCAAAGGAATTAAGTTCAGCGAAGAAATCATCATGTACATTTTTTTCTTCATCAACCTTTAAGTTTGTAAGGCAGGGTAGAGAGCAGAGAAACTTGGCTAGCTGCCTGGTTTCCTCGTGTTTCCTTAATTGTAAAGCACCCAGGTCGACTGTTTGAATCTGTTGGGATAGAAAATCATTTGGCATCAGCCATGCACATGTAGCATACAAATATCACCGATAATGAAATCACAATATTATTATGTTGTGATTTTCCAGTATATTTTTAGGTGGATAAACGTCACAAGATAGCCGTAAAGGAGTGGAAGACAGAACCAAGAGAGAGATTTATAAGTTCTCATGTTTGTACTTTGTATAATTATGTTTCATTTTATTTCCATACCTAGAGTAGCCATAGTGTGGGAGGCATCCCCAGATCATTTTGAAGGGGCAGG
This sequence comes from Strongylocentrotus droebachiensis, assembly GCA_035222895.1. NCBI lineage: Eukaryota > Metazoa > Echinodermata > Echinoidea > Camarodonta > Strongylocentrotidae > Strongylocentrotus > Strongylocentrotus droebachiensis. Next base: position 149,089 of record JAVYIG010000504.1, read on the forward strand.
TTGTCGATTGATAGAATTAAGATTGTACAAATGAATGCATATGTAAATCATGAAGCATGAAATTGGGAAAATATTGAAAACCATTATAATCTGTAGTCTCACATTAAACATTTATATAATAACAGCAGGTGATCAGGATTCTAAAGTGTGGGGGGGGGGGGGATGCAGAAAATGATATATCTGATGAGCAAGAAAATAAAAGGGAAAACAATGGTAATTGGACAGTAGCATATTGTATGGGAGAATTTTTTTTGAAAATGATGCCTCCGCCATAAAGCGACTTTACAAAACAAAACGGAAGTAATTTTTAAAATTCAAGTTTAAAGTAAATCAATAACGAGTTCTCAGAATTACGTGATTACAAGCTATTTTGTATATACATGGCTCTGCAAGATAACTTGCTGTCCTGAGTTTGATAGTATTCCATCCGTCGGTTCTGATTATAATGTGTTCACAAGCTATTTATATGCATACATAATGAGCACCATGACCTTTGACCTCATGACCCCAAAATGCAATCAGTTCATAGGCTCTGCAAGATACATTGTCATGTCTTGAGTTTAATGGTAATCCGTCCACCGGTTCTAATGATAGTGTGACGTATCGTGGACGAGTGGGGGGATGGGGTGGGGAGGGGGGATGGGGGGATGGGGGGGGGGGGCAAACATTCCAGGGGGCTTCCCTTCCAGGGGCAGTGACTGAGCCCCGGCATGGGGTCAAGGGGCTGAGCCCCCAGAAGCTCAGGGTTTTTAGGCATTAAATAACGGTCAGATAAGCATATTTAGATACCTTATTTGTGACACTGGCAGGCCACCAATTGGCGGAGAGTCCAGGGAAAAGAGCCCCAGGAAGCTCGGGTTTTTTAGGTATTTAATTACGGTTAGATGAGCATCCAGGGGCTCTCTTTGATGCCCTTGGTGGGGTACAGGGGGCGGAGCCCTCGGAAGCTCGTTTTTTTGTTATTTAATAACGGTCAGATGAGCATACAGGGCCCCGTCATAGGGCCCTTGGTGGTGTCTGGGGGCAGAAAAGCTCTGTGGTTAAAGGCATTCAATTACGGTCAGATGAGCATATTTTGATACCTCATTTGTGACCCTGGCTGGTCACTTATTTTTTCTCGCTCTCTTCCTTTCTTTTTCTCTGTAACAAACTTTTTCAAAAAGTGACGGGGCTCGAGCCCCCGAGCCCGGCTGTTCTGCAGACCCTGAAATAAAGGCTTCTAAATAAGCATATAAGTTTGGGAATTTCTAATTTTCCAACAAACGCATAAAAAGGTATGACTTACAACAAAATTGAGAAAAATACCAGGAAAATCATATTATTTCAGCAACATTTGTAAATCACTGGTATCGAATCTAAAAATACCCCCCCCCCCCCCCCCTATCAGTACGCCAGCGTTCAGGGCTCATGAGCTTCTCACCCATATAACAAAAAACAGACACGCTTTCCCATTCTCTCGCAATATGTCCACGATATGCGCGTATCGCTATTATAAACACCTCCATTGAAAAATATAGATGGAATGCGCAATGTTTAGGAAATTAAATTCCTATTAACTTTCCTTTTCTTTAAATGGAATTTTATATGTCACTTAATTCAGGTTTGTATTATTGTTATGTTCTTTTGGGTTAAAAGTACAAACCATCTTTACTCCTTTACCAAATTATTTTTTTGAGAGGAGGGGGGGGGGGGGGGCGTGTTTTTTTTTTTTTGGGGGGGGGGCAAAATGCGTTTTGTTTCCCCACTTTTTTAGTGTTTTTTTGTTTAACTTGAGTTTAATGGTAAATCTAATCAGTTCATTGGCTTTGCAAGATACATACATGACCCAAGTTTGGCGGTAATCCATCAATCGGTTCTTGAGATTACGCGATCACGCGAACGGGACGTACGATGGACGGACGGACAACCAGAAAACATAATACCTGCGGCTACTTTGAGGAGATGGCATACAAAATTAATACAGGCTGAATTATCTAATCCAGACACAGAGAAACTTATCCAGACAAGAGAAAGCTGGTTGGTCACCATTTAATAATAGAAACGTCTGATTGATAACAGTGGAAAAAGCGTCAAGAATATTTACGCCAATTTATTTGAAGTCCTATCCCACAACCTCAGGTTTTTAAAAAAGAAACAAATATTTCCCATTTCTCTTTATCTGCTTCTTTAAAACAAAATTATACCTGAGATGAAGAAGCTCGATCAGCAATCTCTTTGTAGAAATCATCATGAAAGTCACATGAGTCAATTTCTAGGTCTGTAAGGTGAGACAGGAGACTGACAAACTTCCCCAGACAGTAGGATGCTGATTGATCATCGCGTAGCTTCAAACACCAAACGTGTAACTTCCGAATCTGTGCATGGAAATACAAAATAATAACATACGTGAATCAAGAAGCATGACATGGGGGGAATTGGAAATCCTTAATATAGTCTGTACTGTCGATTTAAGCAATCCCATATTTTACAGAAGATGATTGAGGGTTCTGGTTTGAGGGGGGGGGGGGGGGGTCAGTAAAGAGATGTCTAAAGAGCAAAACACTTGGATAACTATTTGGTGATTTGTATTATTTTCTGTTTAAAATGTATATAAAATGAACACAAACATATTGGCAAATTAACTTTTAAAAATACAGTTGAAATGCTCTAATCCAAACACAGAGAAACCTCACCAGACAAGAGAAATAAAAGCTGATTGGTCATCATTTATTTATAGAAACGTCTGATTGGTGACAAAGTGTCATTCGTGGAAAAAGCGTCTAGAATATTTACGTCAATTTCTGTGTAGTCCTATCCTGCAACCTCAGGTTTTGAAAAAAGAAACAAATATTTCCCATCTCTTTTTATCTGCTTTAAAAAAAATTATATTTTACCTGAGATAAAGAAGCTCGATCAGCAATCTTTTTGTAGTAATCATCATGAAAGTCACATAACCTAATCTCCAGGTCTGTAAGATGGGACAGGAGACTGAGAAACTTCCCCAGACAGTAGGATGCTGATTGATCGTAGCGTAGCTTCAAACACCAAACGTTTAACTTCTGAATCTGTGCATGGAAATACAAAATAATAACATACGTGAATCAAGAAGCATGACATGGGGGGAATTGGAAATCCTTAATATAGTCTGTACTGTCGATTTAAGCAATCCCATATTTTACAGAAGATGATTGAGGGTTCTGGTTTGAGGGGGGGGGGGGGGGTCAGTAAAGAGATGTCTAAAGAGCAAAACACTTGGACAACTATTTGGTGATTTGTATTATTTTCTGTTTAAAATGTATATAAAATGAACACAAACATATTGGCAAATTAACTTTTAAAAATACAGTTGAAATGCTCTAATCTAAACACAGAGAAACCTCTCCAGACAAGAGAAATAAAAGCTGATTGGCCATCATTTATTTATAGAAACGTCTGATTGGTGACAAAGTGTCATTCGTGGAAAAAGCGTCAAGAATATTTACGTCAATTTCTGTGTAGTTCTATCCCGCAACCTCAGGTTTTCAAAAAAGAAACAAATATTTCCCATCTCTTTTTATCTGCTTTAAAAAAAATAGATTTTACCTGAGATAAAGAAGCTCGATCAGCAATCTCTTTGTAGAAATCATCATGAAAGTCACATGAGTTAATCGTCATATCTGTCAGATGAGACAGGAGACAGAGAAACTTCCCCAGACAGTAGGATGCTGATTGATCATCGCGTAGTTTCAAACACCAAAATGTTAACTTCTGAATCTGTGCATGGAAATACAAAATAATAACATACGTGAATCAAGAAGCATGACATGGGGGAAATTGGAAATCCTAAATATAGTCTGTAATGTCGATTTAGGCAATCACATTCTTACAGAAGATGATCGAGGGTTTTGGTTTGAGGGGGGGGGGGGGGGGTCAGTAAAGAGATATCTAAAGAGCAAAACACTTGGATAACTGTTTGGTGATTTGTATTATTTTCTGTGTAAAATGTATATAAAATGAACACAAACATATTGGCAAATTAACTTTTAAAAATACAGTTGAAATGCTCTAATCCAAACACAGAGAAACCTCTCCAGACAAGAGAAATAAAAGCTGATTGGTCATCATTTATTTATAGAAACGTCTGATTGGTGACAAAGTGTCATTCGTGGAAAATGGTCAAGAATATTTACGTCAATTTCTTTGTAGTCCGATCCCGCAACCTCAGGTTTTTAAAAAAGAAACAAATATTTCCCATCTCTTTTTATCTGCTTTAAAAAAAATTAGATTTTACCTGAGATAAAGAAGCTCGATCAGCAATCTCTTTGTAGAAATCATCATGAAAGTCCCATGAGTTAATCTCGAGGTATGTAAGAATAAACTAAGTCTGCAAATTGTTTCTATGCTCACTTATCTGCATAATATATTACCACTGAACAATTACTTTAGTGCCTGATATTGAGACTTAGTTAGAAATAAACCTTCCATTAATCTTAACTGACATCACCTGTGCCTGCATGATATGTCCTTTCACATAATAATGTACCTGTAATCAAACTCTGTATCTAAGTACTTTATCCTCGTAAAGATGCTTTTTCATATTTAACGAATAAGGATTCAATTGCCACACACACATGCTATATTTGTTCTCAGCAATTCTAACCTTATTAAAATAATCACTTTCTTTCCTAAACACCAGTTAACCACCCAAGTATTATTTTATAACCCCCTTTTTTAATTTCTCAGGAGTCCAAAAAGATAAGAGAAAAAAAGGAAAAAACACCCCCTTTTTAAAGAAATCTCCGTTCACGGAGTGAGGGGGGGGGGGGGGGCTCCCCAAGATGCGGTAGGGCCCCATGGTGGTAAGACTAACATATATATATATATATTTTTTTTGTTTTGGGGGGGGGGAATTCACTTTGTGAAAATTACAATACTTGTCAACAGAAGGGGTTTTCCTTTCCTTTACAAATTTCAGCATGATCGAAAAACCACAAATGAGTGATTGGAGAGCAATAAAGAAAAAGTATGTCTAGGATTATCCAAATAAATCTGGTTCGACTTGAAGGCTCTCCTCTCTAGTGGGGAATTAATTATAGACATATCAACTCTACATACAGAAATTTAAATGTTGACATTCAAGCAAAATAATATATACTCCCGTTAAAGGTATAGACCCGTTTTGGAAACGCCTCCCCCCCCCCCCCTATCAAAAAATGAAATGGATGCTCTTATTACCAATCATTTTAAAGAATATGTTTTGACTAATACGTGATGATACACATTTTTGCTGGGAAACCGCCTACTAATTGATATATTTGGTAAATTATTATATCTATCCGGACTGGATAGATATCGCGTAGTCCCATATACATCTTTCTGTGTACAGTGCTTGTAACTTTACCAAAAGTGGGCCAACTTTCGCATGACTAGAACTGGTCTATACCTTTAAAGGGCATCTAATTATAAAGAGCTAGAGCATAATTATAGATCGTGGGGAGGAGAGAGGTATTTAATGGAATGGGAGAAGAAAGTACTTTAGCAATAAAAAGGAAACTTGTATTGTCAAGGAAGAGCTGAAAGAGAGGTAGATAGAGAGAGAGAGAGAGAGAGAGAGAAGGAGAATGGGGTGAAAGTGTCAGAAAGTAGCTTCACGCATTCACTGACCTTTGAATCCACCTCTCTGCCATCAAGGTCTGGAAAACGTTGGTCACTTGCAACATTTACGCCCATTTTGAGTACTTCCAAACGAACACAATGAACACATGTTCGATGGCAAAGTGCATCCACTATATCTACTGTTAATGGTCCAACGCTGGAATCCCTATCACCAAATTCTATGCTCTCTTGTTCCTGTTGAAAAGAATAGTTGCTGGTTTCTTATTTGAAAAAAAAAGCTAGGTAATGGCAATTTGTTTCAAATATTCCTAAATAAGACCAGGCATTTTATACGATAACTACTGTAGAAGGCAAAGCTAAAGATGTTAAATGGGATTTCTATATAAAACAAGTAAATCATACAGTTTAATTCAAACTTCCAACTAATCTGAATTACGACTATGTAACTATGATCAATATGCTTTAACAAGTCAGGTGCCTGACGATGTGTATGCTTTTAATGTTGTATTTGGAATTGGAAATGAATGGTACTAGATATTTGATCCATGTACGTCATGTCCTTCCTGGCAATCTTCGATGCTGACAAAATATTTTTTTGGTCTTTCAGATATTGTGTACAAACATATGTACAAGTATTATATCTAGGGGACATGTATGATTAATATATTGTTTTAGAGAAAAGATTTAAAACAAAATTGTAAAGAGCATATTTGAGTGGACTCGAAATAACCGTCATAGCATTGCCAATTTGTGTTTGATTGATTATGAAACTGTAAATAACCAATATTTCTCTATCAGATTTTGCACATACATTCACTGATTTGTTTCTCTCAATTTCCTGCTATCATCAAAACCAACTGAACATCAGGGTGAACTTCCCTTAAAGTATCATATTTTTCCACTCTAAAAATTTACTTTGGAGCATGATAAAGACATTTACCGTGTCATGTTGAAGTGTTATTTTCATCCCTTTCTCAGCAGTTATTTGTTCCGCCAGGGAGTCCAGTTCGTCATCCGTAAAACATTTGATGATACTATACAACATATATGTTCAAGAAAAGTACATCTTTATACATTTTGAATGACTGAAAGTTTAAAGGAATTGAAGAAGAATATTATAGTACGAAGTGCTATAACCAAACAGGCTACGGTATGCCAGCTACTGAGGTTTTCTTTTTATAATTTTCGTTTAATTTTTTCAGTTTAGAAAATGTTCGATACGTCTATACTATCAAAGCGAATATAGTAGTAGGGTGAATTAAAGATCCCACATATTATGAATATTCTAGGTGGCTATGCAACAATCAAAACTACAACGGAAATGTTTTTTTCATCATCAAGATGAATTTCTTAAGTTTACATTTGTATAAGTCTCTTTTTACTTTATCATAACTGACTCTTGGAATAATTATTCTGGAAATAACTTTACTAATTGACAATGCTGTTAGGAGCAGACAACTCGTTAATACATACACTTTTAAAATGACTCTTGGCATAATCCTGATTACTGTCATTACATTCACAGTAACAAATGAAACGGGATGCGTTTTTGCGGGTACTTGAGATTTAATAGAGGATGGAATCTTGTTACCCTGAATATCAACATCATGACAATAATAACAACTACGACACAAACTTTCCCAACTGAAAATAAAATACGTTTACTTAAACGTTACACTGCTCCAATCCGCCCCAGGGAAGGACCCGGGTATCATTTTCGAATCTTTTGATCAATTTATACAAGTATCTGCACATGAAAAACTGGATGGAGCCGGCATGTCCAACCCATAGTACTCTCTGCATCGGGGCCACCAACAGACGAGAACTTGTGTACAACCCCCCACAGCCCGTAAAAAGGCGACACTGTTTCCTCATTAAAGAGGGCGAACAGAGTTTACCTTCTCATATGGAATTTAACTGTGAGTACCATAAAGTGGGCTATACGTATAACAACCCTCTGCATACAAAGAAGACACACAGTTCCACTGCATTAAACAGGCGAACAGATGCCTACTTTACAGGCGGGTACATGTTATAAATATCATCGGGGCCCCCACCGGAAACCAATAAATATTGAGCTCTGAAAAACTGGATGGAGCCGGCATGTCCAATCCAAAGTACTCTCTGCATCAGGGCCACCAACAGACGAGAACTTGTGTACAACCCCCCACAGCCCGTAAAAAGGCGACACTGTTTCCTCATTAAAGAGGGCGAACAGAGTTTACCTTCTCATATGGAATTTAACTGTGAGTACCACAAAGTGGGCTATACGTATAACACCCCTCTGCATACAAAGAAGACACACAGTTCCACTGCATTAAACAGGCGAACAGATGCCTACTTTACAGGCGGGTACATGTTATAAATAAACGACAGGATACCTGTTATCATCGGGGCCCTTACCGGAAACCAATAAATATTGAACTCTGCAAGATACAATGGCCAATTAAAATAATCCAAATCATATTCTCCAAAACACAACCTTCCCATGAGGCAGGGTCGGCCGAGCGACTTCCAAAGTGGGGGGGGGGCACCAACAAAAAAGGGCACTTTCTGGAAAAAAAGGGCACCTACAGTGGGAAATCTCAAAGCGAAAATATACAATTTTTTAGACATTGGTATATATCCCTACATTGTGATTACATTATCAGGGATGATTTCTTCATACATCATACAAGATATCGCTTAAGCATCATACTTTACAGTTGGGTGTGATGTCTGAATATGCATATACGAGCGAGCGAAGCGAGCGAGAAAATTTTTAAAGATCTGTGAGGTCGCAGTGCGAAAAATTACATCTTATAAAGAGGAAAAAAGCCAATCGTGATGAGGTTATAAGCACATTCTCATAACGGAAGACTGAAAAGACCTTTGATAAGTAACATAATTATATCATCTTTAAATGCGAGCGAGCGCAGCGAGCGAACTTTGGGGGAAATTGCTCTTAGTCGCTTTAAATAAGGGGCACGTTTAATGATTACATGAAAAGGGGACAATTATCGAAAGGGATAAGACACTTATTAGAAAAGGAAAGGAGTACAAAGGATAATTATAAGAGGTGAAAATGAGGCATTTTTTCACCTGAAAAGAGGCACTCACCAGTGATGAAAAAGAGGCGTTTACGAAAATGGGAAATAGGCATTTGTTGACGGAAAAGGGGCACCCATCAGATTTTGATAGGGGGATTTATAAGAGGTGAAAAGGGGATAGGTCCCTTATTAGAAAGGAAAAGGGGCACGTATCATTATTAAAAGGGGAATTATCAGAGTTGAAAAGGGGCACTGACCAGATATGAAAAAGGGCACTCATGAAAATGTAAAAGGGGCACTTAAAATAAAGGAAAATGTGCATTTGTTGAATAAAAAGGGGGCACCGTTCAGATTTTTAAAAGGAGCAGTTATGAGAAGGGGAAGGAGCTCTTTCTTTTCAATGGGGGCACTTATCATAAGGAAAAGGGGCACTTATTAGAAAGGGAAAGGGGTAGTTATGAGAAAGGGAAGGAGCTCTCTCTTTTTAATGGGGGCACTTATCATAAGGAAAAGGGGCACTTATTAGAAAATAAGAGGGGCACATGTTAAAATGAAAGGTGTGCTCATCCGAGTTTAAAAAAGGGGTAGTTATTAAAAGGAGAAGGGGCACTTCTTACAAAGGAAAAAAGGGGAAGTTGTCAAAGTAAAAGGAGCACCTCTCAGTTTTGAATAGGGGCAATTATCAGAGGTGAAGGGGGCACTTATTAAAAGTGAAAAGGGGCACTTCTCGTACCTGAAAAGAGGCACTTACTAGAGATTAAAAAGGGCACTTATTCAAGATAATTTCAAGATTTATGAGAATGGAAAATGGACACTTATTGCAAAGGAAAATGGGAACATGTCGAAGACAAGGGGCACGTGTCAAAAATAAAAAGGGCACTCGTCAGAGGTGAAAAGGGGGAAGGGGCACTTTTACTAATAGGGGCACTTGTCAAAGTAAAAGGGGCACCTTTCCTATGTAAAAGGGGCACTTCTTACAAAATAAAAGGGGCACTTTTCCTATGTAAAAAGGGGCACTTTTCGGGTATCTGAAAAAGTGGGGGGCACTGTGCCCCCCCCTGCCCCCCCGGGAGAACCGCCTCTGCCATGAGGTATTCTGCAGCAGTGTGTACTACACATAATAACCTTTATATGTATATATTAACATATATACACATACACATATATATATGCGAAGAGGCAAAAATGCCAATTACACATGTCACAACGCAAATTCCAACAATTCGCGTGTTTAGATCCCCCCCCCCCCCCGAGGCCACTCCGTGACCCCCTTTCGGATGAGGTGAGGGCGAAACAAACCCAATCTTCAGACCACTGATCTGAGAAACATGACCGGGACAAAATTCCCTCACGGCCCACGACTGCGGAGCCATTCGTTATGAAACCGCAGATATTCGTGCGACCAAGCAATTTGCTCCAAATCCGAGTAAACTTTCAATTTGATATAGCATTACCCTGCATGTCCTTTGGGAATACAATTCTCCTTTAATTCGTTAACACACTCACTAAATAATGTTAAACCCACTGTATACAGCGATAAATCGGTATAACGAGGTTCTTAATTGGTCCCGTTAAATTTACAATGCTACAGCAGAAATGCCGTTGTATATAATCATGGACCTAATACAGGCAGGGGCGGATCTAGCTTTTTTGCTAAGGGGGGGGGGGGGTTTGACCAAAATAATGACGATGCGGAGCATCGTCCACGAGCCGCAAAGCGGCGACCCGATTTTTTCGGGGGTGTTTATTTGAACCCCGTAAGTGATGTTTTCCTGGCATCTATTAACACAATGGAGACCATAAAAAGCAGTGCATGAAAACGTCTTTTTAAATCAAGTAACAGGTTAATACACAGTTATATCCAGAGTTATCATGTGTTTGGTTAAGTTACCAGATGAGTTGAATATCTTCTCACAATATTTGCACTTAAAAGGGTTTTTCTCCAGCGTGCGTTCTTTTTTCTTTCTTTTTTTTTTTTTTTTTTTTTGGGCCGCCCAATATAATAATATAACGAGCTGGGACCAGGAATGTTATTCTGCTATATTAACGACATTGTTACATATGAAATCTCCTTTAATCGAGATTACCCTTCTTACATCCCAGAATGCAGGGCGTCTATGGCCATCCTCGCACCACCTTCCCGTCATCAATCCTGTAGCAACAACCTAATAGTGACAGAGCACTGAGGTGTGTATTATGTGGAGGCCCAAAACTTTGGAACACCTCTCCCGGTATCGCTAGAGGTAGATGTTTTTAAAAGAGCACTAGAAACTCATCTTTTTTTATAAGAGTTTTCCATTGATTATGAATTGTAAGTTGTAAAGCAGATTGAGAGGGCCTTGGCTTATGAGGGTCCTGAAATATAAGCCTTAGAAGAACGAATCATTATTATATCAATACCCGCTCATCGTGTAAACCTACATTAATGCCTAATATAATACTGCTAGACGCCTAATAGTAAGGTCTTAATTGTTAAAGTACCATCATGATGGTGAGAGATGGAGGGCATAAACTAGGTGAATGTAGGTATGCTAGTTGTTTTCGTATTTAATAACCTTTTTATCACAAAACAGTCCCTTATGACATTTTGTCGATCGTTTAAAGGTACTATGTCCCATTTGCAGGCCAAACAAATTAAAAGGTTAAATTCCAACGGCATTTGAAAGATAATACTAATTTAGAACTCCCCTAAAAAAAAAGGGGGGGGGGAGGTGGGCTTGAAAATGTCTTTAAGTGGGAAAATAACGAATATTAGTTGTCGAATCGACTTAAGAGTTATAAGGCCAATAAGTAATAGTTTGATTTTCAGACCATTGAACCGAATGGTCGTACGTTTTATGCTGCGCAAAGATTCAATCCGTTTAAATTTGGCCATCACAAGAAGTGGGTTATTCATGTAGACAAATGCTCATGGTCCCTTTACAGCTCATTTTATGTAGGTAATTACCAAAGAAGAAAAAAAATACAGTCAGTCACTCAATAGTGTCTGACAGCGAAGTCAGACAAGTAAACGGGTTTCCTTGCATCATTTGAATATTAGGACACTGCTCACGTTTAAATTTCACAGATAAGACATACATGACATATTCATAATTCCTACAAACTTCTAATTCATACTGTATGTATGTACATGTATATATATATCTATCTAGTAACTGCATGGTCTAATGGCAATAGTTGACATAAATCGATACATGTATAATATAAAAACACTTGCAGACTTTTGGTTGGTAAATAAAGCATTTTATAAATCAGCTAACGGCAGTTGGGACAAATATATATAGCACTTTATTATTGTTGTCCGATTTCTTTCAAACTGTCACCAATCTGCTTTTCATATTTTGCTTTTTTTTTTTTAATGAACCTGTTATTAGGTTGGATTTCCCTTACACAAAATGTATGCACTTCTCTGATATGTCCATAGAGTTTACTTTGTGCAATAGTTTGGACAACTCATACATATCACAGCTTACTTTAATTGGCAACTCTTCCTTGATACAATTATTAAAATAAGCAATTTTGGCCATGCCTCTTGTCAGTTGAGGAGGAAGTAGGCCTATTTCTCTTCTTCTGACAGAGGACCAGTGTAATATCCATTTAACTTTTTGATTTTCTCTCACTAAAATAGAGAAGACTATAAAGATATAATGCATCTCCAACCAACACTAACAGCTTGTCCACACATAAAGCGGTAAAACCGCAAAAAAAGTAATAATAAGCTTCAATGTATGTATCTTTAACGCTCAGTGAATACGTACAAGTACTTTGTTGCGCACATTTTCTATTCATTTACATTGACAAAACAAATTAAAAATATTGCTGTTCTTGTGTTTGAAATGTTAAGTTACATTTGTGTTTTAATATAAATATGAGATACATGACATCATATGAGTAGCCACGGACAAATTTGAATGTCCTATATTGGGTTCTAGGACAATTACCCCCTGGGCAATCACCCCCGGAAAATTACACCCCGGAGAACTACCCCCAAAGGACAATAACCCCCTGGAATATTACCCCCCGGAGAATCACCCCCCGAGGACAACTACCCCCAAGGACAATTACCCCCTGAAAATTACCCCCCGGAGAATTACCCCCCCGAGGACAACTACCCCCCGAGGACAATTACCCACTAGGACAATTACCCCCCGAGGACAACCACCCCCCCGAGGACAATTACCCACTAGGACAATGACCCCCCGAGGACAATTACCCACTAGGACAATGACCCCCCGAGGACAATTACCCCCTAGGATAATTAACCCCCTAGGACAATTCCTCCGATGACAATTACCCCCCGTGGACAATCAGGATTCAATAGCAAAAGACGATCTGACACATTGAGAGATAGCTACGAGCCCATAAGATCCCCTGCATGAACCCATATTCTTTCAAATACTATATCACGTTGTCTTCCTCATTACTACACATTTCACTTTTATTATAATTTATGCAACGCCAGTGCGGTTGCTAATTTCCACGAAGAATGTAAGTTTTAGGTAATTGTCCATCGCTTTTCAAAATGCATAGAAATATATTTCTCTGGAGCAGCGTTATTTTAACTTTTTGTTAGTTACGGTACCCTCTTAAGAAATGAAAAGTTTCTCCCAAATCCCAAAGTCTTTACAGATTATTAATTTTGCATGACTCTGGCTCTCGTCAACTGCTATGCACACATGTATGGGCACATTTAAGAATAAAAAGGAGAAGACATTTTTAAACTGGTAAAAAATTAGTTTGTAATCCACAAACTAGAAACTATTTAAAGCACTGTATGCGGGCACCTTGCCGCCAAATGTACATAAATAAAAAGTGATATATTCGGTCATGATCTTGATACACGAATTTGAGGATATTCGGGCCTCTCGTTGCCCTTATTTGCCTTGCTGTTAGGATATTGTCAGCAAACGAGGAAGGAAGACACTTTAGTATCTTCAAAATGTTATTTTCTCATGTAATTACATATTTTAACCGTTTCTGGTATTTGATTTTTTTTTAAACAAAATCAACGTTTTCCAAATCATTTGTTTGTGGTACCCCGGTTGAAAAACGCTGTGCTAGCGTTACAAAATCAAATGAGATGAATTACCAGAGAGCGGATATTTATTATCTTTTGACATGGCACCGTACATATTACTTGAAGGCAATTTCTATTTCAAAATAACTTAACGTACACGAAAACATATTATACTTCAGCATGACAACATAAATAACAGATAACGTGAAGAAAACCTGAATTATGGCTCATGGCATGGATGAGGGCCCATTATACATACAAAGACAAATACACGATCAGCTGATTAAAAAAGTTAAAGAGGATGCATAAAGGAAATCTTACATCCTAATTTCTTTGTTGTGCTATTGATAGTGAGAGAAGCTGTAACGCGTACTCATCTGCGCGCAATGTATTGCTCAATTTCTAAAAAATGTAATTTCTGTTCTTTACTCGGTAGCAAAACTACAGGGGAATTAGGCAACCTCCACCCCCCCATATCGAATTGAATAATTTGAAAAGACTGAAATGAACTTCATAAATAACAAAGAAATTGAAGGTTTATGCAATTTTCTGTAAATAGAAATTTGGAGAGAAGCTTGCGTTATACGTCAAAGTGTTATAAATTCCTCAGGGGTGATTGTCATTGGGGGTTATTGTCCTCGAAGGGGGAGGGGTAGTTGTCATCGGGGGTAGTTTTCCTGGGGGATAGTTGTCCTCGAGGGTAATAATAATATAGGTTTTCCCGGCCAATTTCGTCAAAGCAGCGATCAATTTCACTAACGCGCATTCATGTTCGAGCAAATTTTCTCCACTCGTTGCTTCCCTGTTTCATTTTTAAACTTTTTGCATTCAATTTCGTTTCGAGTCATCGAATTTTCGAAACAAGCACATTCAAATTAACGTTTGGTTTAGTCAATTTGGAAATGCGTTAGCGTCATGCAATTTCGCCAAAGTTGAGTGGGAGGACAATTCTTTGTCGAATTGCGGTTTCATTTTCGTCTATGGGCAACCTCTTTCGCAATCGGGTCATTCAAATTAAAACTAGACCTCATAATTATTGTATGAGGCTCGATGTTTATTCAGATATTCACTTTTTCATGTTAATTTGTTTATTCTTTTTCTCTACGATCTTTTCTGACATGATTTCACATTATACAATCTTCTTATTTGTCTGATATATTTATATTGCATTCAATATTTTCTCTTTCTGTCGATCTTTATTTTTGATGAAACATTTCTTTATACAGTCATGTCTTCATATCTTTCATTAAAAATGAGGTTATTTTGTAAATGTTTTTTTTTTATCAATCTGGATTGAGTGGGTAATCTTTCTTTCTTTTCATTTCACATATTTTTCTTTATTCATCATTGTATTTTGTTTCCATCATGGTCATGTCTAAAGCTCAACTCTACCGCTGTCCAGGATCTGTGTATAATTATATAGCTTGTTCTTACAAGAAGAAGAGAAGTCACAAATTGTGCGCCTTCTCTGGGGACAGTTACCTGTGTAATGGCAGATATCTGCTAACGAAAACCCATAATCATTCCTACAAGTAAACTTAGCATTAAATTATTCAAACAGAAGTATATTAAGTGACAAATTAACATCAAATGAAAAGCAATGCACAAATGTCACATATAGATGCCTAATCACGAAATTGAATGCTCGAATACATACCACCGTCTGTCCGGCGCGAATTTGAATGCTCTTCGCACGCTTTTCTAAATTGAATGCTCGTTTTGCACTTCTCCGTGACAAGAGTAATGAATCGCATACTACTAAATCAAATTGAACGACGCAATTAGCTTTTTGAATGTTGATCTACATAGTCATTCAATTTCGCACGAACTTGAATGAACGTAACGTTAATTCGGATGCTAAGTTTACGAAGTTGGGCGGGAAAACCTATAATAACGTTTTATTTACTGAGCCACCATGCCCAGTAGTGTCCATGGGGGGTAATTGTCCTCGGGGATAGTTGTCCTCGGGGGGTAGTTGTCCTTGGGGGGTAATTGTCCTCGGGGATAGTTGTCCTCGGGGGGTAATTGTCCTGATACGCCTATTCGTGTTGGGATCGGTGTATTGGATAATTCAGTATAGGATAGGTACATATACAATGAAGAAGCAAGGAGAGGCTAGCAATTCTGTAGTCATATCGAGAGTATTATTTTATTATCTCCAAACTTTGGAGACTCAAATCGAATCACATCATACGAACTTCCACATCGTAAAACACAAGATGAAGAGAGAGCCAGCTAGAAAGAGGGTCTTGATCTAATGGTGATCCAAATTCAACTCCTCCCAGAAAGCCAGAACCTCTCATAATTATAAAGGAGGACACAAGGAATATGAGGCTAGGTTCCATTGTGTCAAAGGGACAAAGACAAGTCAATTCTCACCGTCATCTAGCTAACACTGTTCTGGGAAAGGGACTTATCAGACAAAGGGGGATTTAGTTATTGGGAGAAAGACAGGAAGTCTTTTGTTTTGGAGGTTTAGGGGCACCCTAAAGATGTATACAATTTGGGGTTTATTTGGCTGGAATAAGTTATTAAACAAATGTCTTGGAAGGAGGTCTGGTATTTCGCAGGGTGGGTCTTATCTGTATTGGGGCATACTGAGTGATATTACATATTATTACTGAGGGGGTGTAGATTTGTAATACCTTTACATAACAATATAGGACTCCAGTACAGAGACTGCTGGTGTGAACAGCTATCAACAATAACATGTTGATACCTGAACTGGTTATAGCGAAAATTAAATTCAGAACAAAGTATAAGTTGAGACCAGTATTTACGTTTGAGTTCCAGACATCCGGGCTTGTGCATTGAAGTGGTGAATGGCGTTGGGAACAAAAGATTGCGTGAAACGGGTTTTCTGTGTGCGCGGTGCGCACAAACGTATGCCTGAACGGTTAAATTTAAAGTTCTCGTTGAGTGGGTGGGTGGGGTCCTGCATAACCTGTCTTAATTTAGATGAAACTCTCTCTTGGTACAGATTATCAAGTAGTGGCAAGTCTATCCCTAGTATACGTTGAACTATTTTCCTGGGTTTATTGAGCTTCTTCTGGTCAATTTTTGTTGCATTAGCAAAGTAGCAGACTAGGTTGTACGTCAGAACACTCTGGATTAGGGACTTGTAGAAAAGAACAATTAGTGTATTGTCTACCCTTAACTTTCTTAAGGTCCTTACAAAGTATAGCCTCTGATTTGCCTTCTTTTGAATTAGTTGAACGTTTTTTGACCAGTCTAGTGAATTGCTTATGGTTGTACCCTAATACTAAAATTCTTGTACTTGCTCCACATCTTCCCCATGAATGGAAATTGTTCTGTGTTCAGTAGCATTTCGTCGGAAATCTATTATCAGTTCCTTTGTCTTGGATATAGTTTAAGGAAGTGATCGTCACACCATTTTACAAAGTTATCTATCGTCGTAGTATATGATTCGGTATTGTCAGATGCAATGTAACCGGTAATGACTGTGTCATCTGCATATTTTATGATGCTACACTCACTTGAGGAACATCGACAGTCACTGGTGTACATAGAGAAAAGTACAGGAGAAATGACGCATCCTTGAGGTGCTCCTGTGTTCAGAATTTTCATACTAGATTGAACAGTATTGACAATATCGGTAATACATGTGTAGTAACACTTACAGAGCGCCTGATACAAATATTAACAAGCGCTCTGATGTATAAGCTGTAAAACAGTATCATATCACAGTATGTAAACAACGTTCATGGTTCTAAGCGCTGTACAAAATTATCATTACCCCAATTTTAGTCGGGCTAGCAAACGTTACAAGAAAATACATTATAATTTCTTCATACCTGGTAAACATTTCTTACACAGGAGTGTAGAGAAGCAAATATAGATTAATGTATTGCCAGAGGAGTTAATGCAATAGCACAACAAATATATAAATGCTAATAAGTCCATGGCCTAAAGCAAACATTAAACATTACATATATTATAATCAGTTAATATGATATTTACACATATCCATCTATTTACAAATAAAGAGTGACATAGAATATAACCAATATATACAGAACATGTAAAAACAAATACAAAGGTCCAAGAGATAATACTGTAAAGATGAATGCAGCATTATTACATTGCAAAACAAAGCCAGATATCATAAGAACTAAACAAATTTAGACCAACAGCAAAATCAGTAAAATATACGCCAATAGAAGAAAAAATAAACCCTGATGATTTGGAATGCATAATTGTTAACAGTTAAGTACTTGAAAGTGTTTGCATAGTAAATTAGTATTGCACTTATAATGTAACAGCTGTTTTGAGGTAGAATGGCAAGATACGAAAATAGGGAATACTAATATAATTCCATAAGTGTGTGTAAGATAAATTCTTGCTACCGCCAAATCCTGCTCTGAATGTTATTCAAGAATGCTATTGCATTTCATCCTAAGGATCCTAAGGTGAGGTAGGTTGACGATCCGTCTTAGCTCGTCGTTTTCCAGGACGTTGTTCAAGGCTCCCATCAACTCTGTCACCATCATCTTTAGCATTGTCGCTGCGGATGCGTTTGCTATGTAATAGAGTGAGATAAAGAGAGGGAGAGAAAGAGAGGGAGGGAGAGAAATGCAGAGAGACAGGGAGAGAGACAGACAGAAACAGATAGAGATGGAGAGAGAGAGAGATAGCATTGAGATAACAGTATTTGATATTTGGAATCATTTTAAACAGAGAGAGTGCAGGGATTCGTGGGGGGATGAGAGCGGCTTCAAAAGCCACATCGAGAGAAGGAAAACTGGGATTTGAACATGGTCTTCGAATATTTTAAGATTTTAATTTTGCATACTCTACAACCATAGCAAGCTCATATCTAAAGGAAACCTGATGACTTTCCAACATGGCATAATGTCATCAAATACCATTTGAAAACAATAAAAAGCATCACGGTAAGACACTCGGGGAGTATTGCGAAGGGGTAAAGTGAATTATAGTGAAGTATAGTCAGTTAAAGGGATAGTTGAGTTCTGTTTTCAGACCGGAAATGCGTTCCAAGTGCATGGTTATTGCTCTTATTCTTATCTATGACATTTCTAGTGCCATTTTAGAACCTAAAATTGCTATGAAGGTAATTTTAGACCTCAAAATGTGTGAAATTAACCAATACGAGCATACCAATTCAACTTCACTTTCTAAAAAAAACGGTGACCGTTAATTAATTATTTGATTAAAAATAACAATACATGGGCCGGCTGGTTGTGCGTAATATAAGCAACACGAAAATGCCAACAAAAAACCAAACATCGGCATTGGCTGAAATACGACGTAAAAGGCGCTATTTCGTTTTTTTCAACGGTTTTTTCAATTTTTTCAAAATATCTAATATTTCTAGTGGTACACAAGTATTAAAAATCGTTATATTTAAGCCGTCTCTGAACCGATTTTGATCAAACAAAGATGATTTGGTCGTTTAAATATTATGTTCTTTCAAATTTGACACTCAGTTTTTCATTATCTCACAAAAAAAATTGTGTAGCGCCCTCTGCAACAGAACTCAACTAATCCTTTAATGCTGTTCTGGCTCCAAGCAAGCAATGATAAAGGAAGACTAAATGTATAAAAAAAAAAATAGAAAGAGATGAAGGGATAAAGTGGGAGAGCGAGAAAGTGGATGAGAGAGGACAAGATGAGAAAAGGGAAGAGAGAGAGCTGTGGGGATATTTAGGATGTTACTTACCGATCTTCAGGAATTCGTTCACCCTCAACTGGAGCTGTATTAAAAATAAGTGAAGCAAATTGTTGTATTAAAATAACTTTAAATGGCGAATATTATCTAAGTGTATAATTCCATTAATCATTTTGAAGAAAGCAGGGATTTACAAATTACGTCGTTATCAGTGTATCCTCAGGCACTGAAAATTCATCCGATTCAATTACAAAAAAAATCATAATAATAATGGTTTGTTCTTATATAGCACTTTTCAGGACCGCAGGCCCTTTGAAAGTGCTTTACAGATATATATTATTACCTAACAAGGAATAAAAGCACATCTATAGTTTATGCTGTATTTGTTGTAATGTGTGCTTAAATTGATTGCTGAAAAAGTGTTATGCCCATGGAAAAGTTTCCAGAAAATTGATATAATTTGCATGTATTTGTATTTCTTACCTGGAATCTCAGTACAAAGAACAAGAATAATATTTTTACATTATTCACGTCTCCTCGGTTTTGTATTGCATTTGTCATTTCATTGAGGTAGAAATACAGTTTTTGGAGCAGTAGCACATTGTATGGGGAAAATAAATTTTGAATCTTTCATACTAAACTAGAAATTCATCAATGAAACTGGTGAAAGCATAGATTAACAAATTTCAGCATTATCAGATTAATAGTGTAAGGTACACTTCTAAAAACAAATCCGATTTGATGTGGATAATGCTTCACTCATTGTAGCCCATCTATTGTTTATCTTTTATTTTTTCACCTGATTTTTCAACAACAAAAAGTCACACTCATGAAAAAGTATTAAGATATTTTATTGAAATTTATTCCTCTTTCTATCAAACAAATTCAGGTTAAAAAAAAAAATATATATATATATATCTTTCGCATTTTTCTTTTTTTGCTTCTTTTAAAATAAATCAGATTACCTGAGATTAAGACGCTTGATCAGCAAACTCTTTATAGAAATCATCATAAAGGGAACATTACTAAATCTACTGTAAGATGACGCAGGAGACCCAGAAACTTCCCCAGACAACAGGATTCTGATTGGTCATTGTGTAGGTTCACGTTCTTTACCAAAATCTTCCAAATCTGTGGAAATGCAAATAAGTGACATACATACTTCATGAAGCATGAACAGGGGAAAATAGTGGAAACCCTCATTATAGTCTGAACTCAAACATTAAGCATCTATATACTTTATACAGACAAAGAGAGGGGGCAGATGGAGATTGAACACGTTTAGAAGCGAGAGAGTGAGGGCGGGAGTGAGGGAGAGATAAATAGAGAAAAAAAATTAACATTGAGATAATAGTGTTTCACATTTGGAAAATTTTTAAACTGAGAGTTCAGGAATTGGAGAGGGAATGAGAGAAGCTATAAAAGCCAGAAATGTGAAAATGGTTTTGCTATGGTATTTGATGTTTAAACCTTTGGATTTTGCTTATTCTACATTCACCTCAAATCTATAAGCAACCTGATAATGTTCAATCATGGCATAATTTCTTTGAATGCCATTTGAAGGCAATAAAGCAGCATCTAGACAAGACAATATGAGAGTGTGAAGAAGTGATAATTCTTCGTAAAGTAAATTCAATTAACGCCTTTCTTTCTCCAAACAAGACGATTACAAAGGTTGGAGAATGTTGAAAACAACAAAAGAAAACGATGAAGGGAGAAAGGGGAGATCGAGAGAGTGGATTAGAGAGAGAGAGAGACATACATGATGAATTATGCTACTTACAGATGTTCAGGAATTCGTTCAATCTCAACTGGAGCTGCAATTAAATAAAAGAAACACAAATTGGTATGATATCCAGTTGTAAAATAACTTTAAATGGCGAATATAAAATTTAATTAGAGTAAAACTTCCCAATTGTATATGCAAGTGTGATTATCAATGGTGCTATGTTTTTATGTAGACTCACTTTAAAATACCATATTGCTTCCTTTGGCAGTGTTTAGGGGATTTATTATTCTCTATTTAAATATGACCATGATATGAATCCTATTTCGTTAACCCCCCCCCCCCCCCAGAAAAATATGTAACTTATCACCAGGTCTTTTCCATCATTTTATTTTAGTCATTCATTTATAATGATATATCAATCGGGCCCATAAAAAGAGAATTAACCTGTCTTGCCTCTTTCCAATGATTCCATAAAAGATACATGTACGTACTTCTTTCCTCAGTAATATTATGTGATTTGGCTTTTGTTATGAGAATATGTATTTTATGTTTCTTTTCACATGCTATAATATTGAAAGCTCTGTGGTAGTTTCTAAATGTTACCACTTCTATAATATTAGAGTGTGATGTACAAACCTGCACACATTCCACTGATTGAAGGCACATCACATTTCCTTGCAGACCAGTAATTCATTAGCATCCTGATATGCTTCTTTCCCCTGAAGTAAGGACTCTGACATGTCAACCGTACATATAGAGTTAAGAGAACAAAACAAATAGATAAAATGTGATTACCTGCAAAAATGAGGGGGGGGGGGGTGGGTAAGGGATTGGCAACGTATGAAATCGGCCAAGCTCGTACTCACACCCTCCTCATTTCGTTAAACCCCTATTATTTTCGTTTTACATGGACAGTTTGTAAATAATACCCTCACGAATGTATTAGATACATAAAAATGAACAACAATAAAGCAAAGGGGAAGATGACAGACAGTCCATACAAGAAACACATAATATAAGTGTGATTTCTCAAACATAAGGGCCCGAATTCACAAAGCAAGGTTTGAGCTCAGACCAAGGTTTATGTGCGTCATATGACGCGTTTCAGGTTTGAGTTCAGACCTTGGTCTGAAATGCATTTCACAAAGCCGGTTTGTCCTCAGACCAAGGTTTATGTACGTCATATGACGCGTTTCAGGTTTGAGTTCAGACCTTGGTCTGAAATTACATTTCACAAAGCAAGGTTTGTCCTCAGACCAGGTTTATGTACGTCATCAGACCCAAAATTTACAGACTGCTCAGATAGGAGGTTTGTAATTTCTCAAACCTGGTTTGAGAGCTATCAACCAATCAGGATGCAACACTGGGTGGAGATAATTTATGCTCGATTGATTTTATCCAAATAATTCACCGCCAAAACAATCTGCGATAGTATCTGGTCAGCCCGATTTTAGTGCAATTGAAATCTCTCAATTTCTCGATCCTTTCCTTAAAATCGTAAGTATAAAACCTGTACATGTAGTCGAATTCATACTCTTCACGTTATTGACATTTCACTATTTGATATGCTTTATAACTTTCCATTTTCCATGAAATGTTCGGTGTTTTCATATCCGACGGCCTCTCAATTCCAGAGTTCAGGGACTGAGTCTGAGGGAGCTCGAGTCCAACGCCCAAAGCGGCGGCGGAGCTCGCAGCCTCTGACCCTGGGCTGGAGTTGGGCTAGCCGGGCTGGGCCTACAGTAGATATCTGAGTATGACTGTCATGTTTAATTTTGTCTTGTTGTCAGCAATGCCATGACACATGCCAATTAGACTAGGCCTAGACCTACACTAGTTATTACAAATTCATGATAATGATAAAAATACCAGGCTCTAGCCTAGATCTAGGCCTGGCAATGATGTCCATCACTTTTGACTTGGACACTGGTACTGGTAGATCTACCTAAATAAATAGAAATTGAAGTGGCATCAGCAATGCCATTAATGTTCCCCAAAATGAATCACACTGACAAGCATAGACCAAAAGCTTCAGTCTCTCTATATTGCCGGTTGTTCACTGAGACTACATCTGGCTCCACTAGACCTCTATTAATTCTATAGAATGTCAACAAATGTCAGTTTTATTATTTTTATTAAAGAAATGACCCATAATATCAGACGGTTATTTCTGTTTATGACACTAATTATGAGTCATATGACAAGCAAAGCTTTTATTAAATTTAGATGATCTGGTTATAATTGTCTTAATTAACTGGCTTAGTCTCCAGAGCCAGGATCACCCACAAAGTCACAAGCACAAGTAACATTTCTTTATTTTAAAACATTGTTTAAACATTTGTTTCATTTTATCTTCACTCCAGTAAAGTTGGTAGAAATGCAGCTGATTCAGCATAATGAGCTGGTGTACCTGGAGGAGGAGCTGGAGCAATATATAGCAGCACAACTGGGCAGAGGCCTCTGAGATTGGGAAAACCCGCTGGAATGATGAGCCTTTTGTTTTAGATTGAGGTACTTTGAATTCAAATTCTGTATTGGGAAAGTTGGCGAAAACATGGCCAAACTACTTGATGAATATTGTTCACATAGCTATAGAAAAGGGCTTCTGTTGTAAAATCCAACCCTAGTGTCGTTATTAAAATCCAGAAATATTTCAATTCATGTTGACCGCCTAAATTCACTGTTCGTTTGCCCCGCTCTGCTGGTCTGCCTACGACCGTGCAAGCCCCTAATGCCATGCATATGTTCGTTTACATAAATTTATTCAATTTCAAAGCATTTTCTGTCATATTCCATACATTGAAAGATTAGTTATGATATTTATTCTTTTACATGGTAGGTGATGAAAGCATTTATTTTCATAATTTGTGTGTGGGGCATTTCTCAATACTGTTATTTGGCTTTAATACATGAGGAAATTATTCAGATTATGTGTTGGAAACAAGTTTGTGATTTGTTGCTTAAATTTCACAAAAGGTGAAGCCGTGAAGGAGATTAGAAAAGGCATAGACAATTTTGTCTGTTACGTTAAATTGATTCACACCACATCTAGAAATCAGGATAATTTTTTTTTTTAAATGACAGTGACAGTTGGGGATGCAAAAATATAGCATAAACCAGCAAAAAAATGATTTATTTGAATGCTTGTTTTTTTTAATTTTTTTTAAAGGTAATTCGATCTAAAGGATGCACGGTGAGGAGGCGGCATGCCGTGTCACATTCATCTGTTTGCCGAATGGAGAGTAGTGAGGGATGTTTCCGAAGCTGTTGTCAGAAGAAAGGGACAAGTCATGAAGTTTCCTACAAGTTACAACAAGGCAAAAAGTGACTAGATTCTACTATTCAGAAGCAGTTTTTCCAGTACTGCAGATTTCCAGGAGTTGCTGTTGATGGGACACATGTTTACATCAGGAGCCCTGGTGGGGCAAGAGCCAGGTACTACTTCAATAGGAAGAACAGGTACTCCATCGATGTTCAGGTGAGAATAAATGAATACATCATGACTGGATCCGGCACGGCTTTCCCTTTAGACCTTTTTTTTGTACCTTGCAAAATTGTCACATTAGATAGACCGGTATACACTCTCCAGTCTTGTGTGTTGTACAATGTACATCCATGCTAATTCATTGGTGAACCAATGCAAGATTTATAGTGGCCAAATGGATATTAAAGTAATATTCGCGTACAGGCCCCAGTCGTAAAAAAATAGGAAAAAAATAGGGGAAAAACAGGGAAAAAATAGTCCCGAAAATATATTTTTTTTCTATTTTTTCCCTATTTTTTTAAAAGGAAAAAATAGGGAAAAAATAGTTTTGGTAATAGGAAAAAAATAGGTTTGAAACAATTTTTTCTATTTTTTTCCTATTTTTTTCCTATTTTTCAGACCTGAAAATAGGAAATAA
Source organism: Strongylocentrotus droebachiensis (assembly GCA_035222895.1). Lineage (NCBI taxonomy): Eukaryota > Metazoa > Echinodermata > Echinoidea > Camarodonta > Strongylocentrotidae > Strongylocentrotus > Strongylocentrotus droebachiensis. The sequence continues at coordinate 173,990 of JAVYIG010000504.1, forward strand.
ATAGGGAAAAAATAGTGTAGAAAAAAGTGAAGAAAATAGTAAAAAAATAGTGATAACTAGGTGCTTAGTGGACAGTGAAAAATAGTGAGGAAATAGGAAAAAAAATAGTGAGAAAATAGGAAAAAAAATAGGAAAAAATAGTAAGAAAATAGGGAAAAATAGTAAGAAAATAGGAAAAAAGTAGTAAGGAAATAGGAAAAAAATAGTAAGTAAATAGGAAAAAAATAGTAAGAAAATAGGAAAAAAATAGTAAGAAAATAGGGAAAAATAGTAAGAAAATAAGAAAAAAATAGTAAGGAAATAGGAAAAAAATAGTAAGAAAATAGGAAAAAAAAAATAGTAAGAAAATAGGGGAAAATAGTAGGAAAATAGTAAGAAAATAGGAAAAAAATAGTAAGGAAATAGGGGGGGGGGATCACTCATCCTTTACTTTCATGGATTTCTCAAGCACTACCATCTCACACATCCAGTCAACGACTCTTTACATGCAACTAAATCATACAGTGCAAACTTGATATAAAGATCGAGATCAGTTATACCTGAAATGACAAGGTAATTTACCAGCTTTTGGGGGTTAAGATTTCTTGGTTGCATATGACCTCATTGTCAAAAGTTTCCACTGTAGAATAGTCACCCTACTCCTACAGCTCTTTTCTCTGCATCGATGCACCTACTCAGTTTGCCAAATTCACTTCATCCTTTCAGTCCAATCCATTCAGTAGAACATTTAAAATAGTCAATGGGTATATGGAAAATGTCCACTCCTAGTATAACAAACATGGATACACCAAGATTTTATTATCAGGCAATTCTCATCAGTCCCAATTTTAAACAAACCAATGTGTTCAGTAACTTGAGTATAACATGATTTCATTTTAACAAGGAAATTGGATTGGTCCCGAGCACCGGCCTCGTTATAATGGCAGTGGACTGTAACAAACAAAAAGAATAAAAGGGAATGTGTCAAATAAAATACATGTACTTTATTTTCGAGAGGTAAACACAATGACATGAGTTTAGTATAGTATGTGTGTTCATATAAGCAAATAAATAACAGAACTAAACTGATATTTACAATCTTTGGTTAAGTACTGTAGTGTACATGTTGTAGTAATAGAGTTGTTCATGGTTTGCTATGATTATAATTTAAAAAAAAAGAAAAGACAAATGCGACTGCGTCTCCTATATGCCTCCGCCTTAAAAAAAATATCATCCACCTAGAATGTAGCTTTCTATTTTTGTTCAAATAAAGTATTCAGGTGAGTTTCAGGACTATTACTGAGCCGATGCGGATATGCCAGGCGATCACAAGCTCTCTCCCTCACTATAGTAACCAAATAAAGCAGTATTCTGGACATGAGAGTGTTGTTTTCTGTCTCTTTTATTACAATTTAATATTACAAAGTGCTCTTAATAATGTAATAACAGTTTCAAACCTCAAGAAAATCATGACAAATTATATTTTTTTCTCGTTATTTACAAAGATAACAAAATAAAATAAATCATAAAACAGATTTTTCAACAATGCATGCATGCTTTATAGTACAGTTGACGTGTTACATAATTTTCTCAATTTCAATTGAACTGTCAAAATCTTAATACAATCATCATAATCTAGAAACACTTACTACAAAATCAATGACATGTCATGTCATTGAGAGATATATAAACAAGAAAATGACAGACTTACATGCTACTATTTTCAAATAGTTTTACAAAGTACAAGCGCGTAGCCAGGATTTCATTTTAGGGGGGGCGGTAGTGAGCACGCGAAGCTTGCGAATCACTTAAAGAGCGCGCGTAGCGCACTCCCTAGGGAGTTAGCAAAATTGTCACATTAGATAGACCGGTATACACTCTCCAGTCTTGTGTGTTGTACAATGTACATCCATGCTAATTCATTGGTGAACCAATGCAAGATTTATAGTGGCCAAATGGATATTAAAGTAATATTCGCGTACAGGCCCCAGTCGTAAAAAAATAGGAAAAAAATAGGGGAAAAACAGGGAAAAAATAGTCCCGAAAATATATTTTTTTTCTATTTTTTCCCTATTTTTTTAAAAGGAAAAAATAGGGAAAAAATAGTTTTGGTAATAGGAAAAAAATAGGTTTGAAACAATTTTTTCTATTTTTTTCCTATTTTTTTCCTATTTTTCAGACCTGAAAATAGGAAATAAATAGGGAAAAAATAGTGTAGAAAAAAGTGAAGAAAATAGTAAAAAAATAGTGATAACTAGGTGCTTAGTGGACAGTGAAAAATAGTGAGGAAATAGGAAAAAAAATAGTGAGAAAATAGGAAAAAAAATAGGAAAAAATAGTAAGAAAATAGGGAAAAATAGTAAGAAAATAGGAAAAAAGTAGTAAGGAAATAGGAAAAAAATAGTAAGTAAATAGGAAAAAAATAGTAAGAAAATAGGAAAAAAATAGTAAGAAAATAGGGAAAAATAGTAAGAAAATAAGAAAAAAATAGTAAGGAAATAGGAAAAAAATAGTAAGAAAATAGGAAAAAAAAAATAGTAAGAAAATAGGGGAAAATAGTAGGAAAATAGTAAGAAAATAGGAAAAAAATAGTAAGGAAATAGGGGGGGGGGGATCACTCATCCTTTACTTTCATGGATTTCTCAAGCACTACCATCTCACACATCCAGTCAACGACTCTTTACATGCAACTAAATCATACAGTGCAAACTTGATATAAAGATCGAGATCAGTTATACCTGAAATGACAAGGTAATTTACCAGCTTTTGGGGGTTAAGATTTCTTGGTTGCATATGACCTCATTGTCAAAAGTTTCCACTGTAGAATAGTCACCCTACTCCTACAGCTCTTTTCTCTGCATCGATGCACCTACTCAGTTTGCCAAATTCACTTCATCCTTTCAGTCCAATCCATTCAGTAGAACATTTAAAATAGTCAATGGGTATATGGAAAATGTCCACTCCTAGTATAACAAACATGGATACACCAAGATTTTATTATCAGGCAATTCTCATCAGTCCCAATTTTAAACAAACCAATGTGTTCAGTAACTTGAGTATAACATGATTTCATTTTAACAAGGAAATTGGATTGGTCCCGAGCACCGGCCTCGTTATAATGGCAGTGGACTGTAACAAACAAAAAGAATAAAAGGGAATGTGTCAAATAAAATACATGTACTTTATTTTCGAGAGGTAAACACAATGACATGAGTTTAGTATAGTATGTGTGTTCATATAAGCAAATAAATAACAGAACTAAACTGATATTTACAATCTTTGGTTAAGTACTGTAGTGTACATGTTGTAGTAATAGAGTTGTTCATGGTTTGCTATGATTATAATTTAAAAAAAAAGAAAAGACAAATGCGACTGCGTCTCCTATATGCCTCCGCCTTAAAAAAAATATCATCCACCTAGAATGTAGCTTTCTATTTTTGTTCAAATAAAGTATTCAGGTGAGTTTCAGGACTATTACTGAGCCGATGCGGATATGCCAGGCGATCACAAGCTCTCTCCCTCACTATAGTAACCAAATAAAGCAGTATTCTGGACATGAGAGTGTTGTTTTCTGTCTCTTTTATTACAATTTAATATTACAAAGTGCTCTTAATAATGTAATAACAGTTTCAAACCTCAAGAAAATCATGACAAATTATATTTTTTTCTCGTTATTTACAAAGATAACAAAATAAAATAAATCATAAAACAGATTTTTCAACAATGCATGCATGCTTTATAGTACAGTTGACGTGTTACATAATTTTCTCAATTTCAATTGAACTGTCAAAATCTTAATACAATCATCATAATCTAGAAACACTTACTACAAAATCAATGACATGTCATGTCATTGAGAGATATATAAACAAGAAAATGACAGACTTACATGCTACTATTTTCAAATAGTTTTACAAAGTACAAGCGCGTAGCCAGGATTTCATTTTAGGGGGGGCGGTAGTGAGCACGCGAAGCTTGCGAATCACTTAAAGAGCGCGCGTAGCGCACTCCCTAGGGGGGTGGGTGCAGGGAGGGGCGCGGAAGCTTTGAAAGAAGACGATTCCTTGTACCTTTCTCGACCCTTAATCCTTATCTGTATTCAGTCCCCCTCACGCGCGAAGCGCGGAAGTTTTGACGTTTCATTAATTTATTAGAGAAAGAAGACGATTCGATGTACCGTTCTCGACTCTTAATCCTTGTCTGAATTCAGCCCCCCCCCCCTCCTACTGCGCGAAGCGCGGAAGCTTTGACGTATTATTAGAGAAAGAAGACGATTCGATGTGACGTTCTCGACTCATAATCCATGTCTGAATTCAGTCCGCCCCTCCTGCGCATAGCGCGGAAGCTTTGACGTATTATTAGACAAAGAAGACGATTCGTTGTACCTTTCTCGACCCTTAATCCTTATCTGTATTAGTCCCCCTCTTTCGAAGCGCGGAAGCTTTGACGTTTCATTAATTTATTAGAGAAAGAAGACGATTCTTCGTTCCGTTTTTGACTCTTAATCCTTAAATTGAACTCAATTTGCCCCGTTCCGCGCGAAGCGCGGAAGCTTTGACGTTTCATTAAATTATTAGAGAAAGAAGACGATTCGTTGTACCGTTCTCGACTCCTTTCCCTTTTTCTTCCTACGTCCTCTTACTTTTTTCCTTCTCTTTTTTTTTTTTGGCCGGCGTTTTGGGGGGGGGGGGGCGACTGCCCCCACCGCCCCCCCCTGGCTACGCGCCTGACAAAGTATACCATCATATGGAATGGTCTTATGGTCCTTTATCTTCACAATATGCAGGCACTCATTGTGTACACATACATGTTGTACTTGCCTATGAATCTTAATGATTAGACATAAGAATTACATAATAAAATGGAAACAAATACTAATGTAAAGGATACAGATGTTGGTCTTGCTGTTCACAGGCATCTAATCAAATGGTGGTTGTACGTTACATGTACATTGTAGCTTGATTAGTTTCAATGGATCTGTAAAGATATAAATGAAATGTGAGTTAGGGGTTAGAATAATCATGCATTGGTACATTTATGAACATGCAATTAATACTTAGTACAAGTATTTATGTATTTCATAATGAAAAATTCAAAGGCACAGAACATGTTTGTACAAAAGTATGATAGCAAAAAAGATGCCAGGCTGACGACGAACGGATGGTGAAACAAAGGAGTCATCAAAGAGCTGTCAAGGTGCATGAAATGTAAACCACTCAGGTAGGCAATTAATTAGAGTTATTTTATTCTTAGATATATCGGGTGAACATACATAAACTAAAATATAAAACACAGAAAAGAAAAGAGTAAAGGAACAATTTTTTGAAGAAAAAAAAAAAAAGGAAAGAGAAAAATAATGTAGATCTAGGTAGAACTTGTGCCACCTGCAAATTATTGTTCTAGCATAATGATGAGGTAAACTACTCTAATATTTTGATGTCAGATCTTAACTAACAAACATGAAATAAATATACCCAAACAAATTATCAACAATAGATTTAGATTTCTACTTAGTAAGGACATACCTCGCAGACACACTCTCGGACTTGGAAGACTTGCTCTTCTTCTTGCGTGGTGCTTTAGCAGGTTGTGTTTTCCGATTCCTAGAAAAATAATTTGAGATACAGTTTAGCCTAAAACCACATCAAAACATTATATCATGCAAGGCAATATAATTGACAGACGTAGTAATGGTTAAAAAAATATGAAATTTCTACGTGGATTTATTGTAATCACGTTTGTTGACATTCACTCATTCACTAACAGACACTACACTGCACTTGGCCCTTGGGGATTCACGACACTTCACTCGATCAGCACTACATGGGAATATTGATACGTAAAATAACATTCTATAAGCCTACTATGTCTATGAAGTAGCATTATATTCAACAACAGACACAATAAAAATATATATCATAATATAATTAAGTTTCAGAAATAAACGTACCTTTTCAGCTGTTTTCTGGGGCCAGTTCCGCTCGTCGATTGTCCGTCATTCGACAACAAACTCGTTTCTCTACGAGTGGGACTAGTAATATTTTGAAAATTTGTCGGGCTCATTTTCTTTGGAAGAATCACTAAAATGGGATAAGGAGGCATCGGAGTATGAGGAGTCACTATCTCTTGATGAAATTTCATCGCTAGAATAATTGCTGGAAGACATTTTGGTGTGATTTGGAGACGTTTGATTAACGAAAATCAGCAAAAGTCCGATGCGCACAGCAGTGCCAGTTGGGAAAAAAAATGACGGGTAATTTTCAAATTACGTACGGGACCGGGTACCACAGAATTAATTCTGTGACGGGTACTTGCGTACTGTCCTCTACGTTGAAAATTTACTCACACATAGAACGGGAATATCTCGATCGAATGCTTTTTTTTCTTTTAATAAAGGAGAATTTTTTTTTTTAAATTTCTATGTGTACATTTTCTTTTTACACATGGTTTATGTATGGTTATCTTTGAGTGCACTAGTCACTACTATAGTTTTTTAAATAAAATCAAGAATATTAATAAAGGAACAAAATTGAAATTTCGTACATTTTCTTTTTACACATTGTTTATTTATGGTTATCTTTGAGCTCACTATTCAATATGTGACCCCACAGCTAAAAACCACCAATAAGTCGCAAAATGAACAACAGAGATAATGGCAGGAGAAGCGGGCTTTTTTAATAGGATGCCAGTCATAAACAATGAAAATATTCAAGTTTAGAAAATAGACAAAAAAATAGTTTACAAATTTGTATCATGTCATAAAAAATGTAAGTGCAAAAAATAGGAAGAAAATAGTACTTGCAAATAGGTAAAAAGAAGTCTGAAAAAGATAAAGGTTAAAAAATAGGGAAAAAATAGTCTGAAAAAGATTAAGGTGAAAAAATAGGGAAAAAATAGTCCTATTTTTTTCATATTTTTTTGGAGAAAATAGAAAAAAAAAGGTCTGAAAAAGATGAAGGTGAAAAAATAGGGAAAAAATAGTTTGGTACTCGAAAATAGGAAAAAATAGAACTATTTTTTTCCTATTTTCTTTAAAAAAAATAGGAATAAAATAGTCCACAAAAGTTGAAGGTGAAAAAAATGGGGAAAAAATAGTTTGTGCTTGAAAATAGGAAAAAAATAGGACTATTTTTTTCCTGTTTTCTTATAGGAAATAGGAAAAAAATAGTCTGAAAAAAAATATAGGTGAAAAAAATAGGGAAAAAATAGTTTGTACTTTAAAATAGGAAAAAAATAGCCCTATTTTTTCCTATTTTCTTGAAGGAAATAGGGAAAAAATAGTCTGCATTTCCAGAAAATAGGGAAAAAATAAGGAAAAAATAGGGAAAAAATATATTTTCGCAACACACAAAACTACTAGGGGGTACTCATTTCACTGCCTTTGTACACAGTTAAGAATATCCAATGGATAGTTAAACTTAAAAATCCTAACACTCGTTAATATCTTTTTAACGAAAGGGAAATTTGAAAAATCAAAACTTGTTCCATCCTTCTATTGGCAATACAGATATGACCTCTAGATTTCTGATATTTTTTTGATGGCCATGGCAATTGGGCCACTGTTTTTGCCATTGATCAATGAAAGAAAAAACAACAAAGAGAAGCATGTAAATTGATCAATGGCAATTACCACTATATATTTTAAACTATAGAAAAACATAAAAAAAGATGAGAGAGTGGGTACCCCCTCCCCCCCCCCCCCCCCCACACACAAAGCATTTGTTGTTTTAGGCGCGAAATTTTTTGTTAAAAGTGAGATTATTTTTGTTTACATTGTTACAAGATAAACATTGAAAACATGAGTTAAAAATGAAGAAATACTTCATCAGTCAATAAATATAGGGTAATTAGCATTTTCTTCCAATTTGTGTTGTATAAATAGATATTGAAAAGCAATTATCACATATTCAACTGCATTTGCATTAATTACCATAAATAACAAGTGAAATTTATACATTTCACGGCCTATCTGAAGTGTGAAATGAGTGAGTTTTCATAACTAATGAATGCCAACATGTTATTTTATATTGACAGGTTGTCTGTGATTATGCTGGGAAAATAACTAGTATCGTTCAAGGTGGCCTGGACTGGTAGCAGCCACGATGCCAGGATCTTTTCTGAGTGTGCACTGAATTGACAGCTTGATGCTAGGGCATATGAATAACAGTTGATTCTTGGAGATAGACTATAGGGTAGGTAGATTTTTTCTTTATATAAAAACATTTGTTTATTCTTTTTCTTAATCAATCTTGTTTCCTTTTTTGTATTTGGCCAACATGTGACATGTTAGGAATGTTCATTCGGTAATATAGTAACAACTCGCATTAAGTAATTAATTCAAACGAGCTCATGTGCTTTTACATTTCAGTTCACAAATCATAATTAATGTTTTTGATATCTGGATGCAACTTGATTAGTTTGTTGTCAAGAGGAACCTCATAGTTTTTGTATTAGTGACACAGGATTGAATTATTCCTGATTATGTGTACAATACATTGTATCCTTTTCTATAGTATTACCCCCCCCCCCCCCCACCGGCCCCCTCCAAGAAAAAAAATGAACAAGTTGAAATTAAGAATATTGTTTATGATATTGTTTATTTTGTCCATTCGATTTTGCAGGTATCCATGCCTTCTCTGCCTCATCAGAAGCCATTTCTTCATTCAGAGGGTCGACCACAGATGTGCTTTAAAGGCCATCTGTACTAGTTCAGCCAAAGAGGATTAGACAACCCAGCGAGGTCACTGACGGGAGGCTATCTCATCAATTCAGTTCTCAATTAACATAAGAAAAAGAGGATCATGGGGGATTAACAGGCACAGATTGGGGAAGTTTTCTATATAGAGGGAGCAAGTAGCTACAAGTAGTACAGTGGGGCTTTAACACTTCACACACAAAAAAGGGAGATGTGTGATTGAGCACATATTTATTAAATGCAAGGATGAGGACGTTCCATGCCTCATCAATCTAAGAGAGAAGGTCGACACTTCTTAATTATTTTTATGCTTTCCTGTTACCCATATTGGGGAAATTCATGTTGTTCAAATATAGCATTGGTTTGGCCAAGTATAGCCTAAAACAGCTAACACTTTAGCTTACTAACAAGCATTTATTGCTTTCTTAGCTGTCGAGTAAAATAACTACCACTATCTATCTATTTAGTAAACTATACATTATTTAATGAAGGATTCCACAAAAAAATTCAATGTATACGGTAATAAGTTATACAATACAGATTTAACTCAATTGCAACTGGAATTACCTCGAAATGTATTTCTCCCTGCTCCCTGGTGTTCCCACAATACTTTGTAGTTATGCAGCATTACATCAAGAACCTGGGTGTTGAACTGTTGATTATTTATGAATATTTTTGATGTTATGTTTAGTTGATAAGTATTTGTTGTCACTCTGACGGTATTTGTAATTAAGTGTTCTCTGTAGATTAAATGCACCCGATTTAACTATAATAAGCATTGTATATACTGCTGAGTTGAGGGGTGGGTCGATATAAATTATTTGGTTGTCATCTAGGGGAGAGTATTCCAACAAATATTATTTACTGTACTAAGCGAAGTCAGAATTAAAGAACTTTTATGTGCAAATTTGAATTTCGTCACCCATTTTGTTGTATTTCTGATTTTCTTTCTGCTAATAAGTAATAATGCTACAGTGAGACTTTTAATTGGCCTTCCAGAGCCTCTCTTAACCTCTAGTGGGCTATATTTCATATAAGCATGCTACAAAATTTACAAATGTGAACTGCATTGTTTGAACAAACGGTAGATTACTATTGTGTTGTATGCTCAATTATTTATGTAAAACATGAAAATACAAATACAATATTCTTGCTTTCATATATTTACAAAGATAACTGAAATAGATATGTGTCAGATTATCTCTCTCTCTTTCTCCCTTTTTTTTTTGGGGGGGGGGGTGCAGATGTGTGTGTTTGCAGTTTGCATGGTTTTGCATTATGTGTTTCATTGCAAAAAAGAAGAAGAAGAGAGAGAGAGAAAGTTGAATAGAGAGAGAAAGGGGACAAAGAAAAAATTAATAGAGAGAGAAAGGGAGGGAGAGAGAAAGAGAGAGAGAGAGGGGAGAAAGAAAAAGAATTAATAGAGAGAGAGAACAAAAATGGGTAGAAAGAGAGAGGAGGGACGGGGACAGAGAAAGAGACAGGGAGGGAGAGAGAGAAAGATGAATAGAGAGAGGGGAGAAAGAAAAATAATTAATAGAGAGAGAAAGGGAGGGAGAGAGAACAAAAATGGGTAGAAAGAGAGAGGAGGGACGGGACAGAGAAAGAGACAGGGAGGGAGAGAAAGAAAAGATGGCCAGCATAGAGGAATTTTTTTAAAATTAATATTATATGGAAACAAATCATTTACCAGTTACAATTTTGATGTGAAAAAATAGCCAGTTGGGGAAACAAACGGGGAACTAGTTAAAATAATAATTGATTGACCATTAATTCTAACAAAATAACTATATAGATCTATAGTAATTAACAATTGCAATCAAATGAATTAATATATTAATCACAATAAAAACTTAATTCATATTAAATCATTATTATTATTATTGTTAGGTGATTTTATTGATAAGAATTTGTAGCCCCCAAAACAATAAGACTCTTACAGTTAATTTAAAAGAGCCCTTGACAACCTTAGATGTATTAATCTAACGAAGGTTTTCAGGTGCCGATGTCTGGGCCAGATTGAGTGCTTCACCAGCACCACACAAATGTGAGTACGTGGGGCACTTTCTGCATCGGCGCGCCAGTTTGGTTCGATTAATTCATGAAAATGCAATTCAAAAGTTTATTTCAGAGATGTTCTAACCATCATCTTTTCAAGATTGCTCATTAAGATGTCCGGATCGTACTAACAATGCTTAGTTTAACAGTTTTGTCAATTCCTAACATTTAAACCCTAGCCCATAAAAATTATGTTAGAAACCCTATGGCTGAGACTAGTTTTACAAACCTTGGTCCGAGGTTTGGGAATTACAGACCAAAGTTTATACAAACCTTCCTTTGTGGAATGGGTTTGAAAATAAACCAGGTTTGAGCTCAGACCAAGGTCTGTATAAACCTTGGTCTGATCAAACCGGGTCTGTCCTCAGACCTCCGTTGTGAATTCGGGCCAAGGTGTTCAAAGGCAGTTTTTTCCTTCATTACTTATTTCTGTCTTCATGTTGTAGCCCCCCCCCCCCCCCCCCACACACACACACACACCCCACCCTCCACCCCACCCCCACTAAAACACACTTGAGCCCATTTTGGTCGGCATCGGTTCAATTTTAGTTAAATTATCAGAGTAATAAGTATTTGGGGGATTTTAATGATTTTCAAGATCCTATGATCTCATCATCTTTCACCTTTATGACCTTTTACACCCAAAATCTAATCAGGTCATCTTTGTATTAAAGCTCACACAAATTCGTCCAAGTTGAGCTTGAATTGCTTCAATGCTTTGAAGTTCAAAATGTTCAAGGGTGGGCCACTACAGACGGAGGAGCATGTCAGCGACGCTACTTGTGCAACAGTACGTGGTCTCATAAATGGTAAACCTGGGGGTACTGCCATTGCACCATCTCCAGCTTCAGAGTATTATCCTTGATGAAGGGGCCCCACACTTCCCATCCTAGTTCTAGAGAAAGGTCTGGGAGCCTTGTAGCATAATAACACCTCGATGTGTCTTGGGCAGAAGCTAACGTTGCGTTGGTTGGAGTTTGCCTTCTTCTAATATGGTGATTTCAGGCCAGTTCATGCTTTGCTGTATGTGTAAACCAAGATAATAGGCAGAGCTGACCTTTTCCAGTGATTGTCCATGGATTGAGTATGTCTTGTTAACTGGTGTCCTCTTTTCAGTGACTGAGATGATCTGATATTTCTGATGTTTAGATGTCATCAGCCAGTCAGCTGCAGGGAGTCAAGCTACTCTTGTAGTTTTGTTTGCATCATCTTAATCGAGAGCGAATCTTGCGGTAGGGGAGACAGTCATCTGCAAACAATATGGTTGCTGATTGGGAAGAGACATTATCAGGAGGTCATTGATGTAAAGCAGGAAGAGGAGAGGGCCGAGGACACTTCCTTGCCGTACCCATGATGAGATGGGAAAGTGTCCGAGGTACATGCATTGAGAACTAATTTCTGTGTTCTGTTGTGGAAGAAGTCTTTTATCAAGCTCAGTGTAGATCATTGATGGATGTCATATAAGTTCAGTTTGTATAGAAGTCGACAGAGGGACTTTATCGAAGGCCTCTGAGGAATCTAGCAGAATCATGTCGTGCTGTTCGCCCCTATCGAGTCCCTTAGCAAGGTCGTCACAGGTGAGGATGAGTTGGGTGATTCATGAACGACACTTCTGGAATCCATGTTGACCATTTAAAAGGATGTTATTATGTTATCAAGGTGACTCATGATGCAGCTGCAGATGACATGCTCTAAGATCTTGCGTGGAATAGATGTCAAGTAATTCTCTGGATTGCTCCTGTCTTTCTTAAACTTAGGAGCGACATTTTCCATCCGGTCATCTGGAATAACGCCTTATTATTAAACAGATGCCTTTGCATATATATTGTTATAAGTACTGGGGTGACTTCATCACCAAGTAATTTCAGTAACCTAGTTGAAATTCTGTCCAAGCCTGTTGCTTTGTAGGGATCAAGTACAGTTAACAGCTTGTTGACACCAGCTGGAGAGATGTCAATGTCGTCAATGGAGGGATAAGGACTGTCACCTTTGCCTGGGATATTAGTTGAGCACTTACTGTATCTTTGGTGAATACTGATGCAAACTGTTTGTTGAGGGAGTTTGGAGGTGCAGTAATTTGGGATGATTTCTCCCGGTGATTGAAGAGTAGCAACACCAGTTGTATCACATGAATGACCAGAACCGTTTCAGGTTGTATTTGAACTCGGGCGGAATGATGTTCCTGATGTACCCATTGCATGTATGCTTGGTTGCATGCATATCTTGACTCTTTCTTTAGGGCCCCGGTACTCTCAAAGTCTTCTTGGGTACCAGCTAAGCTCCTACCACGCTTTCACATACTAACGCTTCTTTCTTCTAGACAGACGCATCACCCTGGTGTGCATCCAAGGTTGGTTGTGCCGCAAATATTACACTTTTGAGGGTACATGCTTTTCCAGGATTTCAAGAAGATTTGATGGACAACGACATTAAAGGGACCAAGCTTTCACGTTGAATCTAGGAAAAAAGGACTTGCTGAACAATGCACACCGCTCTTTCATCCGTTGAACTAACTCCATTCTCTTCCACAGATATATCTTGCACTTCACTGGTTTAGCCTGTTGGGGAGTGATACGTGAGTTGACCATTACGATACCATGGTCCCCTAGTTCAGTTCAGTTCAGTTCAGATCATTTTATTCAAAACCATACAAAGCATGATATAATCTGTTACATAAAAAAGAGACTGGTAATAGTACATCAATCAACATATTCTAACTTGATTACATCATAAACTGAACGGTTTTAGGACCCCTTTAGAAGCTAAGCTTGTGAGCGGGGCCCTATAACAAAATACATACATTTACAGTAAAAAGAATGTTACGTATGATTATACAATGGATGAAAATACTAAGCTACAGAATATAGAACATACAAATACTCTCACACACACACACACACACACACACGCAGACACCACACACGTACACCACCATACACAGCAAACACACTGACGAGTAGGTCCTTAGTGGTCAAAAAACATTTCAGAATGAGAAATTACTAAGATGCGAATAAAAACTATCAAAACAAAATGTTACACCCCCATGGCGTGTAGGGATGGTTACTGTAAATAACTGGAAATAATCAAAGATGAGGAGAAACAAGTCAGTTGGTGTACTCAGTGCTCACTCAAAATGTAGAAATGACACATTTATTATCTCCATAATAAATATCAACAAATAACAGAAATCATCACACAATAGCAATATTGTAAGAACAAACATTCTAGAATTATAATGTTTTCCGTCTTCTTATCCTAATGGATACATAACCATAACAATTACTATCAAACGTCTTGTACATCACACTTATTAACAATTTCATCCTTAAGGATGTTCCTTTGAAGTTGCTAAATACTACCTGTGAATGTATTCTAAACGCTAACAAGTTACAATATACATTATATACCAACCCGAGCACGAACCTGGATCATGTTTATATTAAAGATAACATGTTCATATAAACCATGACTTTTCCTTTAACTATGGAAGTGGTTTGCATTTTGATAGCAAGGATGGTTGATTACGCATGCAGAGATGTAATATGTTGTCCTTCCTTGTTGTAAAGTCAACCATTTGTTGGAGGTTGCAATATAATAAAATAAAAAAACCCACTTAGCTGAGTAGGGGTCCGCCGGCTATCTGATGTTAGCATTTCCCAGTTGATTCCTGGTCAATTTAGATCCCTGCCTATCCATATCACAGAGTTCCTGTGTTGCTGGCAAGTGCTCTCAACTGAAGAGCAAAGTGATTACAAGTACTCATCATCACTAAAAGGGGTGGTACAGGGCACCTAACACTACAAATTTGTTTCTACTCAGTCATACTTTAGTGGCAACGAAGACACCACCTCAATACCTGTCTTGCTTTTCCTTTCTGAAAACATATTATATCCGGCTGGAAATATTTCAGAACTGTGCACATCTGTAATTAACCACGTTTTTGTTCCAATGGTAATATCTGTGTTGATGGAATCAATGAGAGTTTCAAGTTCATCTTTTGTTGTTGTTGATACTATAGAAATTGAAGGTCAATATTAAAGAATCGCCTTTTCATTCCCTTTATGATTGCTGCATTCTTTTTAGCAGGAGATGACGTGGCAATAGCAGAACCAAGGGCAGTAGGGCAGTCACTCGAGAGAGAGGAGGCAGAAGATGATGACGAAGATGGGGGCATCAAAGGAGTTTCTCGTTAGTACATTTGGATAGTCAACCTGTTCGAAACGTCGAGCCACTCCCGCCACTCACCCTCTCCAACCGGCGCTATAGTTCTCCTTAAAACTATAAGCTAAGAAAGATAACCAACAGTCTTTTTCAAGACTACATCAACAGTCCTTTCAGGACTACACACCCTCAAGATAGATTACCGAGAGTCCTTTTCAGGACTCCTCAATCCTCCCTCTGTCACATGGTGCAACCGCAAGCCTACTGTATTTGTGGGGGTATTGTCGAATAGCTAGCTAGAAGAAAATTAGGGCAACCCACATTTCACGCAGTGCCACGGGATATTGACAATTCCAAGAGCACTGCAGGTAGCAGTGGACATGTGCATGCAATGTACATGCTACCATATACTGTAAACAGTAATCCCAGGCAACTGCTTTTACGTAACAGCCCTAGCAAGGGTATTTCGGTGACCTGGGTTGAGCTCAAAGTCCGAAGAATCGGAGAGAATCAACATGCTCAGGATCAGAAGAGCCTTAGGTTTCATCAACGATGAAGGGTGGAAACCACTAAAGTATTGCGGTAACAAAAAGTGGGTCAGAAGGACAACCCTAAAACATAATGCCTCCATGCACCACCACCATTGGTGGCTCATATGAATAAAACTGGCAAGACTAGTGCCTCTGTGTTTTTTCCTTTGTTTTACCAACACTATTTATGAACGTAAGGTTGCAACAAAAATAATTACATTACTGTTACTTTTTCTTCCTTTCTTTCTTCTCATCACCAAGCTAACTAAAAAATGAACAAACTCAAGGTTAACAAATTTAAAGTTAGAAAAGGATAGGGCTAGTGGGAGGATTCTAATTTATATATACGTAACATGAATATGTATAAATATGTAATTAAAGAAGTATGTTACGTTCACATGGTTATGTAATTTCATATATCATTATATAATTCCTGAAGTATGGTTACTTAATGGATTTAACAAAAAAAGATTAATCAACTATATATTTGTTTTTCTTCTTTAATTATTTCCTGATTTCAATTTGGTTGTTTTTCAAATGAAAACAATGTATGAGTCGGGCTTTCAAAACTCCCACACAAAATCCGTTACTTTGCTAGTACAGTATGAAAATTGATGAATAGCAGCAAAAGTGCTGATACATCCATGTATGTTTTTATTGTCTGAGCACTGACTTTTCTGATTACCTGTGAGGATCCAGCCAAGGAAGCTAGTTCAGTGAAGAAATCATCAAGTTTCCATGTCTTCCAATTGATCGTTAAGTTTGTAAGGCAGGGTAGAGAGCAGAGAAACTTGGCTAGCTGCTTGGATGCCAAACGATCAACCCCTGGCATTACTAAACAATAGTGATTGAAAAGTAGGTTGACCGTTTGGATCTGTTGGGATAGAAAATCAATTGGCATCAATTTTCTCTTTCAAGAAGAAAGATTACTTGTGCGACTGGTGCATTCAATTGTCAAGCCTTATTGGCTTATACGGATTGTCATGTAGCATACATAATCACATGTATGCATTACTGATCATGGAATCAAAATAAATGTTGTGATTTTCTAGTATAATTGAAGGTGGATAAACAACACGAGATAACCACATAGGTGTGGAAGACAAAACCGTAAAGAGGAAATTACAAGTTCTCATATTTTTTTTACTTTGAAAGTATTTTAGTTCATGTTTTTACCTAATGTACAGCCATGTGTGGGAGGCATCCCTGGGTCATTTGTGAAGGGAAAGATTGTCGGTTGATAGAATTTTTTTCAGAAGAAATGACATGACAGAATGGAATGAAAATACCGGAAATAATATGTGGGTCATTTTAAAAAGGCAGATAAGGGAACAATTTCGAATCTAATGTGCATACTGTTATCTATTTACCAATGTTTCCTATGTTTTTCCAATAATTTCAAAGGACAAATGGAGTATAGTAGCGACGAATTCTTAATAAAACAAATGTTATTTTAACTCAAAGCCGTCTACAAATTTATTCACAGCTCGCTTTGCTTCCCCAAAACAACATGCAATTCAATTGGTAAATTAACATTTTCGGTCAAGTTTTGATGATATAACATGTTTTTTATTTTGATAAAACTTCAAAAAATCACAGAACTGTAGTAACTTCTGCCCAAAAGTAAAGGTACGAAAAATAAAAAAAAATGATAGAAAGGATCACTGCCCTATATGAAAGCGTAAAGATTGTCAGATTTACACCTGCTTCGCTGAGTTAATTATGAAAAAAAAAATCACTCCAATCTTCAAACTTTCCTGGTATTGGGACATAAGAGTAAAACAAAAGGAAGGGAGAAATATGGTAATTGGGGAAGTACCGACGTATAGCTTAAAAAAAGTGATTAAAAATCTTTCATACAAAGCTACACATAGAAATTCGGCAATCCAATGGAAAAAGCAGGGATTTAAAAATGGAATCATTATGGGTGTATCCTCAAGTACTGAATATGCATCCCATTTAGCTCAGAAAATACTTCCCCAGGATTACTACCACGCGGGGCGTCGCTAGAGGAGGGTGTGTTTGTGTGTGTGTGTGTGTGTGTGG
Source organism: Strongylocentrotus droebachiensis (assembly GCA_035222895.1). Lineage (NCBI taxonomy): Eukaryota > Metazoa > Echinodermata > Echinoidea > Camarodonta > Strongylocentrotidae > Strongylocentrotus > Strongylocentrotus droebachiensis. Next base: position 191,459 of record JAVYIG010000504.1, read on the forward strand.
GGGGGGGGGGGGGGTTCGACACCCCGACCTTTTGTCGGTAAAATTGCCCTGCCGTCGGAAAAATGAGAAAAGGGGGAAGGAAAATATGAGAGAGAAAGACAAAGAAAAGAAAAAAGGGAAAGGAAAAGAAAGAAAAGAAAGAAAAGAAAGAAATGAAAGAAAAAGAAAGAAAAAAAAGAAAAGAAAGTAAAAAAAAAAAAAAGGAAAGAGAAGAGAAGAAAAGAAAGAAAGAAAAAAGAAAAAGAGAAAGGAGAGGGGGAATGGAAAAAAGAACATACATTAAAGAAAAGAAACGGGGGGTGAAGGAGTGGAGAGATAGAGGGTAAGAGCATCAGAGAGGAGGAATCGGAGTAAGATAGAGAGAGAGAGAGAGAGAGAGATAGGGGGAGGGTTTTTGGGTGGAGTCATCTCGAGGGAGCAAGAAAGATACGCATAGATATGTAGCGGTGCACAGTCAGCCGTGTAGGGATTCTCGCAGAAACAGAAATATCGAAACTTTTCTCCATCGCCTAAGAATGGGAAATTAGTGTTAAACGAAAATATATTTGCGCCAGAGAAAGAGACAGTTGTGTAAGTGCCCGCTTTTCCTTATAAAGAGAGCCATATAGCCATATTGCTTATAACAGAAACGGGCATGGAAAACGAAAATGCAATCCCAATACTCCTGAATTCCACACACACAAACTTTTAACAGGCTCTGGTCAACTTCGTATTTAGAACTAAAAGGGTACACCTGTACCCCTACTAACCACCTTGCACCGCACAATATTATTCAGCCCAAGATTATTCGCTTATTTATAGTGTATGATGCATGAGTCATGAAGAAGAAGCAGAAGTAAACAATAGAAAAGTACTTAAAATCTGGAGAAAAAAAACCTGCCTATATTAACGTTTAGAATCTACATGTACATTATTGTTTTTTATTGGTTTTTTAACAAGAGTTTAAATAAATGCGTTGGTTGCGAGATGACTTATTGGTGGACTTCGGACGGCCTAGGCTCGCCGTGTGGCTGAGTTGAGAAACTTGTCACAACGTGCCGTGTCCTTGGACGTCCAAATATAGCCGATAGGCATTTTGCTCGTCAGCCACTGACCTCTTCAACATTAATTTAAAAGCTACATTTTTAAGAATCCAATTTCTACAAATTTATTATTAAAAAAAAATAAATCTAATTTGAAAGGAAAAAATTCTAACAGAAAATTCACAGATATTCACTCCTAAATGATTAACGTCTATAAACCTAAATAACAACATCAACTTAATTTATCGAAGTTTCACCAGCAATCATTACAAATCATTGTCATTGTCAACCTTACTATACCTGAGATGAAGGAGCATCAGCAATCTCTTTATAGAAATCATCATTAAAGAAATATTCGTGAATCTCCAGGTGTGTTAACTGAGGCAGGAGACCGAAAAACTTCCCCAGATTACAGGATGCTAATTGGTTATCATGTAATGTCAAGGCTCTTATACCTAATGTGTGAATCTGTGGAAATACAAATATTCAACTTCATTAAATTCAGTTCAATTCAAATGTATGTATAAATCCTTAAAATCATTAACAAATACAAAAAATATCTCATGTTCAACAACAAATATAATGATAAAGAAAAGGAAGCCCCCCCCAAAAAAAAAAAAAAAAAAAAATAATAATAATAATAATAATAAAAAATAAAAAAAAAAAAAAAAAAAAAAAAAAACAACAACAACAAAAACATGAAAAAATATAATTACCAAACAAAGAATTATATAAAAATATCACAAATATAAAAACCCATTAACAGAAATACTACTGGATTACTGTATTCCAGAGACAAAGCAATTATTCAGGATAGCAGGATGTTGATTGGTCATCATGTATATATAAACAGCCTATCATTTTTCAATTTTTTTGGTAGAGTAATAATAATATTTGAAGTAGTTAACCTGATTGGTGACAAAATGTTATCCTCATGGAAAAGTTTAAAGAATATTTACTCCACATGTATTACGTCACAATGAGAGAGTCGCTAGTAAGCGCGCAAGAGGTTGACTTCAATTTTGGAAACAGAGTTCGGAGTGTGACAGATGTATTTCTAGAAAGATGATTGAGAACTCGACCTGTTTATTTATCAGTTTTGTAGAGTGTGAGGTGGGGACGTAGTATTTCCCCTTACTTGACTTACGAAATTCGGATTAAACTTCAAACAGGTAAATTATCATTTAACCTTTCTATTTTATGACGCTGATAAATTATGTCACAATGAGGATTGAAGCCAGATGTCACAGTCCGACCCAACATGTAGGGGAATTAGGGCAAACATGTAGATCTTTGTCTTGCCTGTTGTTCCAAATATGATACGTTAACAATGGAACACGTACATCACATAACTATGTGATCTACAAATGTAAACGTTTGTGAACCATACCTGCCGTTTTCAAAGTAAATACAAGTTCATTTACCAGGTTACACGATATTTCACCTGCATCGGCTTTACCGCAAAAAAATCTTGCGCTGAAATATCATTACTTTTTTTCTTCACATCTTCACATCTTCACAGACCCTATTTTCAAAAATCAGGGGTACGGTTGCAGAGATATAGCACATGGTCGTGACCAACGTCTCCTAAACAAATTCCAATGATCTTGTTTGTACAATGTATGGGTTTTATAAGAAGTGTTGTCAGAAGAATATTTTTTTCCCGTTTATCCTCAGATATCCTTTTTGGCTATCATCAACTATTCTAGATAACAAAACAATGAAAAACAAAAGATTTTAAAACAAAGAAATATATAAGAAGTTAAAAACAAAGAAATACACATAAGAAATACATCAGTTATTAAGTCCAACTACAGGGGAGGATGATGAATATGGACCAAATAGTTTTTTGTTATACGTCTGAGGAATTTAATTCAAGTTTAAACACTTTTAATTCTCATTCTAAAGTATATTTTACATCAAGTTACCTTCATATAAATTGTCGTAGATTAAATAAGAATTATAGTGCGATATGTTCGCTTTTAGATGCTATTGATGTGCAATTTTCTGCATCTAAATGAGGAAAATATTGGAAAATGTATGCATAAAAAATATAACTCTGATTGGACTTTATGTTCTAATGATCCAAATTATAGGTATGAATGTTTTTAGTATGTTTGTATTTTGAATAAATGTTTTCCTTTGAAAAAATGTGTAAAGAGTAAAAAATATAATAATCGATGGTTTACTAAAGAGTTACGCAAAATGTGCAAACAAAAAGTGTGAATTATATTAAAAGTACTTGAAAGATCCAATTGAATATAAACAAAAAGAAGATAAATACAACAAGTATAGAAATATGGTGAATGGTAAAATTAAAAAAAGTTTAAATAGAACATTTTAAGGCCAAATTTTGAAATGCATCAGGACACATACGGAAAACATGGAAATTGATCAATGAAATTCTCGGTAAGAGCACGAGTAAAAATAATATGCCCGACTCGGTTATGTGTAATGATCAAGCTATGTGATAAGAAAGAAATATGCTCTGTTTTTAATTTTTTTAAATATTAATATAGGACCTAGCTTAACTCATAATTTAGACATCAACATAGATAATAATTTTAGTAATGATGACATTTATAGTAATATTGAATGTAATCCATGTACAGCTTTTTAAAATCCCTTTACCCCCACAGAAATAATCCATATTGTAAGTAAATTAAAAAATAATAAGAGTTGTGGTCATGATGATGTAATTGTTAAATTATTGAAAAAAGTTGTTCATAATATATCATGTCCTTTAAGTGCAATATTTAATATTTCTCTATCTGCAGGTATAGTACCAGAGCAATTAAAACTTGCAAAGGTTATTCCTGTTTTTAAAAATGGTACTAAAGAAAATGTTTATAATTATCGACCTATATCAAAACTCCCTGTTTTTTTCAAAGAATTTAGAAAGAGCTGTTTATAATCGACTTTTTATGTTTTTAAATAAGTGTAATATTATCACTGAATGCCAATATGGTTTTAGACCTGGGCACTCTTCATTTAATGCAATTATGCATTTTATTTATAATGTTTTGAAAACTTTTGAAAATAATCATATCTTAATAATGGGTCTTTTTTTAGATTTAAGTAAAGCATTTGATACATTTAGACCACACTATTTTATTGAAAATAATATATTTAAAATGGTTTGAAAATTATTTAGAAAATAGAACCCAATGTGTACAAATAAATAAAGATAAGTTTAATATCGACAAACTTAGATGTGGAGTGCCTCGAGGATCCATCCTTGAACCTCTTTTATGTATTATTTATGTTAATGGCATGTGCAATATTTCTGATAAACTGAAGTTTATTATATTTGTTGTTGACACAAGTGTTTTTATGTCTCATTCTGATGTCCAGGTTTTACAAAATGTTTTTAAGCAAGAAATTTTGAAACTTTCTAATTTTTTTAAATATAATAAATTGGTATTACATTATGATAAAACTCAGTTTATGGTTTTTACAAATAGAAATATTGATTTTAACAACTTTCATTTAAGAGTAAATGATCATAATTTTGAACGTGTAGATAATCGTAAGTTTTTAGGTATTGTAATTGATCATAAATTGAAGTGGCATGAGCATATAAATGTGGTGTGTAATAAAATAGCAACAAATATTGGTATTTTATATAAAGTTCATTTTTATCCCTTAAATATTATTAAAATGTTGTATCATACTTTAATAACACCATATTTCAATTACTGTATAGTTGCATGGGCAAATTTTAATAAAAATGATATGTTAAAGACCAGTTAGGGTCATGCGATTGCATTGTGAAAGAAACGTTGTGAAATCGATCAGAAAAGGTTGATTATCTAGCATAGATGTACTGCAAGGTTCTGGAATCATCAAAATGATAAGAAATTTGGCCCAGTCTTCAAAAAGTTAGAAGCACTGTACACAGAAAGATGTATATAGGTATGGAAAGCCGTTGATGACTTTATTCACGTGCCCCAGACGTATGGAACGCGGCACACGTCTGCTAAATTGACCAATCACCGCCTGTTATTTAGCAGGCGCATGCAAGGTGCGATAGCACACGCCTGTTACTTTATTAGCACACGTGTGCCTTTTTCCAGACGGATGCTGTTTACTGCGCATGCGTCTGGAATTGATCGACCAATCAGATACCTTGTTTAATATGGAGTTTAATGTGTGTGTATACGGTGAGTGCATGCAGCGCAGACAAGCAAAAATGTGCCGGGCACATGGTGTTCGACGCACGTGGTACTCTTACCGTTCTTAAAAGTATTGACTTTGATTTCTATGTCAGAAAAGAAGTATACATTGTACTTCCATTGAGGTTGGAACTTTCTGATGCAAAGAATAGTATGCCAAATTATAAACGAGGTACCGAACTGCTATATGAACGTTTATCCTCCACCTAGTATTGGAGTTTGTAAATACTATAAGGCTATAGTCTAGGGTTGATAAAGAAAAGGTAAGTCTAATATCATGAATGGTAGTTTCCAGATTTACAATCTGTCATTCAGAACCTACTCTAATTGCAAATTAGATGATATACTATGCAACAGTGCCATTGTGATAACGTGTATGAGCCAGTGTGATAAATAGTGTTGGAACAACAGAGTAGATCTCTCCCCCTCTTCCATCTCTCCCTTATGAAAATGACTTATCAAGGGAAGCCCGTCTTATTATTGATACGCGAACTTGACGGACTCACATGAACATTATTGTTATTTTAATTGCTTGATATTTTTGGTGTTGTTGTTATTGTAATTTAGTAGGATGGTTAGGAAATTTCCATGTGTTTTATGTAGTAAGTCGGTTATGATAAATCAGAAAGGCCTCAAATGTACAAAGTGCAACAAATGGGTACACATATTATGTTGTGGTGTGTCAAATGAACGGTATGAAAATACATTAGAACAGTTTTGTGGTTGGGAATGTCAAAAATGTACGATGGAACAGTTGCCCTTTTATAATGTGGCGATACAAAATGAAGATACAGTAACAACTCAAAAACAACAACAGAAGTATAAAAATAAATCGTTTGAATATGGTCAGTTAAATAAAAATGGTTTTAATTGTGCGCAATTGAATGTCGTAAGCCTATTTAAACATTTTGAGGAAATTGAATCAATATTATGCAAAAATAATATTCATGTTTTTGCTCTCAATGAAACGAGATTGGACGATAGTATTCAGGATACAGAAATTAAAATATCTATAACTTGGAAAAGTTATAGAAAGATGAGGAATACAGTTACATATGAAATTAAAAAAGCAAAGAAACTATATTATTCTGATAAAATACGTGACTGCCAAAGTCGTAAAAATTCTTGGGAAATGTTAAAGTTATTATTGCCTAATAAATCGACAGATTCTTTTAATAGTATGAAGAGTAAAAATGATAAAATTGCAAACGAATTTAATAAACACTTTGCCAATGTAGCTGCTAGTATATGTACAAATGAATATGTTCCTATTTTAGAAGAAAGGCCTGTATGCTATGAGAATTCTTTTGAATTATCCCCTGTTGATATAGCTGATGTTCTTAAAGAAATTTTTGCTTTAAAAAATAAGAAGTCTACTGGTGTTGACGGGATTAGTACCTTTGTTTTGAAACTGTGTGGGCCCGAAATAGTTCGGAGCATCACATACCTAATAAATAGGTCAATTAGTGAAGGTGTGGTTCCAACTAGGTGGAAAATAGGCAAGATAATTCCATTATTTAAGAAGGGAGATAAAGCTAATCCTGATCATTATAGACCGATTTCTCTTTTACCTTGTGTGTCGAAGCTTTTAGAAAGAGTTGTGCAGCGGCAACTCACCCGTTTCTTGTCGAACAATAATTTGTTGGCCAAACAACAATCGGGGTTTAGGTCTAATCATTCGACGACCACTACACTTATAAAAGTTACGGATGATTGGCTCATGTCACTGGACAAAGGCATGTACACAGGCACTGTTTTTGTTGATCTTCAAAAGGCTTTCGACTTAGTAGACCACGGAATTCTTCTGGCAAAATTAACCTCTGGTGTTGGTCTACAGGGTTCATCTTTGAATTGGTTTAGAAGCTATTTAAATGGTAGACGCATAATAACTTCGATTAATAATACGCTGTCGTCAGAACTACCCCTTACACACGGGGTACCCCAGGGATCTATTCTCGGCCCCATACTATTTCTTATATTTATTAATGATATGCCCTCTTGTTTTGAAAAATGTTCGGTTCACCTTTATGCAGATGACACCGTTATATATTATTCAGATAAAGACCCTTGTAATATTGAAAATGTTTTGAATATTGATTTGCATAAGTTATATTCTTGGATGAATTGTAATAAGTTGAAAATAAATTATACTAAGACTGTTAGTATGCTGATATGCACTAAATATATGTTGAACAGAAACAGTAGGTTAAACTTAAAAATTAATGATAATGATATTGTTCAAGTTGACAAATTTAAATATCTAGGTATTTTTATTGATTGTGAATTAAAATGGAATGTACACACCGATGAATTATGTAAAAAGGTTGGAAAAATGATTAGTTTCTTAGGAAGGTTGCGTAACTATGTTAATGAGACTGGGTTAAAACTTGTATATAATGCCGCAATAATGCCACATTTTGATTATGGTGACGTGTTATGGCATTCGGGCACTAAGTCTCAAGTAGACATGTTACAAAAATTACAGAACAGGGCAGGTAGAATTATTCTTACATATAAATTATCCGAACATAAACCAATTAGTGAAATTCATAATATTTTAAATTGGGAAATGTTAGAAAATAGACAAGTTAGGCACAGTTATACTTTGATGTATAAAATATTTCACGATTTGGCACCTGTATATTTGAAAGAGAAGTTTATTGTTAAGACTACTAACTATGCCCTTAGAAGTACTAATTTAGTTTTGCCTAAACCGAAAACACAGAATTGTAAGCGTATGTTTCTGTATCGCGGAAGTAAATTGTATAATGGATTGTCTATGCACATTCGACAATCAAGAAGTTTGGCTATATTTAATAAAGAAATAAAAAGTTTAGTTTGAAATGTTATGACAGAGATAATATACACTGGAGGACTTGGGAAGGGGTAGCGGGAGGGGTTGGCAGTATCGAGATGGTGGCGGGGGTGGTGAGGTTAGGGAGAACGATAAGGGGGGGGGGTAGTGTATTGGTAAATTACTTTGATTTTTTATTAAAATTGATATTGTATGTAAATTAATATGATTTTTGCTTTTGGACCCCATGGAAGAACAGGACCATTTTGAAAATGGTTCTGAAATGGGCTATCCAACCGTTTGTCTATACTTTACACACTTACTTATTTTCTTATCGTTTGAAATGTGTTTTATATGTATGTTTTTTTAAAAACTTGTATGTATATATGGATTTCGGAAATAAAAACAAACAAACAAACAAATCTCTCTTGGGTCACTCTGCACAGAGGTCAACCTCACTCGTGGTAAAGGGAACACACACACACACTCTCTCTTTCTCTCCCTTTCTTCCCCAATATTCTCGTCTATGTTGTGTTGTTGAGCAACACTCTCCATTGGGCAAAGACAGGGGGATTAGTGATAGGAGGCATGTTTGCTTAAGAGCTCAGATTAGAAGTTGGAAACAATGTGAATGTGTATTTAAGGGTTGATGTTTGGATGTTGATTGGCTTATAATACAACATGTATTGCTGTATATTGCATAAGTGGAATTTATCACATTTCTTAGAGACAATCAATATTCTTTAGTCTATATTTCTTGTCTTGTATATAGTTTATGATTATTCCTTTATATTTCTATGTTATATGTCATATGAGTAGTCGAAGCATAGTAATAGTGCAATATTTATAGGTGAATCACATGCAGATTGCAGTATTGATTGATAAGCTCGTTTTCCTAAAACGATATTTACACCTGAGATTATGTATGTGTTGTGTGCTGGAGGAATACAACATATTTCTATATGTTATTATTATTTATAAATCTGATAGGATAATAGATTAGCGCGTTTAGATGAGATTGCCTAGGTACAATGAAGGTCTAATTTAGAGTTAGGGTATAACGAATCACCATCAGGGGCGTCTCCAAGAGGGGAGGGGGTGGGGGTGCGACACCCCCACCTGAAAGGAAAGAAAGGAAAAGAAAGGAAATCAAAGAGAAGAAAAAAAGAGAAAAAAAGAAAAAGAGGGAGGAGAGGAAAGAAAAAAAAAAGAAAGAAAAGGAAAAAAAGAAGAAAAAAGAAGAAAAAAGAAAAGAAACGGGGGATGAAAGAGAGGAGAAAGATGGGGAGGTAAGAGCCTGAGAGAGGAGGAGTGGGAGTAAAAGAGAGAAGGGGGTTGTTGGGTGGAGTCGTCTCGTCAAGGGAGCAAGAGAGACACGGGTAAATGTTGCTGTGTCGGGTCAGCTGTGTCGGTATTCTTGCTCGATCCTCGTGTACTATATCAATGCAGAAGTTTGAAGTCGGTGAGATGTATATTGTCGGTCGGCCGACAAGTTTTTTTCCCTACGAACTGTGACTTTTTATCCGCTGTGACGACTTCGAGAGTGAATACAACTACTATACTTGTATTTTCTCGAAGTTTCACTTTCCTATAAATAATATCAGCTAAAGAAATCAGAGGTTTGAAATTTTCGAGGAAACTGAATTCAAACAAGGTTTAAGTCAACAACGGTACGACGAATCGTATTGCTTTCTCTATATTGTGATGAAACGCCAAAAATTCCGCCCTTCGCGCGGAAGGGGAAAACTTCATTTAGACGAGTCGAGAACGGTACAACGAATCGTCTTCTTTATCTAATAATTTAAGGAAACGTCAAAGCTTCCGCGCTTCGCGCGAGAGGGGGAATCTGAATTCAGATGAATAGGGCTTAATAAGAGTCGAAAACGGTACGACGAATCATCTTCTTTTCTCTATATTGTGATGGAACGCCAAAAAATCCGCCCTTCGCGCGGAAGGGGAAAACTTCATTCAGATAAAGATTAAGAGTCGAGAACAGTACACCGAATCGTCAGCTTTTTCTCATAACTTAATGAAATGTAAAAGCTTCCGCGCTTCGCGCGGAAGGAAACCGAATTCAGACAAGGATTAAGAGTCGGGCACGGTTCAACGAATCGTCTACTTTCTCTAATAATTTAATGAAACGCCAAATCTTCAGAGCTTCGCGCGGGGGGGGGGGGGGGGGGAAGAACTGAATTCAGATAAGGATTAAGAGTCGAGAACAGTCCACCGAATCGTCTGCTTTTTCTCATCATTTAATGAAACGTCAAAGCTTCCGCGCTTTGCGCGGGAGGGGGAGAAACTGAATCAGACAAGGATTAACAGTCGAGAACGGTACAACAAATCGTCTTCTTTTCCTAATAATTTAAGGAAACGTCTAAGCTTGCTCACTCACCACCCCTCCCTAAAATAAGATCCTAGCTCCAGCTAACGACGTGTTGATCGCGGGGCCGAAAGGCCCTTGCCTACCCTCCCCCCCCCCCCCCCCCCCTCAGCAAAAAGAGAGAGAGAAGGAAGGTCGGGGAAGGGAAAGAGGAAAGAAAGTGAAATAAAATAAAGAGGAAGAAGAAAAGAAAAGGGGGAAAAGATATGCTTTTGCGCTCCCCTCCCCCCCCCCCCCCCCCCTCAAGCGAGACCAAGCGCCATATACGCCACTGGACACTACTGGCGTACTCCCCCAAATAAGAATAAAACGAGGCTTATTTCTAATTCGATTTCGGTGATTTACAAATGTTGTGAAATGACATAATGTTTAGTAAATTATACTGTTTTATGAGTTTGTTGGAAAATGACGAATTCCCAAAGTTACAGTCAGGCGAGTAGTATGCTTATTTAGAGGTCTACATGTCAAGGATCGCGGCACAGCGGGGCTCGGGGGCATTAGTCCCCCACTATTTAAAAAAAGTATATTCAAGAGAAGTAGGGAGAAAGTAAGAAAATAAATTGTGACCTGCCAGTGTCACAAAATAATGAAGTCTCAAAATATGATCAACTGACCGTAATTAAATGACATTTCGGAGGCTTCACCCTCTTGACCCCACCAAGGGCCCTAAGGCGTGCCCCTGGTTTCCGGGGTATCAAAATATGCTCATCTGAACGTAATGAATGCCCCGATAGCCCCTGAGTTTCTTTGGGCTCAGCCCCTGGACCCCACGCCAATTAGTGACCTCCCCGTGTCATTAATAAGGTATCAAAATATGCTCATCTGAACGTAATGAATGCTCATTGCCCCTGAGCTTCCGGGGGCTCCGCCCCTAGACTCCACACCAATTTATGTTCCGCGAGCCTTGACGTGCAGACCTCAAAATAAGCATATTTTCTCGCCTGACTGTAACTTTGGGAATTCGTCATTTTCCAACAAACTCATAAAACAGTATAATTTACTAAGAAATTATGTCATTTTACAACATTTGTAAATCACTGAAATCGAATTAGAAATGAACCACTTAAGGGGGAGGCTGCCCCCTTCGAATTAGTACGCCAGTGGTGTCTAGTGGCGTATCTGGCGCTTGATCTCGTTTGGGGGAAGCGAGATGAGCGCGAAACCATATCTTTTCCCCCTTTTCTTTTCCCCTTACTCTTCATTTTCTTTCCCTTTCTCTCCTCTTTCCCATTCCCATTCCCTCCCTTCTTTCTTTCTCTCTCTCTCTCTCTCTTTTGCTGAGGGGGGAGGGGGAGACAAGGGCCTTTCGCCCCCGATCCACACCTTGATGGCGGGAAAAATCGCAACTGATCTCCCCTACCTTTCTTCTTCCTCTTTTTTTTCTTTCCCTTTCTCATCTCTTTCCCTTCCCCTTCCCTTCCTTCTATCTTTTTAAAGTTTGCTGGGGAGGCAAAGGCCTTTCACCCCCTACCCGAACCACATGTTGTTGGCTGGATTAATTGCATCTGACCCCCTCCATATTTTCCACCTGTTTCTTTTCTTCTTTCCCTTTTTTGTTCCCTTTAGCTCTTCCCTTTCCTTTTCCCTTCCTACTCTCTTTTTTTTGTCCCCCCCCCCCGAGGATCAACAAATATTGTTGGCGAGAAAATCGTAACTGATATCCGCCTTCATTACTTTTCTTATTCCTTTTCCCCCCTTCCCTTTGACTCCTCTTCTCCTTTTTTTTTTATTTCCCTTTCCTTCCTTCCTTCTCTCTTTTTTGGGGGAGGGGAGCAACAGCCTCGGAGGCAAGGCCCTCAGTTGCCCCCTCCCCCGCCAATCTCTTTTTCCCCTCTTTTCCCTTCCCTTCTGTTCCTTCTCTCTCTAGCTCTCTCTCTTTTTTGGCGGGGGAGGGGGCAGGCCCCTTCGGCCCTCCCCTGGATCCGTGCCTGGCCGTGGGTGTGTCCCCCATCCAATATGTACTGAGCAGTTTTGTAATAGCGAACAGGCCCCGTGCGTACTGATCGAGCTGAGCAGCTTTGTAACAGCGGACTTGATTGGTTGCCTTAAAAATCAATTTACGAGCGTTCTGCGCATCCGTCTGGCAAAGTAACAGGCGTGTGCTATCGCACCTTGCATGCGCCTGCCAAATAACAGGCGGTGATTGGTCAATTTAGCAGACGTGTGCCGCGTTCCATACGTCTGGGGCACGTGAATAAAGTCACCAACGGCTTTCCATATATAGGACTACGCACACGTGTGTTTTTATCTCTCACATACCGATAAACTATTTTACCAAATATATCAATTAGTAGGCGGTTTCCCGGCAAAATTTGTTTCATCATGTATTATTCAAAAACATATTCTTTCACATGATTGGTAATAAGAGCTTCCATTTCATTGTTTGAAATTGGGTCTTTACCTTTTAGGTTACTTAAGCTTCAAAAGAAAGCAATACGCATTATTACTCATTCCAAATATTATGCTCACTGTAATCCTTTATTTTTTAAACTTTGAATGTTGAATGTAATCGATATGCATAATTGTTATATTGCAGTTTTCATGTTTTCATGTTTTAATGGCAATTTTCCTACTTTTTTATCAACATGTTTTAACTTGTCACCTCCCCAAGATTAGAACGACTTGTATGGAAAATTCATTATTTTTTTAAGGACCATTAATATGGAATAGTATACCTCAGGAAATTAAAAAATGCAAAACTGTCAATCTTTTAAAAATTAAATATAAACAATTTCTGTTAAATAAGTATAATAATCAGTATTAATAGCATGGGCAAATTTTGACCGTTTTTTGTACTCTGATCGTGCATGTTAGTAAGTCTTAGTATGTTCTTTGTTTTGTGTTCTGTTCTTTTGTTCTTGTTATCCTGTATAATGTTTTAGGGATAGGCTTTTATATAAGGAATCCCTCCTTTCTGCCTATCCCAAATGCTCTTATAAATCGCCATTGTATTTGGTATCACTTTCTTCTTTTTTTTTTAACTCCATTCTGTATTTGTATGTTTTAAATGTTTTTATGAAGAGTGTTGAATAAACTTTGAATTGAATTGAATTGAAGAATTCAGAAACAAAGAGAGAAACAAGAAAATTATCAATCTAAAAAAATGTCAGTGGACAAATAATTTCACATTTCCTATATTTCAATCTTATTAAAAAGAAAATTCAGAATTTCAAGAAAAATTGACATATTCGCAAAATTAATTACAATTATAGATAGGAAAAGGTAAAACATGCCAAATTTGATTGCATTTTCTTGTAACGGATTTTCCCTTCCAATGGGGGCAAACAATAACTCAATGTTTACGATTCACTATTTCAGCCAATTTTTTGCTTCCATCGGTAGGGCCACCTTCCTATCAAAATGTTCTTTATTGATCTGAAGTTTCCTTATCTTGTCTCTCTCTATTGCTCTATAGTGAAGCAGCAGAGAATGTGGCTACTTGTTTCCCTGCCACACTGGCAACCCTTCTGATGTTGCGTTCGTTTGTATGAGCACGCTTGAAAGATATCTTGGAATTTATCAATGGGCAATCTTATTACCATGTCTTTGGTATCTAGTTCAAACACCCAAAATGTGAGTCTCCTTGTAGGAGACAGTACCGATTTTTTTTCTGGGTGCAGTAAAGCCCAGTTTTGTTAATAAACCGGCAGTAGCCTTTGTGGCCTTCTCTGTGTTATTTACCTTGTCATCTCCGATGATGATGGTACCATCCAGATATCAGACAATGTGTCCCTCCCTTCTCAGCTGATGGCTTCTGATGGCTCTGGAATTGTGTATATGGTGGTATTTTCTATCCCTTGGACCCTCCGTCATAAAAGGCCTGTCAGATGGGCAACTATCGGTTTGTATGGTTGGGTAGCAGTACTACTAGCTTTGCCTTTGGTGTGAGTCCACCCTGCCGCAATATATCATTGTTGTGCTGTAACATGCCCCCTGTAGGGGTGGTAGTGCTGGTGGGAGAACATGCAGAGTTTTCCTTTTCCGTTTCTAACACCCACTGTGGCTAGTTGCTGGTCCTTCAATTTCTTGAACTGTTTTAATCCTTGTGTGAGCCTTGTGACTGGCTTTGATGGTTTGCACAAGTGTGAATATCTTATGTTCAGGTCCGGCTTAATGAGGTCTTTTTAAGACAGTTTTGCTCGAACTGTACACAGTGGTGCAAGTGCATCTTGCTGTGTTTCTGAAATCGACTGGGATGATAGTGTTTGGAGGTGTGCATTCAGTCAATTAGATAATTACTTTTTTTATCTCTGCAGTTTTAGATCTCTGGTCCTGGTTGCCGCCGGTAGGTTTTCCCAAACAACTTGGTTCACTCTAGGGGATATTATTAAATTGGCAATTGTCCGCGGCAGAGGGTATTTTGAGGCATTTTGAGTGTTTTGCCCTTCAGTCTGTTTCCAACAAGAAAGTTGGGCGACTGTGCAATCTCCATGTCTATGGGATCCCCGACATCATTTGTAGCTGCAGGTTTTGCAGCGATAGATGGTACAGGGGCAGAGGCTGAGCCACTTGATATTTTAGTTTGAGCCTTTTGCCGGTCGGACTCAACTTCCTCATCATAATTTAGGAATTTCTCACTTTGGCTTAAAATGGCTGGATTATCAGAATAATCCAAATAATATTCATAATCAATTCAAGGTTCACCCGTAATGAAAAACTCTGCATTTTCTTCCGCCCTGTTCGGTGATGTTTGGTCGGTGCCATCAGGCGTACCCGTTGGTGAGGGTCCCGCTAAGGGCTGGGCAAAGTGACGCTGATTTTCAGCGATTCATGCAACCATTTTTTCTAATGATTTCAGTCTTTTGTTTAGTTCTTGTAAGGCTGTTTCATCACTAGTGTTTTTTGATGCGTTTAGCGGATCACGGGTGGCTTTATCTTTCCACCGTTTTTTGGTTGGTTGTGTTCTTTTCGAACTGGATGCCTTCGCCCCACTAATTGTCTGGGTTGCGCCGCTTCCAGCTTAGCTGGTCTCAGAGGGGCACGCCTTCTCATCCTTCCCACCTAGCGGGAAGGGGAAATACTTTTGTTATGTGCTGGTGATTACGCTGCTCTGTTCTGTCGACATGTTTGCCGATAACTCGGATATTGTTGATGAAATAGTCAAAATTTACGATCCCGAATTTCCTGAACGGTGTTTTCTTTCGTATGAAAAATCAAGTTTTTATAATCACCGCCTATTACAAGGGATTTGAAAGTTATAATTTGTTTCTATGGAAATTTGATCTTGTCTAAAATGGCGCTACTAAAGAATTGAAGTCAAGATCTTGGGCGCTTACTAGCGGCTCTCTCATTGTGACGTAATATCTCAGCGTTATTACATCATAACAAAACATTTTACCTGAGATGAAGAAGCTTGATCAGCAAACTCGTGGTAGAATTCATCATGAAAGTCACATGAGCTAATTTCTAGGTCTGTAAGATGATGCAGGAGCCTGATAAACTTCCCCAGACAGCTGGATGCTGATTTATTGTTATATCGTTGGAAGACTAATGACAAGTGTATGATTTTTAACTTCTGAATCTGCGGAAATATAAATATTCAATTCATTGAGAAATCATAATAAAAAACTAACAAATATGATTCCATTTAGTAAATACTTAACTCGAACTAACCCAATTATTGCTTATTATTGATTTGTTTCACCTAGTAGGATGCGAAAGTTAATGTGGTTGGATGAGCAAGTGTGCGCTTGTAAAATGGCGCCTGACTGAAATGCTCCCCCAGGAGTGGAGAATGTGCATACATTGTGTGTGGGTATGCCTGAATCCGATGACCGGAGTCATAATATATTTGGAAAGAACTTAAATATACCGTTGATGCATTAAGCGCTATATAAAAGCAGAATATTGTTATCACTGTGAAAAATAGATGTTACACTCATCACAAATTTATTTGTATTCCTATCCTAGAACCTCGGGCTTTAAAAGGAAACATTAAATGACTCTTTTTATCTGTTTCTCTTTTTTTTTAATATAAATACCTGAGATGAAGAAGCTCGATCAGCAATCTCTTTGTAAAAATCATCATGAAGGGAACAAGACCTAATCTTCAGGTCTGCAAGGTGAGGCAGGAGACTGACAAACTTCCCCAGACAACAGGATGCTGATTGGTTATTAAATAATGTCAAGGATGCAATATCTAACTTGTGGATCTGTGAAAATACAAATAATACATTTAATTCAATTCAAATGTATTTCTAAATCATAAGAATTATTAACGAATACAAAATATATATCATGTTCAACCACAAAGATAATGACAAAGAAAAGGTAGCTAACAACAAAAAGTCCAGATGGTGTTCAAGCAAGATTCCTGAAGGAGCTTGACATCCATCTCTACTATCCTCTTTCAATCATCAATCGACCAAGGCATCATTCCTGATGACTGGAAGAAAGCTGATGTAGTTCCTATCTTCAAGAAGGGAGAGAGATGTAAAGCGGAAAACTACGGACCAATCTCACTGATCTCCATTGTATGCAAGACATTGGAACATATCGTCTGCAGTAGTATTCTTGATCATCTCGACAACCATAACATCTTAAGTGATGACCAACATGGCTTTCGTAAGAAGCGCTCATGCACATCTCAATTATTACTAACTGTGCATGATCTTGCCAAAGGTATTGAGGATGGCGAAAAACTTGATGTTATTCTTCTGGACCTGTCAAAAGCCTTTGACAAGGTTCCCCATGGTAGGCTGATGTACAAAGTCAACTATTATGGAATCAGAGGCTATATCCATGAGTGGATTGAAAGTTTACTCAGCAACCGTTCCCCGAGGATTCTGCTTGAAAGAGTAGCGTCACATGCATCACGTGTTCTTTCAGGGGTTCCGCAAGGTAGTGTGGTCGGACCTCTGCTCTTCCTCCTCTTCATCAACGATCTCCCAGAGTATGTTTCAGCACAGTCTACGGTGAGGCTCTTTGCTGATGACTGCATCATTTACAGAAAGGTCAAGACAGAGGAGATACTGAACAACTGCAGATGGACCTATAGACGCTCTTCAAGTATGGGAAGCAGACTTGCGTATGCAATTTCACCCGCATATAAATGCCCAGTTATGCATGTTACCAATGAGAGGAAGATACTCAAGAGCTCAACACCCTACTGCATCCATGGAACGCCTCTGGTGGAAACCGAGGAAACCAAATACCTTGGTGTTAACTTCCAGGTAAACAGTGGAAGTGGAATCACCATGTGGATGTCATTGCCAAGTCGGCAAATTCTGTTAGCAGCTTCCTGCAGAGGAATATCAGAGGGCGTGTTCACACCGCAGTGAGATAGTGCGGTCTATCGTAGCACCCCCTTTTTTGAGAGGTCCTGTTGCCATGACACGTGACGTCACGGGGTCAGAGCGGTCAAAGATTTCGCGCGCTATTACGAACCCAGGAGTGTTGACCGCTCTGACCTCATGACGTCACGCGTCATGGCAACAGGACCTCTCAAAAAATGGAGTGCTACGATAGACCGCGCTAGATAGACTGCGGTGTGAACACGCCTAGAGACTACCCTCTCAAGACAAAAGTGTTGTGTATGGCGCCTTGGATTAATTCTCATGTGCGAGAAGCTGCAGCTTTTTAACCTGAGAGCGCATGCATCAAAGCCGTATTGAGTTAATCCCGGATGCACGATTTGCCCACGAGAAGACGCATTGTGTGTGTCCGAACACCGTGACGTCCTTTTCAAGCCAGAAAATGTTCAACCCATTGAATGATTCGTCATACTTGTTTAGCTCCCTCTGCGGCTAAACTAAGTTATTTAGCTTAGCTTGGGTTCATGTCTAATTAGCACTGTACTCTGTATGTTTGGAACGGATTATTATGCACAATAAAAACACCGTTTAAAAGGGTTGGTTACAAGTAATAAGACCTGTTTAAAAAATTCAACAAGCTGTTGTATTGTAATGAACTGTTAGCATTTTAAACAATTACGTTTTATCTGTGTATATATAACCAAATTAATTTTTAAAAAGTAGATTTTTTTCGGGGAGGTAACTTGCAGGTGTCAATCTAGACACACGGGTTATGGGCGCCCCATTCAAATTTAATTCTCCAGCAATTAATGGAAATAAAGACTAGTGGGTTTTTTCTCTCTCGCCGGTATAAACAATTGCGTGCTGGCCATAAAGCCAATGTGTTGATTCATGAATTCTTGTTTGGAGACTATACTATTCCATTGTCATTTAACTCATAGAGGCAAAACACATTTTACGGAAGGTTTTAAATTTTATTTTTTTCTTTGAACTTGGTATAAAGCCCTCTCCAAGGAAAAAAAATTCTCTTGCTCCTGTTCATCTCTTTTCCTCCCTCTCTTCTCTTTGTCTCTCTTTTCTTCCCACTCTCTCTTTTGTTTCTTCACTGGCCACCCATTATGGGTGCAGTCTGCCTCTATATCCGCATTCTGCATTGGGAGCAGCGTAATCCGCGCTCGCCCTGAAGAAATCTCATGACGGCAATCACCCTAGCTAGTACCTCATAATCCGCCCTTCTATTGTTCGAGTTTATAACCATGACAACTAACTCTACCTTTGGCCAAGTTCATTGTTCCTCTTACGTAACATAGATGTAGGTAGGCCTCAGACATAACTATTTTCGTATAATCATTCTATATACCGGTAGTTCTAAAATCTTTTAAATGTCGTTTTTGTTTGTATATACTTTGTTAATTTACTTACAAACTATTATTGTCAAAATTTGCCAATACTACCAAACTATTACGTTTTCCCTATCATCTTCCGCTCTAGAATCCTATTATTTATTTATTTGTATTTATTGGGTCCTTTTCACATTTTTCTTGTCTCTCTCTCTCTTCAAGATTTATTCTGTTTTTGTAAGGGTATTTATGCTGTTAATTTTTGTATAAATAAAAGAGAAATCGTTATTCTTTCTCTTATAATGTTGTCCACCTTCTTCTATAGATAACCCTTTTGTGCTTTGGTATAATTTCCGATGTATATTACTTCTGTCAATAACATACAATGAACGTATAATTTTATTTTGATGCAACAGAGATTTTTATTTTTATTTAGGAGTACGTCGAATCGTGATCTCATTAAAAGGGTTGTTTAAAAATAATACGACCTGTTTAAAAATGCAATCAGTTGTTTACAATATTATCTGAACAACCAGCCAATTATAATGAAGCGTCTAACTTTCTCTCACTCTCTCTCTTTCTCTATCTCTCTCTCTCATCTCTCTCTGTTTCTTTCTCTCTGTCTCTCATCTCTCTCTCTCTCTTTCTCTCTCTCTCTCTGTGTCTGTCTCTCTCTCTTTGTCTATATCTGCCAATGTCGTTTCCATCTACATCTTTCATATTGTTTTCTATTCCGCCATTTGCTTGCAATATAATATAATGAAAATACACATTCAATTCATTCTGTCCGTATCATGGACATAATCATAATCTATTTTAAGCAAAGCGTGACCAAGGAATGTAAAAACAAATATTATTTATATATTATTCATAATATACACGCATTTTATGTGAGTGCATATACGTAAATTAGAATTTAAAACAAAATTGTTCATATTATTCGGCAATAATGGTCATAAACAGACTGACTTGCCTAAATAAAACAACAACAACAACGACAGTCCATTCACCGGCATGCATGCGTGAGAAGATGGAGCTGGTGGATTATTCCAATGATAGAAAACAATAGCCGGATTATCTAAACTACGGTCTGCCCATTTTCATTCGCTTTGTTATGATCTGCAGTGAAAAAGCAGGAAGTCTATTTATGTTTTTGATTTTCGAACCCATCAGTTGCAGTGTTTTGTTTGCAACCACTAACTATATTCTGGTGTTTATATTTCATCAAGAGATTAAGAAATATAACGTAAACATTCGGAAGAAGCTAAAATGAACGGAGAGAAGAATATAACAGTACAATAATAATTATCAGAAGTAAACTTTTGAATATAATTCTCTGTTGCATCAAACTGATATGACAAAACATGTTCATTATGCTATATTGATGGTGTTAATATACGTCGGAAATTATACTTAAGCGAAAATATATAAACAAACAGAACAGAAAGAAAAAAAGAGCCCGGGGGGGGGGGGTGATTAGAGAGACAAATATCATAATGATGAATACAGTACAGACTTCGTCCAACTTTCTGTCTCTCCAACCCCTCTCACTCATATTGTTTATTTCTGAACTCTAAATATGAAAGCCATCTTCCTTCGCTTGCTTTTATGTCAACCTCAACTGGCAATATGATTTTGTGTGTCTTGTTTCCCTGTTTAATACTTTTTCCCCATCTAATTACCATTCTTTCGCTCAAAATCTATCACAATCACTAACATAATTGCGCATAAAATGTTAACGCAACGTATTACCATAGCATGAAAGGCGAGTTTGATAGAGAGGGGAGAGGGGAAAAGGGGGGGGGGGGGGTGGGGGGGACTCGGGAGGGTGTCTATTCAATAAACTACTGTTTAATGCGCGGAGTTGGGCAAAGGCAACGTTGAATGTCCGAGATAAAATCATTAGGAGCCAGAGCGAATAACACTGAGTTCCCATAGGAAATATATTTATTCAGATGGTCATATCTCAGCCAATACTTCACATATTTAATTGTTATAAATATTAGGACATTATTTTTGTTGCTCTTTCGGAAAATTAAGAAAAATTGAGAAATTTAAAACATAGATTATTGATGACGTCACACTTCACCACTTATTTTTAATTTGTTTATTACCTGTGTAACTGTGTTACATTCTTTTCATTTCATATACCTGGGGGGGGGAGGTCTGAGCATAAAACGTGTAAGACCCACAGAATTATAAGAAGGAGAAGGCTCATGGGCATACACTATGCACACACAACGGCTAGCCAATTCACGCACTGGGCTTCACGCTCGAGTGAACACGCCGCCATGTTGATGGTCCCATCCTGGTCATCTCTTTTACTGTCCTCACATACGGATGTGTTGCTTTTCCCTGAACCTCTCTCTCACAATGTGACATTTCTATCTGTTTTTTTTTTTTTTGCAGCCTATTATGCCCAAGAAAATAAATCTAAAGGCCTAGTTGTCATGTTGATCTCAAGTTCTTTGATGGGAAAGAATTAGAGAATTGCTAGCTATACAGGCCTAGTAGTCCTTTTCCCCAAAATCTCTCCCTCGATCATCATTCGCTCTCTCCCTAATTGTATAACTCCACTCCCATTTCATCAAACACACCTACATAAATATCTTAATAATCTCTCTCTGACACATACAGTATCATTTCCTTTTGACTTCTCTCTCTAGATACCTTTCAACTTCACACCCATTTAATCACACACACACATGTACATGCAAATTTTAATAATCACTCTCCTCA
Organism: Strongylocentrotus droebachiensis; assembly: GCA_035222895.1. Lineage (NCBI taxonomy): Eukaryota > Metazoa > Echinodermata > Echinoidea > Camarodonta > Strongylocentrotidae > Strongylocentrotus > Strongylocentrotus droebachiensis. The sequence goes on from JAVYIG010000504.1 coordinate 213,162, forward strand.
TTATACAGACACATACATTGTTATTCCTTTTTTTGCTCTTTATAACTCAACATCCATTTAATCACACACACATTCATGCAAATTTTAATAATAGTTAAAAGAAAAAAAAGTCTTAGCATGGAAAGTACTTCCATGGTCTTAGCAAGCCTCTCTCACCGCTTAAAATCACTTTACAAATTAAATGATGATTGCAATCCAGCATTGATCTAAAGTCAATACAAAAATCTATGAAATACATGTTCGATGAAGATTTTTTATTTTATTTCTTGACCGTGATCTTCATGATACGGTACATTCTTCACATATGATGATGCACATGCACACAAAGGTATCTGCTTAAAAAAAAAAATGTGGCAAGTCACATTTTAGGTAAATTTACTATTAACAGTTCATGCATCTCATAGGTTCACGAAATAGGCCTAAAATGGAATGATATATATATACAATGATAGTTCAAAGAATCATGCAAATTTTAAAACCAAGAAAACTTATACTTCAGTATTTACATTAATTACACTAGTTAGCAAAATAAAACAATTGCACAAATTCCATGTACATATGGCTTGCACTTCACCTTTCAAAAATAAATCAACTTATTGCAGGTATATCCTAATATAAGTACTGATATGCTTGTATACAGAATACAAGGACAATATATGGCAGAAATAAAGATATTTGAGCATGAGTTCATATACGTAATGCAACAGGCTTATGGGGATTACAGGTAGTACAATACATTTAGAATTTTATCATTTAAAAATAATATGAAAACGTCAATACGTGTACCCGTAACTGTAATTTTCACACAAAAGTAACATTACTGGTTTTCAAAGAACATACTACATCCTAAAATAATTACCATAATAGTGTAATGTATAAATCCTCGCGTTCACAATATTGAAATGCAGTGTCTTCGATTCTATCAATTGATGTTTAAAAAAAATCATATCGAATGGCAAGAAAATATAAGAATTGCAACTAAACGTGTTAGAAAATGCACTGGTAGTCGAAACTAAAAACGGAACTTAGCACAGCAAAACCTGTAATGGTTTGGAAAAAGCACTACATGTGTATGTGAATTGGCGTGTATAATAAACATGTGTACATTCTGACATAATTATAATAAAAATAAACAGTCATTTAGTGGACTGTTACTGGAAATCTAAAGATAGTAGGAACAGCATCTGCACGAAGTCGTGTTGTTTGTCCTGTCTTGTCAAAACACTTCTCTTCAAAGTGATCGAAACAGATGATAGAGCATGGCTTTGGTACCCAGCAATCCCTCCTAATTTTCGCTAGCCAGTCCGTCAAGAGGGCAGGATTCCGATGAGGAAATCTGATATATGCATGAGGGAAAAAAGAAGAAATAATAATTAGACATTATCATGACTACCGGTAATCATTATAGATCTAACGTTAGGCAGACTGCAGAGCAGAGACTGTTCCAAAGTTTCATCCATGAATCATCATCATCATGCCTAAATCTAGCCATGCATTATTAAAAAAAAATAATAATAATAAAAAACTCAGGGTAACTTTTACAACATTCACAACAATTATGAATTAAAACATTTCTATGACTTTTCGATCTAACGTTAGAGCACACACAGTACAAGTATAATTAAACGTTAGAGTGTATTTATATATGACTGACGTAATGACTTACACAGACAGAGTTAAAACTTCAAAGTTCAATTAAAGCCTAACTTTTTGTTAGGCTATTTAACTTTCAGAGTCTAGTAATGCAGCCTTATGCAGACAAATAAAAAAATATCACCAACATTAACAAAAAGTTAGACATAGCTAGCCCTAACGTTAGTCATATTGTTAGTAGGATTGCCATTGAACATGTGAAAAACTCAGTAACTAGTTTTACAATTACAGTTACATTACAGCGAGTTGGGTATACGGGACTACACACACATTTGGCGTTCATTCATTCATGATTAGTTTTGGGAATTTACTATATCTCTTACAAAATATTATTGAAAAATTACCTGTGGAACGTCTTCCCACATCCTTTATGCTTCCGATTTGAGCAGTTGAAAGCCACACATGAAGGCATGTTGGTGCCTTTGGCAGTTTTATCCAGAGTATCAATCAAATCCCATTAACAACAACAGCGCGAAGTTATAGCTATGGGACCATCAACATGGCGCCGATCACGTGACACCTGCCGGATTACGGCGATGCGGAACGTCTCGCTATAATCCTTCTCCTTCTTATAATTCTGTGGTAAGACCCAGCCACCCGCTTCCGCGGCCCCTGCATAGTTTGAGAGTTACATGGCAGACTATAGAGGGCGGTCGACTGGTATCGGTTGAAAGCACTACGAGTAGGTCGCGTTCTGTTCTTAAGTCGTTGAAACGTATGCACCAATACGCGGGATTTTCGCATCCGGCTTTTGAATAGAGGGGTGCGGACGATTGTGGCTTTCACGCAAACTAGGCCGCGTTGCATAAAGCCGCGTGTTTACTGCCACTCGAATTAATCCAAGGCGCCTCCCCAAGTCCCTGGTGCTACAAAACACTTTTCCTTCCAGTACTGGAGTATTCTGCTGTGGTATGGGATCCATTTACCCAGAAGAACATCACATGACTAGAAATAATACAACGTCGATCGCTATGCCCGCTTTGCCCTAAAAAGACTTTAGGCGTATACGCAGCGTAGCTGATATGCTAGAGCAACTCCAGAGGACCACAATTCAGGAAAGAAGGGCACAACAGACAGTATTCATGGTCTACGGCATTATCCACATACTAATTGACATTCCTGACGTAAACCTAATTCCAACCGCTGGGCCATCTACATGTGGGAATCCAGACAAGTTCCAAGTCCCCTACGCCAGAACCCAAACGTATCAAATGACATTCTTTACTGATGCGATCAGACTATGGAACTCCCTCCCACCGAGTATAGTCAACAGCACCTCCTTAGTGATCTTCAAGCAGGGGGTGCAACAAACGAGGCTTCATTAAGCCTCTTCTGTTGTTTTTTTAGCAGCACATAGTATCAACTTGTAGTGAGATTTTTACCTACACTATTCATCTGAGGCACTCGACAAACACAAGTATGAATATACGCCAACGGCGGTCTGTACTTAAGCGGAAGAATTGGTGCGGCTCCCTTAGACTGCATGTCAGTTTACATGAAAAGATATAATTACTGAGCACAGATTTATATAAAAAATATTAGAAATATAAATATCAATTATCAGAAATACAACTGGATTTCTGTATTCCAGAGACAGAGTAACTTCTCCACAAAACAGAATGCTGATTGGTCATCATGTATATATTAAATATAGAAAGAGTATATCGTTTTTTTTATTTGTTGGTATAGTATTAATAACATTTTCAAATATTTAAAGGCACCGTGTTAAATCCGTGTTAAATCCAATGTTAACCCTAAAAAGGCCGGGCTATTTGAGGTCTTAGTAGGGCCGGGGGGCCCATTATGCCCCCCCCCCCTCCCCTTAAGATCTCGGCCGCGAAGCGGCCGATCGCCGCGAAAATTTGCACGCATGTCAAGTGAAGTATAAATAATAATATGATAATTTCAATTTTTTGAAAAATTCACTCATTTGCATATTTTTGGTAATTTATGCAAATAAAGTCATACAAATCACATTTTTACCCATAAATCATATATTATTCATATTTAAGCATTCTTTTTCACTACATACAATTATTAGACCATTCTGAATAATAATACGACAAACAAATTTGGGAAAGCCAGCTTATTCCTTATGTTATCCCCTGTTTTGATAATTTCTTATGTATTTCATTGTTTTTGTTGTTTTATTTCATTCCTTACTACAATTCAACTATTTTGATTCCTAAAAAAACCACCTAAACTTTAAACAAGACCCAATAACCCATGGTCGATCTGTTTGTAGGAAAAAATGACTTTTCCATATGTTTTGTACACAAATCACGAAAATGAGCGATTTTCGGGCTGACATGCAAAGACAAAAGGTCACGTGACCTTGTAACCGTAGGTCCGATTTTCAAAAAAATTCTTTTAAAAGTTGCGCAAGACTCAAAAGGAAAAAGTCGGCGAGCGGCGGGGCGCCATCCATATGCGTTCCCGAGCAATCGGAAAAATTTTGGAGGGGGCGGGGGGGGCATAATGCCCCCCCGGCCTTATTAGGGTTAAATCCGAGATGCACAGACAAACGTGTTATCAATGTTTGTGATATTGAGTAATATTGAAACCCTAACAAATTGCGCTTCAAAATGATCAAGAAGTACCTCAAAAAAGTAAAAACCTTTGAGTGACCGGTTTGACCATACTCGGTTTTCCCAATAGACTGTAGTGTTATGAAAACCGTTAGGAAAACGCAAAATTTGATTTCAATTTCCAATCATAAATATCTTGATAATCAGACAGGCAATCGGCTTGTAAAAGTCACGGGGTTTCTGACTGACCTAAAGGTTTCTAAATATGATTGCAGCCGTGAGCTAAATCCAGGATTTTGTTTCAGAATCTGAGACAAAGATTCCAAATCCCTTTTACCTGATTGTTGACAAAGTGTTATTCTCATGGAAAAGTATTAAGTAGATTTACTCCAATTTATTTGAATTCCTATCCCGCCACCTCAGGCTTTAAAATAGAAATATTTCATATCTCCTTTTATCTGCTTCTTAAAATTTTTTTTTTTTTTTACCCGAGATGAAGGAGCTTGATCAGCAATCTCTTTGTAGAAATCATCATGAAAGAAACATGACTCAATTTCCAGGTCTGTAAGATGAGGCAGGAAACTGAGAAACTTCGACATACAGAAGGATTTGAATTGGTCGTAATATTGTACGGAGCGTAATATCAACTTCCTAATCTGTGGATATACAAATGAATAGAATACGTAATTGATACGGCATGAAATGAGGATGGGGGTGGGGGGGGGTGGAAACCCTTAGTATAGTCCGTACTCTTGAATTAAGCATTTATATACTTTAAAGATAAAGACCAGATCTGGTCATGCGATTGCATTGTGAAAGAAATGTGAAATCAATCAGAAAAGGTTGATCATCTAGCATATAAGTATTGGTGTGTACTGCAAGGTTCTGGAATCATCTAAATGATAAGAAATTTGGCCCAGTCTTGGTAAAGTTACAAGAACTATACACATAATGATGTATATGGGACTACGCGACACGTGCGCGATATCTATCCGGTCTAGATAGTTATTTACCAAATATATCAATTAGTAGGCGGTTTTCCGGCAAAATTTGTATCACCACGTATTAGTCAAAACATATTCTTTCACATGATTGGTAATGAGAGCTTCCATTTAATTTTTTGAGAGGGAGGCGTTTCCAAAACTGGTCTATACCTTTAAAGATGAAGTTGAGTTCTGGGCATGCGATTGCATTGTGAAAGAAACGGTGTGGAATCGACCAGAAATGGTTGATTATCTGGCATATAAGAATTTGTGTGTATTGCAAGGTTCTGGAATCATCAAAATGATAAGAAATTTGCCAAGTCTTGGTAAAGTTACAAACACTGTACACAGAAAGATGTATATAGGACTATATGAACACATGGGGTAAAAATCCTACCCGGATTTTTACGATGTTAAATGACATATTTAGAATATGAAGGCATTTGAAGAGCCATGCTTTTCAGGATACATGTCTTATCTGATGTTCTTCCACACTTGCATAATAAGAATGATAACGCTGACAAATTCTTTTTCACCTCTTTCCAGAACTCAACCTTCTCCTTAAAGGAGATGATCAAGTTACTTAAAACGGGAGGGGGGGGGGTCAGTTAAAAGAAATGTTTTAGTCACATTGCTCACTAGATGTTCTGTTGGTTAGTTTCATATATAAACAAAAAATAGTACAGACATTACCTCAAGTAATTTTCGTCAACAATTTGGTTTAAAAGCTGGTACATAATCATCTTGCGTTATTTCACAACATTAAAACAATATATGGAAAAGGAATGATTGACATAGATCAACCATGAAGCATGAAATGAAGGAAAAGAAAATTATAAACCATTATGTTGTAACTCTCTCCCTTCCTCTCGCCATACAACAAAACCTACTCGTCCTTACAACTTTTCATAACAACTTTACACTGTAAAATTTGCATGTGTCATTCCACTAGGAGGAAAACAATAAGAAGGGAGAACTAGAAATGCAATCGTGTCACAACGATGTGCGTGCAATGACGCCATGTTTCTACGGGTCAAACGAAACAGCTTCTCCCGGACTATCCAGAGCAATTTGTACAAAGTCTGTAGCTTCTGTGATATTGGAGATACATGTAGGTAGGGCGAAAGAAAGGCATCAACAGTGACCTTGATGGGATGGTAGTGACTATGCCTTCGAAGTTTGAAAGAAATTGGGATAGGGGAAAGAACCTAGAAAGAGCTCGCAAGCACTGCGTGCAAAAACCAATGGGATTTGGTGCATGTTCGTCATTGCAATCAACATCGTTCTGGGGGCCATAAGCGTGAACCAGATATGCCCCATAGACAATGCGTGTACTGCATGGGCGAAAAACGTACAGGATCTGTAATACAACCGGAGTTAAATTGTTTTTTCTCTCTCTCTTTATGTCTTTTTATGGGCGGTATTTGGTATCATTAGAAAGAGAATTTCATGGTTGTTATCGTAAACCACTCTCTTTTTTTCTATGATAATCCTATCGAAACACGTGATGTAAAATAGATTTATACGACAAAATGGCGTCTTAAATGGCCCCCTTGACCAATTAAAAAATTCCGGCTACGAGGTGCCCTGCGTATTGGAACTCGGCATGTCACTGCAAATTTTCAAGGAAAAAAAAGGACGTTTAAGGGGCGAAAAGCAGTCTGAAAAATTACGTCATAGCCGATACGTGTTAGATTCGGGCGGAAACTCGGCGGAATTCGTGTAGTGACCTTTGTTCAAATGCGATTTACTCACAATTTTCCGTATGAACATAAATCATACTTGGTATCATTCCAAAGGGCACTTCATTGCGGTCAGTTTGACACCATTGTTAACTGCGCGCAATGTATTGAACGCATTGAACGCGCTATTACGTAATGCATAGCAAATTCATCATTTTTGGTGATAACTTTGCGCTGACATATTTGAATTTAACCAAACTTGGCAAACAGTTGTAACGTATATGGATACATATTTCTGCCAAGTGTCATTGATGTAGGTATAAAGATCGCCAATTTAGAGCAATTTGAAGTTATTTCTCAATTTTCTTGAAAATGGCGAATTTGGAGGGCATTTTTCTGAAAGTCGGTCAGTGTTAGGGTAATAATTTTGTATATGGCTAAGAAGGGCATATGTTCAAGTATCTAAATCCAAAAAAGGGTACGGATTTGCCAAGCCATAATGGAGATACGGCCACAGAAAGAAAGTCAATTCCCAGAACTTTAGAGGGCGCTATTTATGTTTTGCAAAGCCATTGAAGCGTGAAATTTTGGAGGGCTATGTGCATTTATGAGATAAAGATACTGTAAGATTTAAATACCAAACGGAATTCATATGAGAAAGTTATGGCAGTTTTAGATTATTTAGGGGTCCATTTTTCAAGAATTTGAGAGGATTTTCACGGAGTCGGTTTCAGATTTGAATTTTTTGAGTACCAAGATGGCATTTTGAAGGTAAAGTTATACGTCGCAGATGAAAGAACATCTCTTAGGCTATCTAGCTGAATTCATTAGAAGCTTGTAGGATCTAGGATAATGGAGATAGGAAGGAAGATAGAAAGGCCTTAAAATGGACCAGAAACGGTCAAAATGGCGCCTGGACGGTTATGCATGAGTGATTTCGAGAATCGAAGAATGTAGTGACCTTGAAAAGATGTTAGAAACTATGCCTATGAAATTTGAATGGAAAAGGACATGAGGAAAGCACCTAACTAGGAATAACAAGCACTACGTGCAAAACGATTGGGATTTTTGGACGATAAGGAAAACACTACTAAGGAGGAGAATATTAATGGGGCACAATGTGAACGAAAACAAGGCAATGATGAAGGTCGTCATTGCAACAAGGCAATGACGAAGGTGATTGGGGCAGTGGCATATTGTATCGGAAAGTAGTAATCAAGAATGTTTAGTATGAAGCTACATGTAGAAATTTGTCATTCATATTAGAGAAAGTAGGGATTAAAAAATTGCAGCACACCAGTGTATCCTTCAGTACTGAAAATGTATCTGGTCCGACTCAAATCTCTTGTTTTCTGATTTAAAATACAACACAACATTTTACCTGTGATGAAGAAGCTCGATCAGCTATCTGTTTGTAGAAATCACTGTGAAGGCAACCAGATTTAATCTCCAAATCTGTTAGATGAGACAAGAGACTGAGAAACTTTCCCAGACAACAAGATTTTGATTGGTCATCGTATAGGTTGAAGGCACTAACCGTACACTTCCGAATCTGTGGGAATACAAATATGAAATTCAATTCAGATTTATTTGAAGTCATAATAACAACAAATAAACAAGCAAAACATAACAAAACAAATCAAAGCAATAAGGATAGCACATAGGTATGCCTAAAAATGTCATAGTAATCGGGTTTACTGTTATCGATCACACACCATATGAATACCCTAATAGTTTGTGATGTATGGCAACTTATTACCATTTGATTGATTGTTTTGTTTCAACTGAGTGCTACAAAGGTATCATGTTCAAGGAAATGAATCAAGAGGATTATGGCCCAATCCTATCTTTCTCCCTTGTTTTTTGATTGAGTAATAATAACTAGAAATTTAATTCGTCATGAGGACGATTAAGGTGGTCCGTCTTCAATTCTTATGATCATGCTCATCTTCAATTCAATTACCTAATATAATGATGTTAATGTAAAATGATGTATTAAGATTTGAATTGATGAATAAGTACTGATGAACTGATAGACTGATAGATTGAACTAAAAGATTGAACTGATGTGAAATGAACTGAATTGATGAGCTAAACGGATGAACTGAACTAAACTGATGAGCTGAACTGATGCACGAAATATTGAGAAATTATCATGATGATGCATAAAGATTATGATCAAATTTAATGCAAACAAATATCAAAATAAGTAGGCCCAATGAATATGACACAAAGTATTGAGAAATGAACTACTTGATCATGATCATATAGCTCCGTTCAGTCTTATTTCACAACGCCCCCTATCATCAGAGTCTGCAGCCTAACATGTTAGCCTATGAAATTTGACAAAAGAAATTTTTAAAAATCCTTTTTTTGTTTAAACGAGTAAAAGAAACATACCAACCTATATCATTATATGAAATACTTGGTGGAAATTAGGGGAGTTTGACGTGATGACCGATTGCACCCCTCTGTTAATAACCGAATAGTCCATGGTGTGTCATGAATATTCATGCTTTTGCTCACCTTGGCAAAATGTTTGCTTTTACTAAATGGAAAAATTACGGTGGGGGGTTGGATGAAATGGACATAATAAACATAGCAGAAGTGATAATTGATAATTCATGCTTCTTATACTTCGTTTGCTTGACCTATCATCTTACAATTGCTTGGCAGACTGAGTCCAAAGTTCGACTTGTTTCACATGTGTATTATAGGCAATGGCGAGCTTGCAACCTATTTTGAAAAATTACGGTGGGTGAACTTTCAAAAGTCAATGAGACATGAGGGCTCCAATGAAAGAGCTAGTGATAACGTACGTCGGGGTGGATGTGTTTTTAGTTTAAACCAAAAAAGAATTTTTAAAAATCTCAAAGTTAATACACATGGCAAATACTTATGACAAATCAATTAGAGTAGCATATTCAATTATAATACATAGATGAAAAGTAATGTCAAAAATTACAAACGAAACAGGTAAGTTTTAAGAAGGGTTTTGAAAATCTGTCGTGTGGGAGCTTGACGGACATGCAGAGGGAGCGAATTCCAGAGAGTTGGGGCAGCCACTTCAAAAGCCCTGTTGCCGTAGAAATGAGTTGAGTGACGAGGAACTTGCAGGAGGTGCTGGGCTGAAGATCTGAGTGTGCGTGCAGGAACATAAGGTGAAATCATATCTGAGATGTAGGCAGGACTCGTGTCGTTCTGGGCTTTGAAAGTGATGAGCAGAATTTTGAAGATTATTCTCTTTTCGATTGGGAGCCAGTGAAGATCATGAAGAAGGTGTGAAGTATCGTGTCTGCGTGGGGCTCTTGAGATGATTCTAGCTGCAGCATTTTGTAGGGTTTGGAGCTTGCGAATCTTATTCTTAGGAAGACCATACAGTAGACTGTTACAGAAATCCAGTCTGCTCATGATGAAGGACTGTATCAGCGTTTGTGTAGCCGATTTGGTCAGGTATCTTTTTATTTTCCCTATAGTTCGTAATGCAGCTGTGGCAGATCTGCAGACGTTCTTTAGTTGATCATCCATCGTTAGGTTCTTGTCCACAATTACACCTAGATTCCTCGCATTCTCTACCGGGGCAATCACTGCTTCACCAACTGTCACTACTGTAGGCTGGAAGGATCGGAACTTCGAGGAGAAGTGCATCACTTCCGTCTTCGAATCATTGATTTTGAGCATGTTCTTTGTCGCCCAGAGTCTTACGTCCGAAATGCAAGCATTAAGCTTAAGACTTGATTGATCTCTAAGATGTGTCATCGGCGTACATTCTGGCCTGAAGACCATGAGCTGCAATGACATCATACATAGGGGCGCTATATAAGGTATAGATGAGAGGGCCCATGCCCGATCGTTGAGGTATTCCATGCATGTCATCGTATATATAAGAGGGGGCATCGTTTATTTTCACTACATGAGATCTTCCTGAGATGTATGATGTTAAAAACAGGAAAACTTTGTCAGTGAGACCATAGCGACTAGCAAGTCAATCCAGCAGAATTCCATGATCCACCGTATCAAATGCGGCGCTGAAATCAAGCAGGACAAGAACTGCCTCCTTTTGATGATCAAGAGCCAGTAAGACATAGTTTTGTACCTTGAGAAGAGCCGATTCCACACAGTGATGTTGTCTATAAGCAGACTGGACTTTCGGCAAGAGCTCGTTTTCATTTAGGTGTTCCTTGATTTGAGCCGCAGCCACTCTCTCAGTTAGCTTGGAGATAAAACCGAGGTGAGATATGGGTCTGTAACTTGCCAGATCTTTCGGTAGAAGGCAGCTCTTTTTCAAATGTGGAATCACTATGGAGTGCTTCATCATGGAAGGAACTGTCGCAGACTGTAGACTCATATTGACTATCCTAGTCAAGATAGGAAGAAGAGCAGTGGAAGATTTCTTCACCAGAGAAGTAGGGATAAGATCAAGATGGCAAAAAGAATTTGAAGTGGATGTCATAATTGTATGCACTTCATCCTTCTCCACATAGTTGAAATGAGTCATTAATACATCGCACTTGTCACATATGTCAACAGAGAGGTCCTGGACGACACTCTGATCGAGCTCATCTCTCAAACGTCGGATCTTTTGGTCAAAGAAGTTGGCGAAATATTTTGCTAGTTGACTAGAACAAATGTGAGTGGTAGAACCCGCTGCGAAGCAGGAGAAGAGAGGGTCTTCACCACACGGAACAACGACTGTTGGTTACAGGAGGAAACCTTATCCAAAAAGTAGTCCGCCTTAGCACTGTCCAGTAGCTTGTAGTAGGCGCAGCATCGCTTTCCGTATTCCATCCTGTGAACTGTAAGTCCCGTCTTGGTCATCCTTCTCTCACTTTTCCTGCATTCCCTTTTAGCATTTCGTAGAGCATTAGTATACCACGGCGCATTAGGTCTCAGAATGATCTCCTTCTCTGACAAAGGTGCATGTTGATCCAATAACCGACGTACCTCAGCATCATATTGGTTGGTGAGTGCCTCCAGGTTCTCCGAGTTGTCATATTAGCCCATGATTGTCATGATGACGATAATGATAATCATGATGATGATGATGATCATGATGATAATGGTCATGATGATGATGATGATGAAAATGGTGATGATGATGACGATGATAATGATGACTATGATGATAATGATCATGATTATGTTGATGAGGATGATTATCATCTTAATGATAATGATGATGATCATGATCATGAGCGTGATCCTGACATCTTATTGGAAAATGAGGGTTGATTTAGATAAAATATAGTCTCAGCTAAAACATACTCGAAAATCAACATAATCCAAGCAGAAATAATGTCGATATTGCTCGCAAATACAGGTATGTAGAATCCAGATTTGAGAAGAAGTCATCTCCCATAGGAATTACCCGCAAAAAGTAAGCAACCAAGTAAAAATATGGTAATAATAGAGTAAATATGGTTGTTTATTACACGATTCGCGATTCTACGTGTTTTAATATTCAAAGGAGATGGTACAGTGAAAGATCAAAAAGAAAAAAAAAGTGAAGGAAAAAATTGTTGAAGACGCCCGGACTCGAACCAGGGATCTCGGGGTCGGAAGTCAAGTGCGTTACCGATATACCAAAACATTCCCCATAGCGATTACACGTAAACGGAAAATGGAATTCTCAAATCCCACTTTGCAAGTGAAATATGAGCATGATTCCGTTATCTGATTGAAAAATAAAGTAACAATTGTGATAGCGTATTGTCTCAGCTACAACATACTCGAAGCTCAGCGATAACTAAGCTAAAGAGACGGATATATTACTCGCAAAAAACCGGAATGTAAAATCCAATTTTGAGAAAAAGTCATGTCCCATAGAGAATACAAGCAAAATGTGAAAAATTGACATGCCTCCTTTAATCGCAAAAATATGCCATGATGCTCTTGTCAAAATGAAATATCATGTTAACTGCATTTGTAGAGAATTGTCTCAGCTAGAACATATCAAAATTCGGAAGAAAATCAATAAACATTTACAGAGATGCAATCAATTTTCCGAAAATCTGCTGACGTCATCAAATGCAAATTGAAATTTGTTTGAAAAGTTCGGAGGCCATTATGATGACGTCAGGAGTTAATTGAGGGTCAAATGAGACATGAAATCATCTTAAAAATCTCAATTAAAGTGACTCATGAAAATATTCAGCCTTTTTAACAGCACTTTCTGCTATTCCGTTTAGCACGTTTCGGATGTTACATTAAACTGCTAACAGACATGTTCATACTACATAAGACAAAAACATGGTGTCGTGTACTGAAAGCCAGAAGGGCATCAAGACTCTATAAAGAAAAAGTCTTTGAGCAGGTACGGTCCTCCGGCTTTCAGCACACAACATAACAAGACAATTATATGACTTATACATAGCAAGAATTTTAAATAAATTTCTGAATCACATCATGAATAAATTCAGGTATGAATATAAATGTGAATATGAAAGTAAAATAGGAGCAGCATCACAATCGAAATACGCGCACAAAAGGAAAGTTGGTAAGGTTCAAAAGGGGAAGGGGAGAGATAGAGAAGGAGAGATGGCATAATTTCGAATCAGATTATAATGCAGGATATAAAATACATATTCATAATAATGTAGAACAAATCGGCAGCAGAGCTAAACAATGGCTGTTTTTGACCCACAAAGGTGATAAGGTGGAAAACTTTCCAGCCCAATCCCTACACATTTATTTTGCTGGGTGGGTAGAGAAAAAGTTAACAAATAATCATAATCGCTATTATCGCTATTATTTCGCTTACAGCTGAGAAATTCGTGTTATAGATGTGCATGGAATTTGGAATACAACAATTCTGTATAAATTTTTTTTTAGGGTTCTACGGGTAATACCGTGGTGTTGGCTCAGACAGTAAATCGTCAACCTCACCACCGGGAGGTCGTGGGTTCGAACCCCGGCCGCGTCATACCAAAAGACGTTAACAGACGGAAGTTGTTGCTATCTTGTTTGGCGTTCAACAATAAGGGGTAGAGCAATGTCAATCTGGCGCTGCTCAGTGGCTGCCGGGCTCACGATCAATTGGGCAAAAAGAATTTCCATTTTCGGTTTAACTTAACAATTTGGAGTGGACTTTAAAAGATTATTATTATTTGGTACACGCAGGCGGATTCCTGAGTGGTTAAAAAGTAAAACAAGAAAATAGTGGATGTGGTGAGTCTTTCATAATAGAAGTTATGTTAGTCAATAAGCGATCTTTAAACAAAACTGATATGGCCGAGTGGTAATTCAATGCCGATAAGACGTTGAACAATTTTCCTAGGACGTTCGTCATGAGTTTGTCTGCTTGTGTGAGTTTTCCATAAAAACACAGGAGATTGAATAGAAGAACACTTTGAATGATAGACTGATAGAAAGATGCAAGATCGTCCTGTCAACGTTAAATTTGTTGAGCTTCCTTAAAAAAAAAGCATCCGTTGATTAGCTCTATTGTGTACAGCATTGGTGTTCTTATTAAATCGTAGCTTGTCATCAATCAAGGTACCAAGATACTTAGATTCATGTACTTGTTCGAACGCCTCTTAATGAATATACAAAGGGATATGATTAACGTTATCACGTCAAAAGTCTATAATAATCTCTTTGGTTGTTAAAACATTCAAATATAGGTTGTGGCGATCGCACCTTTCAACAAACTGATGAACTTGACAAAAATACTCATTCTCACTTTTTCCTCCCTTAATGAAACCTGTGACAGCAGTGTCATCAGCATACTTTATAAAGTTAAAACAAAATTGACTGGTACTAGTGCAATCACTGGTATACAGTGAAAATAACAGGGGAGAAAGGACACATCCTTGTGGAGCTCCTGTATTGGCTACCGAAGTAGGTGATTGAATATTTCCAAGTCTTACTGATTTTTGTTTATTTGTTAGGGAGTTATGGATCCAAAGCACTTTTTTAACATCAACCTCCATTTCTATCAGTTTATATATTAAAAGGTGCGGAGTTATGGTATTGAAAGCACTAGACTAGTCAATGAAGGTACATCTTACATACGATTTGGGGATATCTAAATGACTATACATTCCATGAAGAAGGACAAGAACAACGTCCTCAACTCCCCTATTATGTTAATAAGCAAATTGAAAGGGGTCAATTAATGAGCCAGCTTGACTCAATAGAGGTTTCTAAATCAACCTTTCCAAAAAATTCATGACATTAGATGTAAGGGCCACAGGGCCATTCACATCTGTGTTACCACCTTTCCTATTCCCTTTTGTAACTGGTATAATCGAAGATGTTTTCCATATTTGTGGTATAACACCTATGTCCAAAGTTAACTGATATAATCTCGTAAAAATAGGAGCTAATGCCATCAGGTCAAGTGGCCATGTTTACATTTACTCTTCTTAGGATGTTTCTCACCTCTAACTCTGATATTACAATGCTAACATTACTCATGCTTTTACTTAACAAGGATTTACCCAAGCATTCATTTTCATCATGAGAATCATTTGAATCAAATCGTGTATAAAATAATTTTAAATCATCTGCAAAGTCCTGGTTACATTCAGTCATTTTCTTTTTGCTCTAATAAAATCTGTAATCGTTTCCATAGCTCGCCATGATGCGTGACTATTGTTCTGTGAAAGTCTCGTTCCAGCTTACATTTATATTCGTGCTTACATGTGTTAATCTGACGATTTAATGAGGGGCAAAGATAGATGTGAGAATAGCAAATTTCAATTTTTCAACCTCTCCTCTTGCTATTTACATCGCTGTGTGTTTGCAAATCATCAGGTTTTCATTTTTACAGAGGTTGTTCTAAATGATGTCATATAACCAAAGATTGTATGGTCAATCTATACTATTTGGTAGGTTACAAAAGCTCAAAATCACCCACTTAAGCAATACCCAGCGTACATGTAAATGACATGGGTATGATACAGGTATATAAACATGATAACATGACGCAAATTGAAATATTTTCCTAAAAAATAATGGGAAATATGGATTTTCATCTAAAAATACATTTTTAAAAAGGCACTCGGTACACGTAACTGATCTGTGTAAAAAGGATTACTATTATCCACTACTGGACTTGGAATACGCTTTAATAATGATAACAATTTATCAAGCAATTTTTTGAAATTGGCTTGCACACTACATGACACACTCATTGGTTGCATGCATGTACAATTGATGAGCACATAGGCTTCCATTATAAAACACTAATTAGTAATCAATATCCGATTCATATTACAGAAACTTGTAAAACATTATGTTCACATGGCAGTAGATCTGGCAAATTCCAAATGACAAGAAAATGGATTACCAATTTGTGGGGGTAATAAGCATGAACACGAATATAAGGTGTACAGTGCAGCCTCTTCAAAATTAATTTGTTCATAAATGTTTCTTTTCGTTTGATGAATTACCCTCACATGTACTAGTCATATATACAAATACTTTTCAATGCTTACCCTCCTAACACAAAAAGAGGGCGTACTTGGAAAGCAGTCTTGTTAAACTGAATGTACCTACCCTCTATTTTAAATAAAACTTGAATAAATAAATAATAAATAAATAAAATGTACATATATGTTTCAAAGAAAAGACCATTAATACCTGTTTTAATGATCCTTAACATACAGTGTCATCCTCAAATGTATGCATACATATAAGCTAGTGTGAAATATAAACGGGCTACAAGTCCACTCCAAAAATAACTTACTTTTAAAAGAAGCTCATTAGTTATCCGATTTTGCTCAAACTTTTGTTGATTGGTTTGTCTGATTTGATATTGAAAGATATTTTTCATTTCATACTGCTTATCATTTTTCTCTTGCTTATTCATTAACCATTGTTTATCGTTAAACAGAAAAAATCGAAAGATCCTGTAAAAAATCATATTCTATGAATCTATAATGTTTCACAGATAACTAGAATGCTTGATTTACGCTGTGAACGTCTAATTGGTTATTGGTATCCACATACCTGTTGAGCAATTTGCAATCTAAGATACATGTTTAACCTATACTGTTTGTCACCTGTGATATCGGCACAGCAAGAGTTAAAATCAATCAACCAACCAACTAATCAGTCCATCCACCCATTCATCCACCAATCGGTCATCAAGTAAATAAATAAATAAATGCTTATTTAAGAGCATTTAGAATTGTTGTCTTTTGAAACAGCCTCCTGATACAAATAGTGGTAAAGGATGACATACACAATTGTAAATTAAATGATTAATGTCTTAATCTCGGGATGTACATGTACACTGAATTAGGATTCCTTTATTTCTTATTACTTAAATGGTTGGGGATACTTTATATATATATATATATATTTATTTCTTTAAATTGTCAATGTTTTGCTTACATGTGTATGCGTAATTGATATTATTGAATGACACACTATATAGTTTAAGGCAAAGAACAAAGGAAGCTTATTAAACATCTATATTGTAGAGTTTGTAGCAATCGATGATCTGATTGAAATGTTAACGTTGTGTAACATCCGAAACAAACTATAGCATATATTTTACACTGTTGTTCATAACAGCAAAAGAGAGTATGTTTGTACCGGTAAGTGGAATTTCTGAGGACGTTCTTGAAATGAACAGTATACCTTACATAAATTGTTGGAATAGTCGATGAAGACAGAATAGGTATACAGTATTGCTAAACTAATTGAAAACTGCACAATTTTGTCTATACATGTTAAAGAAGTATTTTTCTGCAAACAATTAATGTAACTTAGGTCAATAATACATAAAGAAAGCAATTAACTTGAATAAAGTTATGATAAACAGTGTGCCACGTCCGAAACACCAGTGGTGTGATATATGTAAAGTATTAGGCAGTGTACTGGTTCCCATTTTTTGGTATGTATTTACATTATATTATCAGTTCTTATGATAAAATAAGTTTAACCAAAGAAAAAAGAATTTTACCTATTGAAATACAAACTTGTTACTGTCAAAATCCTTAGAGCAGCTATTTTTCACTTTCAAGGGATACAAAATATTTATTTAACTCTTAAGCTGCCACCCATACAATGCACCCAGTGCCACAGTGCTAATTCCTATTGTGCCACAGTGCTAATCTCCTGAGTGCCAAGTTAATTTTAAGGTTGGTTCAAGTGCGTGTTATTTAAATCTTTACAAAAAACAAATCGCTGAATTACTCGAGAAAATCCAATCTGACTGTTGTATACAAAGACGCGTAATCCAAAGCCGATAATCTGATGCACGCGATGGTACTTTCAATAGCGCTGTAAAAGCACTCAGCACGGTGCAATGGGCATGAACAATAACTGTTATTACATATGCTTGCTAGCGCGCACGAAGCACCGTAGCGGTGGCTCGCTAGCATGAACGTGGCTTTCAATCGATAGCACGCTCGCGTGCACATGGCACTATAACAATAGCGCGCTAGCAGTCTCATGGCAGGATAAGAGTTAAGATAGAAACTCATACATTTGCATGAATAATCTCTGTAACATATAAGACCAACATATTTGTTGGTGTAGTTTATAGCAAATGAGTTTAATGTAACAGTTATTAGATATGCTAAAGTTCACAATAAAATTGTAAGAACTCAAAGTATTCATATCTGGTAAATGAATTAAAAGATACATTAAGTTCCAAAATTTGCATTTCTCAAATCTAAAAATACACGTTTGAGGTAAGTAAATATAAGTTCATTTTTGACCCTTTTGGGGACATATTTGGTATAGTTAACAAAAAACAGTGCCATATCGCATATGCCGGCAAATCATAAAGAAGGAATCTTTGATATAAGATAGTGGGAACCGTTTAAACAGTAACTGAGTGGCACTTTGTACACCCTTTCCCCAAAAATACAAAACAAAGTAAACAAGTCAACGCAAAGCATAGCATCCCCTCGCAGGGTACAAATGGCCTATATACGTCACAGCAAGTTACCTCCATTAGACTACCCAATAAACAAAATCACGTGAATATCAAGGTATCTACTTGAGGAGAGTTACGTTCTTCAAACACCTGACATTTACGTAAACGTTTATTGCACTAGGTCACTTAAAACACACGTACACTAAATCGCGCAATTGTCACTGCAATATCACCATTATAATAACGTGATTATCCCTACCTTTGAGACCACTGTTTGTAAACCTAATACTCCCGTTTTTGTTTGGTTATGAAATAACATCTTCATAAACGAAATTATCACATTATTTAGAAGCTTTAGAATCGCGTTACTGAAACACGTGAAGCGTTAGTGATAGTTTCATTCAAAATATCTGCGTGAAATTCACGTGAATATTACGAGGCTGACTCGAGATGAATCATGTTCTTCATTCACGTGAAATTTACGTCGAAGAGGAAATATGTTACTGTAACTCGCGCTCAACCCAATAACTACGCAAATGTTACACAATAAATGAACCAAAATAAAGACGTTCTCATCCCGTTTCTGAACATCGTGTTTTGGATCTTCCATAATTACGTCCAGGCGTTTGGGATTAGAGAGGGTAGGGGGGGGGGGGGTGGGTGCAAACAGCCTAGAAGAGAAAGCTAGTTGCAACTGGTCCAGTTGATGAACCAATTGATGCCAACTGGTAAACCTGGAAATTGAAATGGGCTAAATGATCCAGTTGATCCAGGCCAGTTAGAATTTAACTGGTCTCGCTGAGCCATTAGAACCATTTTGTAAAAATTCCAACCAGTTGAATGACAACAACACATTCAATACTGGTACGTCTGTATTTCCAATGTAAAGGCATTGGTAAAAAGTAGACTTACATAATTTAATTAATTGAAATTTGTTCAGATACGTGTATTTTATTGAAATTATTTTAGTTCATAGTTAATGTTTCCCTTATTCATGTTTAATTACATGTGATTTGTACGAAGTAGCGAAATATCCTCATAACTGATAATTTATATGTGTAGTATTTTCGAAATGAACTGCATATAACTAAATCATCAGTAATTAAGAAATATGCTGTAAATTCAGATAAATTGTTAAAAAAACATAGATCTGCCGCACCCCATATTCAATATGCAAATTAATTGGTGTCAGCTGGTTTAACTGGAAATATGCCAACAGTCAGTCATCAACTGGTGCAACTGGAAATATGCGCACAGACCACTTATCAACTGATACAATGAAAATATGGCAACAGTCAGTTATCAACTGGTGCAAAAAGAAATATGCCAACAGTGAAGGGATTATCACCACGGAACTTAAATGGTAACTGTGAAACCATCAAGACACCCAAGAATAACTCGTTGTTCACACCTAAATATCATGGATTCACAGCTTAGATTAGTTATCAGTTTTAGCCACGTGATCATCACCAAGAAATTTATTATAACTTTGAAACCATTTAGGAAGGTGTTTTAAGACACCTAATAATGAATAATTGTTTACACCTAAAAATCACGGATGTCCAGCTTATATTAATAATCCGTTTGACGGAGTCACGAGATCATTACCGCGGAACTTATGGCAACCTTGACTACCATTTAAAAAGGTGTTTTAAGACACCTAATAATTACTAATTTTTCACACCTTAATATCTCGAATTCACAGCTTAGATTAGTAATCAGTTTTAGCCACGTGATCATCACCAAAAAAGTTATGGTAACTTTGAAACCATTTGAAAAGGTGTTTTCAAACACCTAAGAATTAATCATTTTTCACACCCGGAAATCACGGATGCCCAGCTTATATTAATAGTCCGTTTGAGTCACGAGATCATCACCGCGGAACATATGGCAACTTTGACTACCATTTAAAAAGGTGTTTTAAGACACCTAATAATAAATAATTGTTCACACCTAAATATCACGGATTCACAGCTTAGATTAGTAATTAGATTTATCCACGTGATCATCACCAAGAAAGTTATGGTAACGTTGAAACCATTTAAAAAGGTGTTTCCAGACGCCTAATAATAACTAATTTTTCACACCTAAATATCACGGATTAGTAATCAGCTTGAGCCACGTGATCATCACCAATAAAGTTATGGTAACTTTGAAACCATTCAAAAGAGGTGTGTAAGACACCTCAAAATTACTAATTTAATACAGCCAGAGATTCACGGACAAAACAATAAGACGATCGGCCGGTTTAAGTAACGTGATTATTATTATCAGCCTTGGATAACCTGTGAAACCAATCGATAAAGGTGCTTAACAGACCAACTAATTACTTATTTATCACCACCATCGGCTAACGGATAACAAACTCGTTGCTTGGTCAAGTGGTTATTTGGTCATAAACACTTGATTTACAGAGGTAAGTGGAATCACGTTACTCCAGTCGCGAGATAATTTGGTGGTTTTTAGGTTAGATGAACACGTGAACAGGAGTACTTTTTTTGGTTTAAATGAAGGCACGTGTCGATAACGTTTAAATCTAGTTCAAAAGGCACCATACTTTAAAATCACTCAAAATACACTCCCAAAAGAGGTTATTTTTTAGTGTTCTGTTTATTAGGTACACTATTATATTACTAGGCAAGGAAGTTAACCACATTTTGACATATATAATTAGATGTTTTTTGCATATTTAATGAGCTATGACATTCCACCTTCGGCCTAAATACTCCCAAATCGAACTTAGGCTGTATTTTGATACCATGTACCTTCATATTAACTTTCAATAGAATCCGTCAAACATTACTAAAGTTTTTAAATGTAATGCTTCCTAGAAGAAATTTCCATTATTTAAACATATTTGTGGCTTACACCCAATCGATCTTATTTACTGGGTGTAAGCCACAACTATGTTTAAATATTACTAAAGTTATCGAACGGAAACCAGATTCGCATATTTAATGAGCTATGATCTTTGACCCACATACTCTGAAATCGAACTTACGCTGTGTTTTGATACCATGGACCTTCATATCAAATTTCATTAAAATCCGTCAAACATTATTAAATGTATCGAACAGAAACCAGATTCGCATATTTAATGAGCTATGGCCTTTGACCTACATACTCAGAAATCAAACTCAGGCTGTATGTTGATACCATGTACCTTCATATCAAATTTTATTAAAATCCATCAAACATTACTACAGTTATCAATCGGATAACTAGATACTAGACGGCGACCCACATTTAGGTTGTGTAGCTGTGTAACCATTCTTTATTGGGCAAGCTTTTCCTGTATGCTAATACGCAGATAATGTAAAAATGGGTCTACACGTTGAACCCTTCTTTATTCGTTTTTGTTCATAAAATAATGTTTTTTTATTCGATTTTGAGTTTAGGGTTGTAAGTTCGGAGCGGCGCGGCGTTTGGAGGGCATGGTGCTTTGGGGTGGCGAGCATTGTTCACAAACAATGTTCGCCAGCCCAGTGCGATGTGTTTTTTTCCGAACGTGGCGCTTCCAGTGTTATTGTTTGAATGAGCACACGCAAGTAACCCCTCATTTTATTTGTTTTTAAATCCCCAGCGACCCACATTTAGGTAGTATAGCTGTGTATTGTACACATTTTTTTTCTTTCTTGGGCACATCTTTCTTGTTTCTTTCTGTTCGTTGCTTGTTAAATTGAGTACATATGTGTACAATTTAAACGTGTAGATCTTATTTAAAAAAAACACACACACACACACACACAGGATAAATAATAACTGCTTATTTTGTGTTCTCTTGAATGTGTAATAACACTTTGAAATCGCTTCATTCATATAAGTATTATTTGTATCTTTTGTAAGACGTAATCAGGTTTATGTCCAATCTTTTTATTATTGTATTTGCACTGATGTGTGTTTAGATTTACTTATAATAGTCATAATTAATCGGGAGTCTCGCTTGAGGACACCGCGGTTATGATACTTGTTGATAATTTTCTCAATATTGTAATTTATTTTTGGATATAGAATTATGTTTTTTTTATATGCTCACTTTCTTGTCACTGCACGCTCACCCTTCGCTCCTTCACTCTTGCGCGCTCTATGTTAATATGTCACTCAAATTAAATGAATCCTGATGTTTTGATAGATGACCAAAATTTAGTTGAACACAATAGTGAATATTATACAATAAATGAATTTAATAAGAAGATTAATTTCGATTTTAATAGCATTCATGATCAATCTACCTCAAGACCAACTAATAACATTAGTAATCAATTTAGTCTATTTCATATGAATGCTCGAAGTTTGAATACAAATTTTCTTCCTTTTGAAATATTAATGGACTCTATTAATAATTTTCCCTTTTCGGCCATTGGCATCACAGAAACGTGGTTACATGAAAATTCACTCGAAATGTTTATTTTTTTTAAATTATGAAATGATACGTAAAGACCGTAAGAATGGTAGAGAAGGAGGTGTTGCCATATACATAAATAATACAGTTATATTCAAAATTCGGACTAATATAGAAATTGAAGGTTCCGAAAGTTTGTTTATAGAAGTAAGTATGAGTAAAAATAAAAATATGATAATAGGAACTATTTATAGACCACCAACTAGTGATGTAGATACGTTCATAAATCAAAAAGATTCCGCTTTGAATAAGATATCGCAGGAAAATAAACATATATATTTAATGGGTGATTATAATTTAGACTTAGTAAATAAAACAAACAATAATATATTGAAATGTTATAATACTATGTTATTATATTCTTGTTATCCCATATTTCTAAACCTACTCGAATTGATAGTGTAATAATAATTGAAACATTCATTGATAATATATTCTCAAATGTCATACATGCAGAGCATTTAAATGGTATTCTGTACTCAGATATATCAGATCATCTACCCATTTTTGTTATATGCTATAATGTCTTTAGTGTGAAAACTAGGAAAAATATTTTCGTAAAAAAGAGGAAAGAAACAGAACAAACTATTGATTCTTTAATTTTTGATTTGTCCAAAGAACAATGGCGCGAGATATTCTCGGTTGAAGATGCTAATTTGTCATATCAAAACTTTTTGCATAAACTCTCTGTTTATATAGATAAGAATATGCCATTTATTTAAAAAAAAGAAAATATAAGTATAAAACAGCCATGGATTACTCAGGGGTTAATGCAATCAATTTTAACTAGCAATCGTTTGTATAAAATATCATTGCGTAAACCAACTGCTCAGAATAAAGATAGATATAAGCATTATAAAAATAGATTAACAACTTTAATTCGTGTATCACGTTAACCGTATTATTCAAATAAAATAGAATCTAATCAAGGGAATGTAAATGTATTATGGCAAACTATTAATGATCTCTTAAAAACTAAAAAGAAAGTATGCTCTGATATAATAGTAGAAAATGGTAATGAAATCACGGACCCTTATTCAATTGCTACTGCTTTCAATAACTTTTTTGTTAATATAGGTCCACGCTTAGCCTCAACAATACACTCAAATGAAAACTTTAAGGATTATTTATCTGATGCTAATGAAAATTCATTATTTTTTATTCCAGTGAATGAAAATGAAATATTAGAGATAGTTCAATCGTTTCAGATGAGTAGATCATGCGGTTATGATGAAATAAGTGTGTATTTATTAAAGAAAATTATTTATTGTTTGGCCTCTCCCCTAGTTCATATTTGTAATTTATCACACTCGACAGGCATTTTCCCCGGACTCCTTAAAGATAGCCAAAGTGATTCCCATTTATAAAAAAGATGATTTAACTCACATAAACAATTATCGCCCTATCTCGCTATTGCCGGTCATTTCCAAGATTTTAGAAAAAATTGTTTATAAACGTCTTTATTCTTTTTTAAAAGAAAATAATACTCTTATTTGCAATCAGTTTGGATTTCGAAAAGGTTTTTCTACTGATTATGCTTTGATACAATCTTGTGATAAAATAACTCAAACACTTAATAATAAGGAACATATAATTGGGGTATTTATGGACCTGTCAAAAGCTTTTGACACCATGAATCATAACATTTTGTTGCAAAAACTTACTATTTATGGTATACGAGGCACAGCCTTAAAATAGTTTAAGAATTATTTAGTTAATCGAAAGCAATTTGTCTCATTTCAGTCAGTAAATTCCCCTAACTTAAATGTGTTATGTGGTGTTCCACAAGGATCAATTTTAGGCCCCCTTCTTTTTCTTATTTATATTAATGACATAGTAAAGTCATCACCAGTTCTTACTTACGTGCTTTTCGCAAATGACACTAACATATTTTGTTCTCATAAATGCTTGAATACTCTAATTCATACTCTCAATAATGAATTAGTTAAAATCTCAACATGGTTTAAATGCAATAAATTGTCCCTTAATTTAGATAAAACATATTTTATAAATTGTTGTGTTTCCCAAACACACTTTGATCAGGTTATAAACATTGTTATTGATGATATTTCTATAGTTGACAGGAAATCGACAAATTTTTTAGGTATAACTTTGGATTCAAAGCTTACTTGGAATAATCATGTAAACAATATTACAACATCAATTTCAAGGGCAGTTGGGGTAATTGGTAAAATGAGGGACCTTGTACCCGAGAAAATACTTTATACATTATATAATGCATTAGTGTAACCTTATTTTACATACTGTAATGTAGTTTGGGGAACTGTAGTATAACTAAGATTAATATAATTTTTCTTTTGCAAAAAAGAGCACTTAGGATTTGTACTCATTCTAATTACTTAGCTCATACAAATCCGTTATTTTATAGATTAAACATTTTAAAAGTGAGTGATTTGCACTTATATCAAACAGCAATCTGTATTTTTAAATACACACAAAATTCACTTCCTCTTTTTCATGACGTATTTATTCCTAATTCCCATGTTCACTCATACCCAACGCGTTATTGTACTGATTTTCATTTACACAATCCTAAAACTTTGTTAGCGCATAAGTCCATAAGATATCACGGTCCAGACATTTGGAATGCACTCCCTTGACATATTAAACAGTGTACATCTCTCTATTCATTTAAAGCTACACTAAAAAAAAACATTATTTCACAATATAATGTATAAAGATAAAAAATAAAATAAAAGCGTTTTTTGTAAAACTTTAGGAACTACATTAAATTTTGGTCTGACATTACATAGTAATACTGATGATTCAACATTTTGGCGCATGAGGACACTTGCACTTGCACACACACGCACCACCCGCACCATTGTTTTTGTGTAGTTTCTCTCTTATCTCTGTTATTAACGTATAATTAGTAGCCTTATAAAGACGAGATTCATATGCTAATTCTATAATGATTTATATTGAATCAAACTGCTTATATTCACATTTAATTGTAATATATATATCATTTGAGTATCATGGCCCCCTCTTCTTGTTACTTTGCCCATATTTCACAACTCATTTTTATCTTAGCTTGGTTGACCGTCTGCTCAAGCTTTTGCTTATAACGGCGACCTTCTGCTTTCTTTCTTTATACACGCAATGGCCCAACGTATAAATTTACTCTTACTCATGTATTATACATTTGTTTCTATATTTTGTATATTGTTTGCATACCTTATGTTTTATATAATTATCCATATTTGTTGTATAACTGATTTTGTTTGATTGCAGAAAATAAAGTCTTTGAAATGAAAAAAATGAAAATGAAACCAGATTTGTTAGGCTTGCAACGAACAGTCACGTATCACGTATCACGTGTCACGTTCACGTTTTGCGCTGTTTCATAAAAGAAGTGACTCTAATAAATTATTTACGAAGTGTAGGGCCTGTCATTCGTTGTTTTCCACGCAGGTAAAACACGAATGGTCACGTCTACCAAAACGTGACATGAGTGCTTAATCAATATTTTTCAAAATTGCAAGCGCTTGTTACTAAGACTAGTCATGACGTCACCTTAATATGTATGATTTGTGTATGTACGTACGTACGTACAGTATACGTATCGCCTGCGCCTAGCTAGCTGACAACGTGTCGACGGCACGGTCGACGAAGTAGTGATCGAGGCTTGCCAGCGCTCAACGAGCTGCAGATTATCGATGATACAAAGTGAGAATGTAAGTATACTTTGGGATGATTATAAGTATAACTTTTCAGCTGTTGTGATTTCAGCTAGTATATACTCTGTAATCTACGGCTAGGCGGCCACGGCTCAACACGGTTTTGCCACTGCAGTGGACTTTGGGCATGTGTTTCATAAAGATGCATGTTCGTAATCATCATCTGCATATTTAAACTTTAGCTAATCATTGATGATTAAATAATGCGATTAAAAATGAATAAGACACCTATTTGGCTTGCCATATTCCACTTCCAGTCGTTCAAAAAGTCATGCATAACTGTACGAACATGCATCTTTATGACACACTAAGCCAGGCCATCACCAGTCTTACTCTCACTCACCTCATTGTCATCCAGGCTAGCTCGGCCAGGCTAGGCCAGTAGCTAGGCCAATGCATGCATGCAAAAATGCATGCCCAAAGTCCACTGCAGTGACAAAGCCGTGTAGAGCCGTGGCCGCGCGTAGCCGTAGATCGCATGTCATAACAGCGTCTATGCTAGCTGAAATCACATCAGGTGAAAAGTTATACTTATAATCATCCCAAAGTATACTTACATTCTCACTTTGTATCATCGATAATCTGCGGCTCGCTGAACTCGGGCTAGCCTCGATCGCCACGTCGATCATTGCACCGTACACCGTACATTGAGTTCCGACAAGGGCATCGCCAACGCCGCTTGTCTGAGCTACCTGATGTTGTCATCGAAAGGCGACTCGATGATCAAGCACATCGAGGGCCGACTCATGAGCCGAAAACATCGAGTAGTCTGCCATCCGAACCCAGGGGCAACGGTGGCTGATATCTCCTCTAAGAAGGCTACTGAGGGTGTAAGGTCGAAGGGAGACGTCATTCTACATGTCGGGTCAAATGACTTGTCCAAAGGTAATGGTAGTACACCCACCGCCGATGACATCATAGCCTTAGCAGGCGTGATTGCAGCAAAAGGCTGTGATGTATGCTTGTCTAGTGTTATACACCGCAGATGGGAATCGGTTCATCAGAGGCGCAGTGTCGATGGGGTAAATGGGCGATTGAAAAGAGCTGCCCGTGAAAGGTGATGGGGTTTCATTGACAACGATAACATGGGTGACAGGCACCTTGGCAGAGATGGGGTCCACATCAACAAGGCAGGACAAGCTGTTCCTGCCTCAAATCTACGCCACTTTATTGAGCGACTTCAAGGGCCACCTACACCTACTCAGCAAAAGTCCTACGATGAAGTTGTTGGATCTTCAACGCAGAATTTCGAGATGATTGCACCGAGCGGGAGGCTAAAATCTGCACCTGCTCTTCCAATGCTTCCACTGACAAAAGCTCAACAGGGGTGGCACGAGCATCTACGTCTCGTCATGGCAACATGCAGTTAAACTCTGTCTCTGGTACTGGCATACTACATCATAATCTTCAGGAACAATGTCATGAACTGAATAAGAGTAACATTAAACAGTTAGAAGGTGGTTCAGTTCCTCCGATTAGAAACAGGGGCTTAAAATTTGCTCATTTGAATATTCATAGCTTAGTTGCTAAGATTGACGAACTTAGATTACTTCTGAGAAATGCATCATTTGATGTTATTGGTTTAAATGAAACATTTTGCGACTCCATAATTGATGATTCTGAATTGTATATAGATGATTATATTGTATTACGTAGAGACCGTACGAGACATGGTGGTTGTGTGGCTGTATATATATCCAAGAGGTTCAATTATAAAAGAAGGGATGATTTGATTTCATCTACTTTAGAATGCCTTTGGTTTGAATTGCATTATCCAAATAAGTCTCCCATCCTGGTTGGAGAGTTTTACAGACCTCCAAATTCTCACGTTGATTTCTTTGAAGAATTAGATGAAAATTTGGACTCTGCTCTCTCGGAAGATATGAGCTGTAATATTTTAGGTGATTTCAATTGTGATTGGATGCCACACATACTTTACTGAATGCTGAAAAGTTAAGGTTTTATACAAATATGTACGGGCTAAGTCAGCTAATTGATACTGCCACAAGAGTTAAAAATACCTCTTCTACTTGAATTGATTTGATATTTTTATCAGACAAGGAACTTTACAATGAATGGGAAATATTTGAAACTAGCATAAGTGATCATTATTTGGTGTATACGGTTAGCGATTTTAGTGCAAAGATCCATAACAAATCTGAATACGCAGAATTTCGCTCGTTTAAAAATCTTGACGAGGAGACAGTTTACAGTGAATTGAGAAGTACTCCTTGGCAGGTCATAAAAGATATAGATAATGTTGATGTTGCGTGGGATATGTGGTTGACTCTATTCAATAATATAATCAACAAGCACATACCAGTATGTAAAAAGCGGATAAGAAAAAAAAGGTATGTCCATGGATATCTGAGGAGATTGTTAAAGGTAATACAAAGTTTGGGTATGGGGTCATGAATTTGGTTCAAATTAACATATTGGAAGCAGCACAATCTTACAATATTCAGTGATCGCTGTCGCGGTTGAAATCGAGTCTAAAGTTATGAAATTGTAAACAATAAACTCTTTATGTTGTAAAGCTCCCTCTCAAGGTCAAGATATCAATAAGCTATAAAACAATGCTTATTGACTAAAATCGACCGATTAGCTATTCCCGTTTGGAAATTATATATCACAACTACATATTCTGAGATTTTCATGGTCGCAGCTACCATTGTACGGCCGTAGGCACTATTCGAAATTAATCAAAATTTACCGGGAGCATATTCAATTTTTCTCAAAAGCAGAAGTGTTTCAGGGGCTAAATTTTGTAAAGAATCACTATCCAACAAACGTTCAGAATTTCCCAAAACTTTGTATTACCTTTAAGCTTATGACGGAACGTGATAAAGTTCTCAAAGCTGCAAGAGCTAACAAAAGTGATGATCTTTGGGACACCTACAAATATCTAAAGAATACAGTTATTCATCTCATGAGGAAAAGAAAAAGAGAATATAATGCAGACCAGATCTCGCAAAATCATAATAATAGTAAGCAAATGTGGAGATGTTTGAGAAACCTTGTGCTTAAGTCATTTCCTATTTATCCCAATAGCATAACTGTTGATGGTGCTAATGTGTCAGACAATGCAAATATTGCTGAAGCTTTTAATGACTTTTTCATTTGTAATGCTACTAAGATTACAAAGGACCTGCGAAGGATCACGTCTCAACTGAGAGTAGACGAGGACAATAATATTGGTCCAACTCATTCGCAATCTAATTTGAATTTGATTACTGAGGATTTTGTAGTGAAACAGATTGATAATCTGAGTATAGATAAAGCAACTGGTGAAGATCACATCAGCTGTAAACTTTTAAAGATGACGAAGAATGTTATCGCATAGTCTCTTTGTGATATCATTAACAAATCCCTGTCTACAGGAGTTGTTCCACGTGAATGGAAAAAGGCTCGGGTAGTACCAATATTCAAATTTGGAGATATGTCTTCTTTGAATAATTACCGCCCCATTTCAATATTACCTATCGTGAGTAAAATTTTAGAAAGGGCCGTCCACCAACAATTCTTGGACGAGAATCAATTATTCCACCCTAATCAGTCTGGTTTTAGACCTAAACATTCAACAGCTACTGCCCTTGCAAAACTTGTAAATCCATGGTCATTGAATATTGATAACAAAGACATTTCTGGAGATGCCTTTAAAGATCTTCGTAAGGCTTTTGATACTGTTGACCATGAGCTACTTCTACAAAAACTAGCTTGTATAGATTGTAGTAATAGGACTATTTATTGATTCAAATCATATTTAGGGAATCGACAACAAGTGACCCAATTCAAAGGAGCCAAGTCGCATCCATCAACCATCAAATTAGGTGTGCCACAAGGTTCAATTCTTGGTCCCCTTTTATTTGCAATATATGTTAATAGTCTATATGAATGTACTCCTGAAAGTATCATAGATATGTATGCTGACAATATGACACCTACCGTCAGTGGAAATGATGCAACTGTTGTGGAAGAAAAATTAACTGTTGCATTAAACAGAGTCATGGCATGGATTAAGGAAAATCGCCTTGTTCTTAACACTGAAAAAACTGGTGTCATGTTATTACGCTCTCGTGCTAATCTCAAGAAAATTGAATCTTTCGCCATTTCATTAAATGGCAATTTGATCAAAAGAGTTCAATTCACCAAATGCTTAGGACTTTTGATTGATGAAGAATTGAAATGGTCTAAACAACTCCAAACAACTCTAAACAACTTTTGGAGTCCAAAAAAATCGCAACGACTCAGCCAGCCGAAAAGTCGCTCAGTGGGGGGGAGGGGGGGGGGGGGGGTAAGCGGGACAACCAAAGGGGGGGGGGGGGTTAGGGGGGTTTACACACATAAAATTACCAAAGGGGGGGGTTCAACCATCAACCCCCCCCCCCCCCCCTGCGTACGCGCCTGAGTGTAGCCTAATTGCTTCTTCCATATTTGAATGGAATAAGCTAGATATTTCGTTGAGAACGGCTTCCTCTGTCAATTCATTTAAGAGATTGTTTAAACATTTGTAAGTTGTAATTTGTGAATGGCTCAGCCAAACATACACTACGTGCATGTTCTGTAATATTAACAGGACTTATTCACATAATTGCGACTTAATCAATATTTTCCGATTTGACAATACTGTTTACTAGGTTAATGATATATGTTTATTTTGCAAATGAGTATTATTTTTTCAACTGTTTTGTTTAAACGTTATAAACGATGTAAATATGTTCATGTTTTTCAGGGCCCCATGGAAGACAACTACTTGTTGGGGAATGGGCTACCCTGTCAAAAGATTAGAAATAAGTAAATACAAATAAATAAACAAGGTACTTTATCTTATATGTTTACATTTTAAGGTACATTATATATTTTTTACATTTCATTTTAGAACAAGAAGTAACGGAAGAGGAAGGGAAGGAGAAAGAGGAAAAGGAGAAAGAAAATGAAAGGGAAAGAAGGAGAAGAAAGGAAAAAAGGAGAATAAAAGAAAAGGAAGGGGACGAGAAGGAGAAAGAGAACTATCAAAGTTAAAAATATGACGTAATGGAGGGCGGGGGAGAGGTAACAAATAAAGATAAAGAAAAAGAGAGAAAAAGCAAGCCAAATCAGGCGATCAGATTTAGATGCGTCATTATTACATTCACATTACCGGAAATTCAAACATCGGTTTACGATGACAAACCTTTCGCCAACTGAAAGAATTAATCCCTTGTATCTCCTAAACATTATGGCTGATTGTTAAATGGAAACGACAAATTCATCTATAACAACCCTTCTGGAAAATAAGGTGACACCCCCCCCCCCTGCTTTCTTGTTCCTGTTAGTTGAATTTAAGACTTAGGAGGGGGCGCCCCCCTAACAAACTAACCTGGCGCCGCCCCTGGTTTCATCCATTTACTGAATTAATTGAATACACAGAGTAAACCACAAAGTTATACAACAGATTCTGGCTTGAAGCAGCTTTTTGCCATTAGTCTCTTCTCAATGACAATTTGCATTGTTTTTTTAAACGCCAGCGTCAATTTACGTGAGCTTTCGTAGATTGCATGTAGCATATCAACAAATTGTTGGGTCAGGTAACCCAACACTTTGTATATTTGGGTGACCTGTTTCACGAAAGGGCGCAAGACGTGAACGTGAACGTGATACGCGATACGTGACTGTTCGTTGCAAGCCGATTTGTTACGAACGGAAAAACGGAAAGATGAAAGTACGGACGGCAGCGTTACTATATCCCCTCCGACTTCGACGGCGAGGGAATAACAAAAATAACATCTAAATAAGCCTGAAGATTCTTGTGGTAATTGTAGTACAGACATCTGCCCTTGAAAAAGTATCCAGAAAAACGATGTCATTTACATGTAATTGTATTTTTTACCTGGAATCTCAGGACATAGAATAAAAAAAACATGTTAACAAATTATTCACATCTCCTTAGTTTTGCATTGCATTTTTCATTTCATTTAAGTAGGAATATGGTTATAGGGGTAATAGCACTATGTATAGGGGGAAATTAATTACGAATCTTTCATACAGAAGTAGAAATTCATCAATCAAACTGATGAAAGTATAGATTAAAACATTTCAGTGTAATCAATTAGTGTAAGGCACAGTACTGAAAACAAATCAGATTCGATTTAGATAATATTTATCTTTAACTAGCCCATCTATTATAATGTGTGTTTTTTTAACCTGATTTGCTAAAAAATAGATGTTACAATCATGAAAACATTATCATGAAACTTTACGACAATGCCTTTGTATTCCTATCCCGCAACCTCAGTTTTTAAATAAGAAACATATATTCTCTTTTTATATGCTTTTTTTTTTAAATAAATGTTACCTGAAATGAAGAAGCATGATCAGCAATCTCTTTGAAGAAATCATCATGAAAAGAACATTGGTGAATCTGCAGGTCTTTTAGTTGAGACAGGAGACTGAGAAACTTCCCCAGACTACAGGATGATTGCTCGGTATCTAATCTCATGCTGTTAATACTTATTGTGTGAATCTGTGGAAATTCAAATTTTAAATTCAATTAAAATCAGTTAATCTTAATTCAATTAAATTAAATTCTATTGAAATTCTTTTCTAAATCATTAACAATAACAAAATATATCTCATGTTCAACAACAAAGATAATGACAAAGAAAAGGAAGCAATAAAACAAGCTTCTAAAGAAGCTTCTAGTGGCTGCAACTCCCTTAGACTAAATGTCAGTTAACATGAGAAAATATAATTACTGAACAAAGAATTTTATTTCGTATGTCTCGTTGAAGAGACTACATGAGATCCCGCTCTTCGCACATGCGCACATTGTCGTCTTCGCATGATAAGGCTCATGCAAAGTTATAACTATTCATCGCGCATTTCTACTTCAATTTCCACGAAAATCATCAGTAATATTTTGTAAACGAAGTTTACTTGACTTATTAAACGTTTTTTGGACGTTAAGATCAGATTAGACGCTGTCTAGGCCTCTCCACTTTCGTTTTAAAGCGATTCAGAAAATGTTCGTGAGTTTCACGGACTATGCCTATGCACAAGGCGGATTTTCCGTCGTGCTTGTCTGCGGACTTGGCCGACACTGGAACATTCGTCTTGCCTAATGAGCCTAAGAGCTCCATGAAGGGGACAAAGAAAGAAGTGAAGAATAAGACTTTACTAAAGGCAGACATCCCGTTGGGAAGTCGCTCAAGTTCAATGAAAACAAAGTCTGTGGCTCCGGCGATGGTGTCGGGACCTCCGGATGAACCTAACAGTGGAGAAAACTTGGATGTTTCAGGCATTTCAGCAACGGAACTTTCCATGCATAAAATGGAAGCCATATTAGTTCGTGTGGTGGCGGCCATTCCGGGCCCCTCTCAAACTCAAAGCGGATTTTTTTTCCGACGAGTCAGCGGATGCTTGGATCGGATCATGATGTGGAACAATACATATCAGAGGGGTGTGTGCCAAACATTGTAGCCAAGTTTGCTGTACCCACTGGAGTTGGAGAACCCGTTGATGAGGAGAGTTCAAAATCTGCCTAATATTTGATTATGCACCGATTGGAAGACAAAGTCCTTTCAGGTACTTCAGCTAAGTACTTGCCTCAAAATAATTTTGAATTTTTAGACACCCCCAAAGTCAACTCGGCAATCTGGGACAACCTTTCACAACGATCTCGCACTCGTTATTTTAAACTACAGAGAGTACAAAGATTTATGACCAGAGGACTGTCGGCTTTCGCCTCAGACAATCACATAATCTCAGCAAGACTCTTTCTTACCCGCTTACGCGTTTTTTTTTCGCCAGCCTTTTTTTTAAAGCCAGGGGCGGGGACGGGAAAAGCCACCCGCCCAACGAAATCAGCAACATGAGAGCCGGCAAGGCCGGAGGAAGTAGCTGCCATCATAGCCGACGAGGTAGGTGGAATAATTTCTGTTCTAGATATATTCCCAATTCAATTTTAGATATATAAATGGAGTGATATTAGATCAGATTTCTTTCTCTTAGAGGCGGTCAGAAGTTATAAGATCGAATTCAATCAGATTACTCAAATCCTGCAGGCGACAAAACTTGTTATCCTTCATACAAGGAATAAATCAGAAACTGAGATCATTGGCAAGGAAATAGCTAAACTTCTTGATAAAGAAGTGATCGAACCATGCTCTCGACAGCAGGGTGATTTCATATCTAACATTTTCCCCATACCAAAGAAAAAATGGTGGTATGCGTTTGATCCTCGATCTTTCAGAATTGAATCTGAATCTTACGACCCAACATTTCAAAATGGATAGCATACATACAGCAACTGGCCTGCTGACCCAGAATTGCTATTTAGCCTCAGTAAATCTACAGGATGCTTATTATTTGATCCCAATCAACAAGAATCACAGGAAATTCTTGAGATTCAAATGGCAAGACAAATGCTGGCAATTTAAAGCCCTACCTAATGGTAATGAGAAGGCCTCAGGTCCCGCCGCCTGAAATAGCTACCACTATCCATCTCGGGATGGACTCTCGAGACGCAGGTTCCCGCGATATGGAGATGACCCTTAGTTTTATCTAAATACCACGTGAGTGCCCTGATTTGGCACCAGACCTTGTCCTCCGCGACCGAGGAGAATTCTGAAAGAGGACTGAGGGAAACTCCACCAGTCCGGAGGACGCCAAATGAATGTTGGCAATGAAGGAAGGCCGTGGGACCAACCGAACTCCCCGCCTCTCCCACCTGATGTGGCCGGGGGCGGAAAACAGCGCATGGATTGTACTCCTCCGCTGTCCCGATGCTATTGCCATAAGGAAATCCATTTTCACCGTCAAGTGAATTAGTGAGGCCTTAGACAACGGCTCAAAAGGAGGCTTCGCCAAAGCGTCCAAAACCTTCGGTAGGCTCCAAGCCGGGACCAGATTTGGATTAGCTGGCCGCTGCAGAAAAATGTAACGCAGAAGATTGGACAAGAGATGCGAGTTAGAAACCCCTGAACCCTCCAGTAACCCGACATGAATGGCGGCGATGGCCGAACGGTAACCACGGATAGGGACAGGGCTCTAACCTTGTCAAACAATGAAATAAAAATAAAAAGATCCGCTACCAAGCCTACCGAAGCCATACGTGGCGAGACCTCGAGGTCTCCACAGCAAATGGAGATGGGCTCCAACCGAGAATTGTAAAGTGTCCTCGTAGAGTACCTACGACTCTGGACTATAAGCTTGGAAGCTCTTTCCGAATGTCCCGACACCCTAGCGTCCTCCCCCCCCCCCCCAAAACAAACAAAAAACAAAAAAAAAAACGGCCAGGCGGTCAGAGAGAGCTACCATGGCCGTTTATCCCGGATCCCCGAATGAAGTTGAGACACTAGGTCCGGCCTCAGCGGGAGAGGGAAAGGCGCTCCGTCTAAAATAGACAGAAAAAGAGGAAACCACGGTTTCCTTGGCCGACGCGGAGCCACCAACAGATCCCAAGCCCGATCCTCTTTAATTGTCATCAAGACCTAGGGGATCAGAGGAAAGGGGGGGGGGGCGAGGAAGCGTAATCCCAAAAGTGTCCCCAATGGAGGAAGAAGGCATCCAGAGCCCAAGCCTCTGGATGCTGAACCCTCGAACAATACGTCTGAAGGCAGTGGTTGATGGTGGTGGCAAACAAATTGATTTTGAGAAGGTCCCAAGCCACCCTGAGATGGTCGAACACCTCGAGATTAAGCGACCACTCCGAGGGAGAACACTTTCCCCTCGAGAGAAAGTCTGCTATGAGGTTGTCCTCCCCCGGAATGTAGGAGGCGATAGGGGCGATGTTGTTGTCCCGAAACCACCTTCATAGCTTTGGTGGCCAGAGCGTTCAGCAAAGCTGAACGTGTCCCGCCCTGTCGATTGAGGAACAACACAGAACGGCCCACACATCCATCTGAAGTGTCGGAGCGACATGAACGCCGCCATGAGCTCTAGATTGATGTGAGGGATGGTGCCCAAAAGAGACCGATCTTCCGACTCCATCTCGCCCTCGCAATGCCCTCCCCAGCCCAGAGGGGACGCATCTGATGCAAGACATCGATGGAAGAGGGGTACGTACAGGTTTGCCCTGCGCAAGAATAAAAACGTTTGCCCAAGGGGCGTGCAGAGGAACGATTTCCATCGACAGTGGAATCCACACATTAAGGAAATTGACGCTGGGTGTAAACAACTTCAACAGGTGCCTTTTAAAGGGCCTCATGAGAAGCCTGCAGTCTGGAAACACCTCGACCATACCTTACCATGGGGTACGAGTGGAACTCCGACTTCTCCCGGTTGACCAGAAAACCGAGATCCTGAGTGGTATGGAGCAACAGGCGCAACTGAACCTGGAGCTCCGCCTTCTAATTTCTCAGAAAAAATGCTGCCAGCGCCGCCACCACAAAGGTGAAAACTCAAGGGGCCGGTATGAGACCGAAAGGGAGAGAACTTAACTTGAAGGTCTCGCCCTCGAAGGCGAAACCCAGGAGATCCCGCGAACGGGGATGGATCGGTACATGAAACTACCGGTCCTTGAGATCGAGCTAGACGGCCCAGTCCGCCCGCTCGATCGTGGGCAAGATGAAGGCCAAGGTCTCCATCCGAAAATCAACCAGGGGATGAACGTATTGATTATTTTCATATTCAAGATCATCTGCAACTTCCCCGATCACATATTGCTCCGGTTGTCTCATTTTCGCTCGCTGGAAAATTGCCAGCACAAACGTAGCTAGTTCGACGTCACTACCAAACTAGAATGTTCCACTATGTTGCAGGGCCATTGGGTATGATGTGTGAACCGAGTGTGTGGAAATGGAGTGTTGGGGAGGGGAAGTGAGAGTGTTCGTGAGTGTGGTAATTGTATTTGTGTCAACAATTAAAGACTTATAAATATGGCTAAGCATATATCTACAATGACGAGTACTGTCTACATCACAGTCCACAGATAAATGTGCCTTTAACGTATATAGCAGACGGCAATCGGTGGATCAGACGACACTAGATAGTGATTCTGAAAGTGAGATTGCTTTGCTAAATATCTTTAAATATCTTTAAACTATCATTGATATCTGATAATTAAACAGTTAATAAAATAAACCTACCAAACTACATAATACAATGAAATACTTGACTTAAAGTAGGGGAGTTTGATGTGGTACACAATTGCACTCTCTGTAAATAATCGAATAGTCCATGGTGTGTCATGAATATTCATGTTTGGCTTAACTCGGCAAAATGTTTGCCTATACTAAATGGAAAAATTACGGTGGAGGTTTGGCTGAAATAGACATGATGAACTTATCTGAAATGATCTATGATAATTCATGCTTGTTATCCTTCGTGTACTTGACCTACAACCTTACAATTTTGTGGCAAATTGCGTCTTAAGTTCGACTTGTTGCACATGTGTTATATAGGCAATGGCGAGCTGGCGACCTAATTTGATCAAAGTACGGTGGGTGAACTTTCAAAAGTCAATGGGACATGAGGGTTCCAATGAAAGAACTAGTGTCAACGTACTGTACGTCATGTTGGATGTGCTTTTCGTTTAAACAAAAAGTGAATTTTTAACGAATTTGTGTTGTTGGTCAAAGTCCATAGGCTAACATGTTAGGCTGCTGGACTCTGACGATAGGGGGCGTTGTCCATTGAGACTATTCGGAGCCATATGACAGTGATTTTAAAACAGTATATAGTATAACAGCAGAGGAGTTAAAAGCATCCGGAGAGAGTGGCACTGGCATCCTTCACAAACTCTGCAACCTAATCTGGAGTAAAGAATCTTTCCCAACTGACTGAGGCAGAGCCATTATAACACCTATTTTCAAGAAGAAGGATAAGCTTGATTGCGGAAACTACCTGGGAATCAGCTTGCTTAGCCATGCGAAGAATCTTGAAGAAGAGAGAAGAACATTTATCAGAGTCCCAGGCAGGTTTCAGACCGGGGAGATCAACCATAGACCAACTGTTTACTCTCAGACAAATTGCAGAAAAAGCACCTTGAAAAGAACAGAAGTCTGTTTTGTTGTTATATAGACTTCGAGAAGGCGTTCGATTCTGTATAGCAGGAAGGAGTTTGGAAAGCTATGAGATTCTTTGGCTACTCAAATAAGCACATCTGTCTCCTAAAAGCACTATACAAAATATCATCTAGTGCAGTCAGGGTATATGGAGAACTTACAGACTGGTTTCAAACAACTGTGGGTGTACGCCAGGGCTGTGTATTATCACCACAACTATTCAACATCATCCTATAAATGGTTATGTAACATGCCACCTATGACACCCCTATTGGAACAAAAATCCAGGGTTATTTGATCAACAACCTCCGTTACGCCGACGACATAGTTCTTCTTGCATGCAACGAGATAGATCTCCAGTCCATTGTAAATCGTGTACACCAGTGGAGCTCAAACGTTAGCCTCAAAATTAATATTGCCAAGACAGAGGTCCAGGTCATCAGCAGACAGCAGCAATAAATTAACATCAGCATAGGTGGAACCAAACTACTACAGGTGGAAATTTTGTTTACCTGGGAGATACCATAACTCAATCAGGAAGATGTACAGAGGACATAAAGAATAGGATTGAAAAGCCCTGGGTGCTGTTCAAAGTCTTCACTGCATATTGACAGCCAAAGACATTAGAGATGTCACAAAACTTGAACTATATAAGGTAGTCATCCTATCCATCCTTATGTATGGATCAGAAGCATGGACACTGAAAAAAGAGGATGAGAACAGGCTCCTTACCTTCGAAATTATCTGCCTCCGAAAAACCTTGGGTGTAACCAGACTAGACAAAATAAGAAACACAACAATCCGGAAGACTCTAGGACTGAATGAAACTTTTCTGGACAAGATAGCCAAAAAACGGCTGCGATTCTTTTGCAAAGTCAACAGGATGAGACCATCACGATACCCAAAGATACTCCTAACTTCTAAAATTCATGGTGACAGAACGTAACAAGATAGTAAGATCTGGCTTGAGGTCATGAAGCAGAAGCCATCACACATCTCCCAGATTGTGAGGAAGCTTAGGTCAAGGTAGGTCAATCCCGTACCAGATACAAGGTACATCTTTAATTTTATACCGCTAAATACTAGTTTTTCAAACGTATTTTGTACAACAGCCAAATGTTACTGCTGTGCTTCAAAATCTCATGTAGTTTCTTCAACAAGACATACGAAGTAAAATAGAAAGATTAAACGAGAACTTACCCTTTGAAGTTTGATCTTTATTTAATTGGTG
Organism: Strongylocentrotus droebachiensis; assembly: GCA_035222895.1. Lineage (NCBI taxonomy): Eukaryota > Metazoa > Echinodermata > Echinoidea > Camarodonta > Strongylocentrotidae > Strongylocentrotus > Strongylocentrotus droebachiensis. The sequence continues at coordinate 253,162 of JAVYIG010000504.1, forward strand.
TCGAAGAAGAGATTACATGCCCACCGCTCCCACCCTATGACTTCACAGGTAATTAAAGTTCTCTGCATCTTCCTATGGGTTCAGCAGTCACATGTCGGTGCTTCGAAGTATGTACGCATGCACGAAGAGCGGGATCTCATGTAATCTCTTCCTCCACACTCATGAAATAAAAATCAACCTTCAAACGGTAAGTTCTCGTTTAATCTTTCTATTATATCAAAATATCAGATATATAAGAACCAATTTAGAAATGCAACTGGATTGTTGTGTTCCAGAGACAGAGTATTAACACCTCCACAAAAACAGGAGGCTGATTGGTCATCATGTATATATAGAAAGAGTCTATCTTTTTCTCATGGAAAAGCATTGAGAATATTTTCTCCAATTTATTCATATTCCTATCCTGCGATCCTATCCTGCGAGCTCAAGCTTTAAAAAATAAACATTTCATATGTCCTTTTATCTGCTTCTTTTTTGTTTTACCTGAGATGAAGAAACGTGATCAGCAATCTCTTTGTAGAAATCATCATGAAAGGAACATCCGTCAAACATCAGGTCTGTAAGATGAGGCAGGAGACTGAGAAATTTCCCCAAACTATAGGATGGGTTTTCTCGTAGGTGTACGAATCTTAAACATAACGTGTGAATCTGTGGAAATACAAATATCCAATTGCAATTCATTTCAAGCTAATTATATTAATTTCAATCTAATTCATTTAAATCCAATTCATTTAAATTCAGTTCAATTAAAATTAATTTCTAAATCATGAAAACTTAGATATTTACATATTTTCAAATACGGGGCAAATTACAATGCCTAAATGAGTTTTTTTGGGGGAACATCTTTTTTCTGATAAAATGGATCACAATGAACAAAATTACACCCAATAAGTATATCATGGGGGGGGGGGTGCACGGTAGTCCCCTCTGGCCCAAGGATTATATAGTTTATGCTGTAGTTTTTCGTGCTACTATTTTACCCCATTGCTGAAAAAAGCATTGGGAAAATTGCTGCCATTTGTACGTATTTCTGACCATAAATCTCAGTACAAAGTAGAAGAAAAATATGTTAAATTATATTTCCCCATCTCCTTGGTTTTTGTTTTCTTTACCTGAGATGAAGAGGCTCCATTAGCAATCTCTTTGAAGAAATCATCATGAAAGTAATATGACTCAATCTCCAGGTGTGTTAGATGAGGCAGGAGACTAAGAAACTTCCCCAGACAGAAGGATGCTGTTTGATCTTTGTGTAGGTGAAAGTTATAAACCTTAAAAGTCTGAATCTGTACGTGCATGGAAATAAAGATGAAATACAATGAAATGGGGAAAAATGGAAACCCTAATAAAAGTATGTACTGTCACATTAAGCATTCACATAATCACAGCAGATGATCCAGAATTCTGCAATTGGGGAGGGGTGGGGGCGTCGGTAAAGGGAAATTGTCCATATAGAATGTTTATATATATTAACCCACTAAATGAACACAGAGAAATATAAAATTGGTTATTAAAATAGTCAGCTGGTTTGCTCTATTCCTAACGTGGAATCACAGTACAAAGAAGAAGAAATTTCTCTATTGGATTGCTCTATTCCGGAGACAGAGTAGCTTCTCTACACAGCAAGATGCTGATTTGAGTTTTGTCCTCGTGTTTAGATAGTGGGAATTTTTTGTTCTTCTCCATTTTGGGGGAGAAATATACTAATTATTTCAGGTGTCTAACTTTCAACGCGACATGTGTGAATTTGTGGAAATACAATCAAATACTGTGTACATCGGCAAGTCATGCAGATGGAAACAAAATCTCTGTTAGAGCATAAATGACGCACGATACATACACTGAAGTAGCGCATGTTTATGAGCGAGCGGAAATAGGACAGGGGCATCACAGGGCGACATGGCCGAGTTCAAGCCTCGATAACTTTTTGATCTATTTTCGTAAGAAATTTGCTCAGCTAAAAAATCTGCATTCTAGCTTTCATATCTCTTTAAACAAAAGTAAATTTTCCACTACAATTTTATTCTGATCATTCTCAATAGGAACTTGATCTTTAAAAAAAAAAAGTTGATTCACACCTAAATAAGCGCATTGCTGACTGCTGCACAGTGACGTCATTCGCGTATCTCCGTTAAATGCGCGATCGACAGTGTACCATATTTCGTGCACACGTTCCTTACAACGTCTATGCTGCCATCGATCTAGGGAAGTTGGTTGCATGCCTTCTTTGCGTACCGTAGCAACTCGCGCGATGGAAGACGGTGGTTGTGTCTAATGAGCCAGAACAGGGGAGCGGTAACTGGGCAGGGTAGGTATTAAAGTTAACCACGAAGCATGAAAAGGGGAAAGAAAATATAAGCTCGAAACTTGCTCCGTTAGTGTACTAGACTATTACTCGCTTGGTAGACGATACATTTGCTATATGTTCCAAAGCAGAGCAGCGTGAGAGAACTTGATTGCACATCTGAATGAACTCCACCCGTCTCTCAAATACACAATCGAGATTGAATGTGATGGCGAGCTTCCGTTTATTAATATACTTGTAGAAAAGTCAGTGCACGGCTTCACTACTAATTCCCGTTTATTGGAAACCTACATTTACAGGTCAGTGTGCACGCGCTGGGACTCTTTCAGTCCTTCCATACCCGGTACACAATTGGGCTCGATCATCAATATCCTCATTGATAGAGCACAGAGAATTTGCTCTCCGTGCAAACTTACAGCGAAAATCAATCAAGTCAAGGATATGTACGGCGTTCCTGACCATGTAATTGATTGCTATATGTCACCCGTATACATACAAATTAAAGACACCGGTCTTTGGGCATAACAAAAATGTCATGTGTATCTCAAACTACCGTGGCGAGGGAAATTAGGTTCTATAAAGTTTGAGAAACAGGTCAAGCAAGCCGTGTGCGTTGCATGTCACCCGTATACATACAAATTAAAGACACCGGTCTTTGGGCATAACAAAAATGTCATGTGTATCTCAAACTACCGTGGCGAGGGAAATTAGGTTCTATAAAGTTTGAGAAACAGGTCAAGCAAGCCGTGTGCGTTGCATTTCCGACCGTTGAGCTGCGCATGGTATTTACGAATCACCAATTCAGAATTCAAGTGCCGGTGTAAAGCTCGGTACATAGGGCATACAACTCAGAGACTGGCTGATCGAGTGAAACAGCATGTGCCTAGCCTTCCTTCGGAACCGACAGACCGCCGCGCACATGCAAACAGGGAAACTTCCATACGGCATGCAGACATCACCAACTCTTCCATCGCTCAGCACTTGCTGAACAATACTGTTCATCTTGGTTCAAAGTTCTCTGCCGAGCGAGAAACTCATCTGCGCATATGCTCGCTCGAAGCCACACACATTCAGTTGAACGACCCTCTTCTATGCAGACGGAAAGAGTTCGTTTGGATGCTTATATTATTTTTAGCGATTATCCCGTTATAACCGACTGGCAATATGCCTAAAAAGAAAATTATAAACCGTTGATATGTTGTTACCCTCTCCCTACCTCTTGTCATACTACAAAACCTACGCATCTGTAGAAATTCATAACTATTGTAAACGCCAAAATTTGCATTTGTCATTACATTGGGAGAAAAAAGAAAGAAAGGGGAAAGTTGTTTGGTAATTTGGGAAGTAGCACCATGTATAATAAAAATGTAATTGAGAATTGTTCATAGATTTCAGAATCTACATGTAAAAGTTCATCAATTATATTGGAAAACTCAGGGATTAAAATAGTGCGTTATCAGGTACTGACAATACATCCGATCCGACTCAGAAAATACTTCAGCAGGATTACTAAAACATAATTAGTTAACAATATCTATGCTTAATTTGCCTCGCATTTATTGGGCCTGGTTGCTTAAAGATAAACTTTAGTACTGGTAATGCGATCGCATTGTGAAAGAAAAGGTGTGGAAAGGATCAGAAACAGTTGATCATGTAGCATGTAAGTATTGGTGTGCACTGCAAGGTTCTGGAGTCATCAAAATCATAATAAATTAGACTGAATCTTGGTAAAGTAACAAGCACTGTGCACAGAAAGCTATATATGGGACAACACACATGGTGTCGGGGCTAGTACTACCTTGATTTCCTTGTCTTTCTATGCTCATTACTCAGCCAGTATACATTTTCTTCCAAAATTGTTTGGCATATGTCATTTATTTGTAATCTTGAACATTCAGTGTAAGTTTCGTTTGATTCTGTGAGAATTTTTTTTTTTTACCAGAACTGGAGTTTATCTTTAAAGTGTTAAGCCCATGGAAAGTGCCTAGAAAATTGATGTCATTCATACATATTACCTACCTGGAATCTCAGTACAAAGAATACGAAAAATATGTTAAATTATATTTCTACATCTCCTTGTTCTGTTTTTAATTTTCATTACCTGAGATGAAGAAGCTCCATCAGCAATCTCTTCATAGAAATCATCATGAAGGGGACATCTCCAAATCACCAGGTATGTAAGATGATGCAGAAGACTTAGACACTTCCCCAGACAGTAGGATGCTGATTGGTTTTCGCGTAGGTTCAAGCCGTAAACCACAAACTTCTGAATCTGTGCATGGAAATACAATGAATGACATACGTGAATCACGATGCATGAAATGGGGTAGAAGGTAGAAATACTCTCACGTAAAGCATTTATATAATTCAGATGAGCCCTGAATCTCAGAGGGAGGGTGTGTGTGGCGGTGGGGGGGGGGGGGGGAGAGTCAGCAAAAAGAAATCTGATGAGCAAAATGCTCACTTTTTTAATAGTTGGTTATTTTTATTTTCCATACTCTTTTAATATATAGAGAGAGTCCATCTTTTTTCTATTTTATTATATAATAATAATTCCAAGTGTTCAATTTTGCGTATCAGGACAATTACCTCCTGGACAATCGCCCCCGGAAAATTACCCCCCCCCCCCCCCCGTATTTGTCTTTGTATGTATAATGGGCCCTCATCCATGATCCAAAATTAAGGTTTTCTTCACGTTATATACATATTTCCGTTGTCATGCTGACGTATAATATGTTTTCTTGTACGGGAAATTATTTTGAAATAAAAATTGCCTTGTCATAAGAAAATAAATTTCCGCTCTCTGGTAATTTGTCTCATTTGATTTTGTTTCTCCAGCGCAGCAATTTCTAACCGGGGTGCCGCAAAAGGCTGTTAGTTACATTTGAAAAAACATTGATTTTGTGAAAAACAAATATCTGAAACGGTTAAAGTATATGAGAAAATAAAATGTTAAAGATAATTAAGTGTCTTTCTTCCTCGCTTGCTGACAATATTGTAACAGCAAGGCGCCCGAATATATCTTATGTCTTTTATTTCGAGATTACAGTGTTACCACAATCATTATATTTAAAACATGATACATAAGGGCAACGAGAGCCCAAATATCCTCTTTTTCATCTATCAAGGTCATGACCGAATATATCACTTTTTATTCATGTACACTTTAAATTTTTACCAGTTTGAAAATGTCTTCTCCTTTTTTATTCTTATGTGCCCATACGTGTGTATATAGCACTTGACGAGTGCTAGAGTCGTGCAAAAAAATAGTCTGTGAAGACTTTGGGATTTGGGAGAAAATTTTCATTTTTAAGATGAAACCATGACTAACGAAACGTTGAAATAACGCTGCTCCAGAGAAATGTATGTCTATGCATTTTGAGAAGTGCTGGACAATTACCTAAAACTTATATCCTTTGTTGAAATAATCAACCACACTGGCGTTACATGAATTATAATTAAGGGGAAATGTGTAATAATAATGAAGATAACGTGCTATAGTATTTGAACGAATATGGGTTCATGCATGGGCTCTTATGGGCTCGTAGCCATCTCTCAATGTTTCAGATCGTCTTTTGCTAATGAATACTGATTGTCCACGGGGGAGGGGAATTCTCCGGGAATCATTTTCCGGGGGTGATTGTCCTCGGGGGGTGATTTTCCTCGGGGGTAATTCTCCGAGTGGTAATATTCCGGGGGGGGGGGGGGTAATTCTCCAGCGGGTAATTTTCCGGTGGGTAATTGTCCTTGGGGTAGTTTTCCGGGGGGTGATTGCCCAGAGGGTAGTTGTCCTAGAACTGGAAATGCAATCAAATACTGTGTACACCGGCAAGTCATGAGACGGAAATGTGAATAAAAGATAGTTAAGAAAAATACCTGAGATGAAGAAGCTCGATTAGCAGCAATCTCTTTGTAGAAATCATCATGAAAGTCACATGTGTCGATCCTCAGGTATGATAGACGAGGCAGGAGACTAAGAAACTTCCCCAGACAGAAGGATGCTGATTGATATTCGCGTAGGTTCAAGCTGTACACCTCAAACTTCTGAATCTGGGCATGGAAATACAAATACAAATTGTGGAAAGAGTGGGAACGCTTTTTATAATCTGTTCGCTCACACCAAGCACTCACATTATTACAAAAAATGATCAAGGATTCTGTTTTTTTTTTTTTTTTTTTTTTTTTTTTTTTGGGGGGGGGGGTCTTAAAACAGAGATCTGATGAGCAAAATACTTGTTTATAGTTGGTTCGACTTATGTTCTGTGTAAAATGTTTATACCGACACAATGAACACTGGAATATACAACAAAAAAACTATTAAGAATATGGCTAAATTACAATTTTCCAGACAAAGAGATCCTTTTTCCATCAACATGATTCTAATTGGTCATCATTTATTTATAGAATCTGTTTTGTGGTTAGAGCTTCTGATAATGGTGATGATTTTATTTGTTCAACCTTCAAAATGTGAATCTCATATTGCTCCGACTGTCTCATTTTCGCTAGCACTAGTAATTTTTCTTTCCCTTCTTTGCAAATTCATTTTGTAACAAAATGCAAATGTTAGCATGAAAGACCACAAATGAGTGAGTGGAGAGAAATGAAGTAAAAGTATAATATCTATGATTATCCAAATAAATCTGGTTCGAATTTAAAGCTCTCCCTCTAGTGCGGGGCTTATATATAGACAGAACACCTATACATACAAAATTACAAAATTTCGAACATTCAAGAGAAATAGAGAAATAATACATAATAAAGAGAACACACAGATCATGGGAGGAGAGAGAGAAATTGAGTAAAAAGAAGGAAACGGGAGAAAAAAGTAAACAGAAAGATTAAAACTGAGAAAGAGAGACAGATAGAAAGAGGATGGGGATGACAATGTAAGAAAGCAGCTTCATGCCTTCACTAACCTTTGAATCCACCTCTCTGCCATGAAGTTCTGGAAAACATTCGTCACCTGCAATATGTACGGCACTGCTGCACACTTCCAAAGAACGGACACATGTTCGATGGCAAAGTGCATCCACTGTATCTACTGTTAATGGTCCAATGTCGTGTGCAATCTGATCATTAAATGTTATGCTTTCTTGTGCCTGTTGAAAAGAATAGATGTTTTTTTTTTTTTTTTGAAAAAGCCTGAAGGGAATACCATGACATCGCATAGCGAGCACAAAGAACTAGGCATACATTAATTGGCAATTAGTTGGATATATTCCCAAATAAGACCAAGCATGTTATATATGATAACTACTGTTAAAGGCAAGTTAAATATGTTAAATGGGATTTCCATAAGAAGCAAGTCAGACAGTTTACATTCAGACTTCCAATTAATTTGACTTACGACGATGAAAGTTAAGTCAATATGATTTTAACATGTTTCAGAGAAACAGTAAGCCGAATTTATACAAGCGTCTGAAAATGTGTATGCTTTTAATGTTATTGTAATCGGAAATGAATGCTACTTGATATATGATACATGTACTTGATGTACTCTCTCGTATCCACTCCCATTTGAAAGTTAGAAAATTAATGAATTTCAATTTTCTTAGTTTCTGACGACAGAATTTCTTTTCATAGAGGTTGTGTGTAGAAATATATGTGCAATTATCATATGTATGTTATAGTACAGAGCAGATAGGAGATGACCTCGCAAGAATTTTCATAGCGTTGTCAAGTTTTACAACTCGAAATAACCAATAAATATATCATTCTCTATCAGATTGTCCACAAATATTCAATGATTTGTTTCTCTTCATGTCCTGCGTTTATCAAAACCAACTGAATATTAGGGTGAAGTATCATATTTTCACTTTGAATCCCACATATAATATATTCGATATGACAAAGACATTACCATGTCATGTTGAAGTGTTATTTTCACCCTGTTCTCAGTAGTTATTTGTTCAGCCAGGGGGTCCAATTCGTCATCCGTAAAACAGCGGATGATACTATGTGGAATATGTGTCAGTGGAAAGAAAATATGTAAACATTTTGAATTACTAAATGTTAATAGGAACAAGTCAACGCAAAGCGTAGCATCCCCTTGCAGGATACAAATGGCATATATACGTCAGAACAAGTTACCTCTATAAGACTATACTATTACATTAACCACATTTTCACATATATATATTTAAGTGTTTTTGCATTTTAATGAGCTTTTAATTTGATTAAAATCCGTCAAACATTATTAAAATTATCGAACGGAAACCAGATTCGCATATTCAATGAGCTATGACCTTTGACCTACATACTCAGGAATCAAACTTAGGCTGTGTTTTGATACCCTGTACCTTCATATCAAATTTCATTACAACCCGTCAAACATTATTAAAGTTATCGAACGGATACCAGATTCGCATATTCAATGAGCTATGACCTTTGACCTACATACTCTGAAATTAAACTTAGTCTGTGTTTTGATACCTTGTGCCTACATATCAAATTTCATTAAAATACGTCAAACATTATTAAAGTTATCGATCTTAAACCAGATGTGTAATTTTCGCATATTTTAATGAGCTATGACCTTCGACCTTTGACCTATATACTCCGAAATCAAACATAGGCTGACTGAAGTTATCGATCGGAAACCAAATTAGTTACGAACGGAGGGAAGGAAGGACAGACAGCAGCGTTTCTATATCTCCTCCGACTTCGTCTGCGAGGGGATAATTAAAGGAGAATATAATCCTCTGTGATATATTAAATACATTATATTATGCTTCCTTCTATAAAATTTATATTTTGTATGTATATGTTTATGAAATAGTTTTCTTATAGGTTTCAAACAGTAAACAAAAACAAATGATCGATAAGTCTATACAATCACAACGAATATAACATTAAATGTCAAATAGAAATCAAATATATTATAAATGTTCTAGGTGGCTATGTAAGTAAGAAAACACATATGGCAATTGGTTAATTATCGTGGTGAATCTAATTATGGAGTTTATAACTGTTTAATTCCCTTTTACTTTTCCACCGACCCTTGAAATTATTCTGATGGAAAAATTACTCGTGGCATAATTCTTATTGCTGTCAGAAATTGAAACACATTTAATTTATCTTGTGTATCTTGTCTTTACATATACATGTATAGGCCTATCCTTTTTCGTTAATTTACTAATACAATTATTTATTCATTTATTAATTCACCTCTTTTTTTAATTTGTATTATTATCACTGTTATTAATACTATCATTATAACTATAATTATTATTATCATTATTATTATTATTATCATTATACTTACTATCATTGGAAATAATGACAATTTCTGCGATCATGGCCCTGATTAACGTACCTTATTGATTTCAAATGTAGGTGGTTCTTTAGATTACATAGTATTGCTTCACTGCGTATGTTGCCCATTACAAGCCCTCGAAACGTCAGACAGGTGAGTTGTGGGAATGAACTAGAGAACAATTGTCCCAATGAAGCAGGTTCTCCAATGAGAGGAACTAATGTTCTATCTTTCTCTTCATGCTCAATAGACAACACTGCAAGGCTGGAATGTGCCAAAAGTTGAACTACTCCCGGTGAGACAGTTTGAAGAGTGGTGAAAGTCAATTGCTTCAAGCTCGGAAATAGATCCCCAACGGTGACATTTATGTCACCATTATTAAACCTCTGTAAACCAGTCAGGAATTGATGATCTACAACCAGCTGTTTGATTGAGAATTTATCTCCCTGTGTGCGAAATAACAATAAAGTAGAGTATAATCAATAAATCTGTTCATATAATGATAGATTTAAGCTATTATTTGTACATTTTCCACCTTTAAAAATATCGCCAATCTGTATTGCCGCGCATTGCGAATGTATCCCCCGGCAAAGGCAGCGATTTTGTGTCCTCCCTATGTTCGAAGGAGGGACAAATATCCCCTCTCCCCTCCCTGAAAAAAAAGGATGACGTAGAGATCGCCACTAATGGCTCAGACTATTTTCAAGACTAGGAGCAGCATCACCAAAATAGTATGTGTGTAGATCAGAGTACAGGCACCCTGGAAGTAGTTTGGGATGGGGGGGGGGGGGCAAACATTCCAGGGGGCTCACCTTCCAAGGGCAGTGACGTAATGAGAAAAAAAAAGTTCGGAAGGGGGGGGCAGACGAAAAATCTGCATCACCACCAGTCTTACACGTAATACATGCAGGTCCCGTGGAACGTTTTTCAAAGTGGAGTATTATCGATCAGGGAGAGCGTAAATTGGCGTGGGGTCCAGGGCATGAGCCTCGGCAGGGGGTCAAGGGGCAGAGCCCCCGGAAGCTCAGGGGTTTTAGGTATTGAATTACGGTCAGATGAGCATCCAGAGGCCCGCCCTAGGTCCCTTGGTAGGGTCCAGGGGGAAGAGCCCCAGGAAGCTCAGGGGTTTTAGGTATTTAATTACGGTCAGATGAGCATCCAGGGGCCCGCCTTAGAGCCCTTGGTGGGGTCCAGGGGGCAGAGCTCCTGGAACCTCGGGGGTTTGAGGTATTTAATTACGGTCAGATGAGCATCCAGGGGCCCGCCTTAGGTCCTTTAGTTGGGTCCGGGGGCGGAGCCCCCATAAGCTCTGGGGTTTTAAGCATTTGATTACTGTCAGATTAGCATTTTTTATACCTTATTTGTGACATTGGCAGGTCACTTATTTTTTTCTCCGTCTTTCTTTCTTTTTCTCTTCAACATACTTTATCAAAAAGGAAGGGGGGGGGGTGGGCTCGAGCCTAGCCACTTTCCAGACCATGACATAAAGGCTTCTAAATAAGCGTTTTTTCGCCTGACTGTAATTTGGGAATTTCTTATTTTCCAACAAACGCATACAAAGGTAAAATGGAGAAAAAATGCCGGAAAATCATGTCACAACATCAACATTTGTTAATCACTTGTTTCGAATAAGAAATACACCACACCCCCCCCCCCAAATCAGTACGCCAGCGTTCAGGGGCTCATGTCTTCTCACCACTATAACAAAAAAAACGGACACGCTGTCCCATTCTCGCACAATATGTCCACGATATGCGCGTATCGCCCATTGATAAATACCCTATAGGTGGCATGCGCAATGTTTAAGAAATTTAATTCCTGTGTACTTTTCTTTTTCTTTGAATGGAATTGTATATGTGATTTAAGTCAGGTTGTATTATTGTTACGTTCTTTTGGATTAAAAATACAAACCATGTTTACTCCTTTACTGTTTTTTTTTGGAGGGGGGAGGGGGGGGCAACTGTCCCCCCCCCCCTGCCCCCCCCCCCCCCACACACACACTTCCGGCGCCTATGTTAGAGTATAATGCATCTCTGTACACAATTTGAAAGAAATCTGTCAAGACATGTGGCAGTTAGAGCGTACAACAGACAGCCACAAAAATATGACCTTTGACCCTATAACAGACGGAACACAGGTGGTAGCATCACCTAACACTAAAATCTGTAGATTGTACTAGACACACCTCCATAAAAAATTTAAAAGAAATCCGTCAAGAAATGTGGCAGAGCGCATAAAAGACATTATATATGACCTTTGACCATATAAAAGACGGAACAATAAAGGCAGCTTCACCAAAAAGTGTAGATTGTACCAAGGTACAATTCTAATTCTCCGTATACAAAATCGAAAAGAAACCCATCAGGAATGACCTGCAGAGCGCATACAAGACACCCATCAAAATATGACTTTTTGACCCTATAGAAGACGGAACATTGGGGGCAGCATCACCAAAAGTTGTAGGTGTGTAGATTATACCAAGATACACCTCCATACACATTTGAAAGAAAAATGTTAAGGAATTATGCAGTTAGACCGCAAACTAGAGTGCCACGAAGAAATATATCAGAATATGACCGTTGACCCTATAAAAAACCGACCACTGGAGGCAGCACCACCAAAATATATAGGTGTTCAGATTATACCACGATACACCTCCATCAAAATTTAAAAGAAATCCGTCAAGAAATGTGGCAGAGCGCATAAAACACATTATATATGACCTTTGACTATATAACAGATGGAACAATAAAGGCAGCATCACCAAAAAGTGTAGATTGTACCAAAGAACAATTCTAATTCTCCGTATACAAAATTGAAAAGAAACCCGCCAGGAATTACCTGCAGAGCGCATACTAGACACCCATCAAAATATGACTTTTTGACTCTACAGAAGACGGAACATTGGGGGCAGCATCACCAAAAGTTGTAGGCGTGCAGATTATACCAAGATACACCTCCATACAAATTTGAAAGAAAATCCGTCAAGGAATGTGGCAGTTAGAGCGCACACAAGAATATGACATGGCGGACGGGGCGGCGTAACGCTGCTGAATCCAAAGTACCCCACCGGCATACTAGCTGCCGGGGGATACAATAATAATAATAAAAACACACGCGATTAGATTCAGATAATACTTTACAAGTACTAGTTCAATGATTACTTATCTTGTATTGTTTCGCCTGATTGGTGACGAAGTGTTATTCATGGAAAAAGTGTACATAATTTTGACGCCAACTTATTTGTCTTCCTATCCTGCAACCTCATGTCAATTGAAAAAAATACTATTTCCTTTTTGTTTTTACCTTTGATGAAGAAGCTCTATCAGTAATCTCTTTGTAGAAATCATCATGAAACAAACATGAGTCAATATTCAGGTCTGTAAGATGATACTGGAGACTGAAAAACTTCCCAAGACAGCAGGATGCTGATTGGTCATTGAGTAGGTTCAAGTCGTTAACCTTAAACTTCCTAATCTGTGGAAATACAAATTAATGGCATATGTCAATCATGAAGCATGAAGTGGAGATATGTGAAAACCCATATAATAGTCTGTAATGCAAAATTTTGGTTTGGGGTCATGAATTTGGTTCAAATTAACATATTGATAGTAAACGCAATTTTACAATATTCAGTGATCATTGTCGCGGTTGAAATCGAGTCTAAAGTGATGACATTGTAAATAATAAACTTTATATGTTGTATAGCTTCCTCTCAAGACTGATATTACTTTAGCTTTAAAACAACGTTTCTTGACTACAATCGACCGATTTGCTATTTAAGTTTGTAAATTATATATCATGGTCGCAGCTATCATGGAATGGCCTTAGGCGCTATTTGAAATATTTGAAATCTGACGAGAGCACCAGTAATTTTTTTGTTGTCAATTTCTCGAAGTCATTTTTAGGGGCTTCATTTTTTAGTGCTTGTAATACATCCACATGGGCATCCAAATGTATCAATATTTTAAAGAATTACTCTCCATCCAATCCAATTTTCAAAATTTCCAAAACATTGTATTATCTTTAAACATTGAAATAATCAATTTGTTGTTAGATACATTACAATAACTTGTACGCTGGCAGTTATACAGATGGAAATGTGAATAAAAGAAAAAAGAAACCTCCGGTCTGTAACCAAATGGTACCTTGGTGACTTCTCCAAACAGACACAACATAAAGTAGCAAAAATAACATGTAGATATGCTTGGTAATCTAATGGTAATTGTAGTACAAACATTTTCTGAAGTAATCTTTGTGAAGAAAGTTTTTAAAAATAGTCGGTGCATATAATTATTCTGCGAAATATACAAATTCGAATAATCTCTGGAAAAAGAAATGATCGACGTTGGTCAACCATGAATCCTGAATAGGGGGAAAAGAAAATATAAACAAATTTTTGTTCGACTATCTTACGACTCTCGACGTACAGCACAACCTACACGATCTTAAAACTTGTCATGATACCATAAACATTCAAATTATTCTCTCATACGAAACAAACAATTTGTGAAACATATTGGAGAAAGCAGGGCGTAACGAATTGCATCAACATCCGTGTATCCTCAGGTACTGGAGATGCATACAATCTAACTTAGAAAGTACTTCACAAGGATTATTACCACTTCTATATTTTATGCTGAAGTTTGTGTTGCTGTTAGTGTGCCTGAATGCTTAAAAGTGTTATGCCCATGGAAAAGTATTCACAAAATTGGTGTCATATAATTATTTCTATTTCTAACCTGGAATCTCAGTACAAAGAAGGAGAAAAATATGTTCAACTCTATTTCCATATCTCCTTGGTTTTTACCTGAGATGAAGAAGCTTGATCAGAAATCTCTTTATAGAATTCATAATGAAGGGAACATGACTTTATCGTCACGTCTGTAAAAGTAGGCAGAAAATTGAGAAATCTCCCCAAACAGTGGGATGCTGATTGATCATTGCGTAGCTTCAAATGAACAACCTCAAACGTTTGAATCTGTGCATGGAAAAACAAAAGAATGAAAAACGTAAATCATGAAAGAAGCATGACATGTGGAAAATAATGGAACCCTTAATGTAGTCTGTACTGTCACATTAAGTATTCACATAATTTAAGGAGAGAGATAGTCAATAAAAAGAAATTTAAGAGCAAAGTATATGTAGTTGATAACTGTTGGTTGGTTGGTTTTATTTCCTGTGTATAATGAACACAAACATATACAAAATACAGCTGAATTGCTCTAATCCAGACATAGAGAAAAAGTATAACGTCTAGGATTATCCAAATAAATCTGGTTTGACTTGGAGGCTCTACTCTCTAGTAGGGGAAATTCAAGCGAATAATACATATTTCCCTCAAAGGGCATCTTATTATAAAGAGAGCACAGAGAAGGAGAGAGAAATTGAGGAAAAAAAAGGAAAATGGGAGAGGAAAGTAAACAACACAAAGGACTTTTATAGTCAAGAGATAAAGACTGAGTAAAAAAAAGATAGGATGGAAATGAAAGTATAAGAAAGCAGCTTCACGACTTAACGTCTTCACTAACCTTTGAATCCACCTCTCTGCCGTGAAGGTTAGGAAAACATTCACCACCTGCAATACTTACGGCAGTGTTGCACACTTTCAAACAACGGACACATGTTCGATGGCACAATGCATTCACTGTATCTACTGTTAATGGTCCAATGTCGTGTGTAATCTGATTATTAAATGTCATGTTTTCTTGTGCCTGTTGAAAAGAATAGATGCTGGTTTATTATTTGAAAAACCCTGAAAGGAATATCATGACATTGCATAGTGGGCACAAAGACTAGGTATTGGCATTTTTGTTTTAATATTCCCAAATAAGACGAAGCATGTTGTATTTGGTAACTATTGTATAAGGCAAGGTTAAAGATGTTAAATGGGATTTCCATAAGAAGCAAATCATACATTTTACATTCAAACTCCAAATTGATCTGACTTACGACAATGGAAGTTAAGAGAATATTTATGATTGTGCAGAGGAACAGTTAGCCAAATTTATACAGGTGTCTGACAATTTGTATGCTTTTAATGATGTATATTTGGAATCGGAAATGAATACTAATTGATACTTAAAAATGTACAGTACTTGATGTCCTTCCTGGCATTCTTTCCCATTTGGAAGAAAGGGAGAGATATCCGTAAATTACAATTATCTCAGATGCTGATGAAATTTTATCTTTTCATACAGGTATTGTGTAGAAACATAATGTACAATTATTATATTTAGGGGACATGTATGATGAATTTATTTCTTTAGAGAAAAGATTATTTTGTTAGTACAGCACAAATGAGAGGGGACATCGCAAAAATCGTCATAGCATTGTCAATTTATGTTTGATTGATTATACGACTTAAAATAACCCATAATGGTATTAGTCTCTATCGGATTTTGCACAAATATTCACTGATTTGTTTATTTCAATTTCCTGCTCTTATAAACACCAACAGAATAACAGGGTAAACTTCCCTTATAGTATCCTATTTTTCCACTCTAAAAAAAATATTTAGGACCAACATAGTCGATATGACAAAGATATTTACTTTGTCATGTTGAAGTATTATTTCCATCCTGTTTTCAGTAGTTATATGTTCAGCCAGGGGATCCAATTCGTCATCTGTATAGCAGCTGATGATACTGGACATGTACGAAATATATAACGTCCATGGAAAGAATATATTTAAAGCAGCCATTCTATTAACATATAACTATATATCGATGGAAAGCATTAATATGACCTAAAAAAAAATCGGGGTAATTATTTTAGATTCTTTAAATACTTAATTATGTAATAAAAACAAAACAAAACGACAATTTGTCATCATTCATTTTCTCACCCTAATAAAATCAATAAAACGCCCCAAATAATGTAACGTAGGCGATTGTAACATGTCCCCCAAACATAAACAAAATCTCATAGTCACTACATGGAGTCTATGGCTTTTGCTGTATACGTATTTTGAATGTTTTCTACTTATGTTCTTTGAATTAGAAAAAGATAAACTAAAAATGAAGAAAGGATAATGTTGCTTATTACATACAAATATGTAGGTAAGTATTGCGATCGCTATGCCGGTCATCATTCGTGCTCGGAATCACACTGACCAACAAAATCACATCAAATCAAACATTCGCTCAGAGTTTGTTTCGTATATTGGTCAGTGGAAGCTTCTTCAAACAAACTTCACAACATTCTTCGTTGTAAATATTATAATGCCCCCGCCAGAGCGATTTTACAAACTAAAACAGAAGCAAGTTTTAAAATTCAAGTTTGATTGTAATTCATTAACAGGTTCTCTGAATATCACGATTACAAGCTTTGTTCATATACATGTATGACCCTTTGATCTTTGACCCCATGACCTTAAACTCTAATCAGTCCGTTGGCTCTGCAAGATACATGCATGTCCCGAGTTTGATAGTTATCCATCCGTTGGTTCTAATGATCATGTGATCACAAGCCGTTTTTACATACAGACGGACAACCCGAAAACTTATTGGCTCCGGCTACTTCGTTGCGGAGGCATAACAAATGACAATTTCTGTAAACATGGCCCTGATTAACGTACCTTATTGATTTCAAATGCAGGTGGTTCTTTAGATTACGTAGTATTGCTGCGCTTCGTATGTTGCCCATTACTAGCTCTCTGAAGGTCAGAAAGGTGAGTTGCGGGAATGAACTGAAGAAAAGTTGTCCCAGTGAAGTAGGTTCTCCAATGAGAGGAACTAAGTTTCTCTCTTTCTCGACATGCTCAATAGACAACACTGCTAGGCTGGGATGTGCCAACAGTTTAACAACTCCCGGTGAGACAGTTTGAAGCGTGATGAAAGTCAATTGCTTCAAGCTCGGGAAAAGGTCCCCAACGGTGACATTAATGTCACCGTTATTAATCCTCTGTAGACCATTAAGGAATTGATGATCTACAACCAGCTCTTTGATAGAGGATTTACCTCCCTGTGTGCGAAATGTCAATGAAGTAGAATACCATCCATAAATCTGTTCATATGATATTAAACTAGAGATATGCTTTGCAATGGGCTAAGGTATGAATTCTGTTTAGTTGTTGTTCTTCTTATTTTATTTGTGTTCCGCTTTAAACAAATTCATATGAGATACACCGCCTGCCCTCCCAAGCCCCCCCCCCCCAAAAAAAAAAAAAAAGTGGAACACTTGTCTTTCCCACCTCAATACAAATCCCTGGACATTTGTTATTTTTCTTTTATCAATAAAGGGGTGCCGCAACTGTTGTTTCCAGTTCTGCCTATGCCTGGCTGTCTTAGGTTGAGGCAGGCATCTGCCCCATCCCCAATCACAAGAAAATGAAATATTATTATCATGCATTACAAAGATGTACTAGGCTTTCTACTGCTCTGAAATGCACACTTTCAGCATTTCAAAATGAACACATTCTCACTCGGTTGCTACATTCCCTCGAATATGAGCAATGTTGAATAGGGCCATTGATTGTGCTGTTTGCAAGTGCCTCAGTTCCATTGTTGTTGTGTTTTTTTTTGCATTGGCCCCTAGGTTATCCCAGTTGATGCCGGTGCGGTTAGGTTATTAAATCAGAAGAACAAACAAAATATCAAACCTACTTAATACTTATGTAAAAATGCAATACCGGTATATAGAAGTAGCCTGCGTTTATAAATGGGACAATTAATATGTGATTATTAGTTGTTCAGAGGATTAGGCTGAATTTAAAGGCTGACTAAGCTTCATGTTTCTTTTGTATTTATATGCACGTGTACCTTTATTAAATAGCACCACTAATTTTTTATTTTTTTTACGAGCAATCTTTTTTAAATAGTGAAGTAAATGAATAACCAAATGTATATAAATAGAAGCAGTGTTTCTTAACAGGGTAAAAATAGGCACACAAGCAGGCGCGTACGCAGGGGGGGGGGGGGGGGGGGGTGGGGGGGTTAACCCCCCCCCCTTTGGTAATTTTATGTATGTAAACCCCCTAAGAAAAAAATAAAACCCCTCCCCCCCCCCCCTGTTGTTTTTTTATTCTTATTTTTTATTTAAAAAAAAAATTATTCCCACGGCCGACCTAAAAAAAGATGACCTAATCCCCCCCCCCCCCCTCCCCCAACTGAGCAAAATGTAAAATTTCCAAATTTCGAGACCAAGAAGAAAAAAAAAGTGTCCTCTTACCTTTACCCCCCCCCCCCTCCCCTTACAAAATCCTGCGTACGCGCCTGCACACAAGCAAAGGTGAAAATGCTTGCATTTATTTAAGGGTGGTGGCAAATACGTATTGACCTCTACGAGACAATACGAAATGTTGAATAAAGCTAAAATGCACTTTAATCCTCCTTCTTTAATTTCTTCTTCAACACTGGTATTCAACACTGGTACATACACAACAAAGTAGTAAAAGTCAAGGCTGTAAAAAACCTGTTTCAGGGAGGCACACAATGAAGGGCTCATCTCTCTACAAAAGATGGGGGCAATTGGGTGTGATTTTTTCATTTTCCCTGGTCACTACAAATCTGTTCTAGTGGACATGTTCTGCTTTACCTAAATGATAATTCTGAATATTATCTAAATTACTTTTGGGTTTAACACGTTTTCAAGACTACAAAGATATTATGTCCCTTTAGCAGCCAACATCAAATTCTGTAGAAGTTTGGAGGAATTATGAATACGTCATGTATGTCTTATCTGTGAAATGTAAACGTTAGCAGTGTCCTAATATTCAAATTATGCTAGGAAACCGGTTTAGTCGCTAGACTTCACTGCCAGACACTATTGAGTGACTGACTGGCTTTGTTTTCTTCTTTTGTAATAACATACATCGAATGAGCTGTAAAGGGTACATGAGACTTTGTCTACATCAATAACCCACTTCTTGTAATGGCTAAGATTCAACTGATTGAATCTTTGCGCAGCATAAAACGTACGATCATTCGGTCAATGGTCTCAAAATCAGACTATTCCTTACTGGCTCTATAGATCCTAAGTCGATTTCCTCACTTAAAGACATTTTCAAGCCTCCTTCTTTTTAGGGAAGTTCTGAATTAGTATTTACTTTTAAAGGCTCTGGAATTTAACCTTTTCATATTTTTGCCTGCAAATGGGAAATAGTACCTTTAAAATGCCTAATTCCAATACAAAACCCATTTTTTAATTTGAAGATGTTCCCATTTCTAGGCTGTGCTCACTCTCTAACTTGTTATGTCACAATTTATCATGCAATAAGCAGAGATAATAATTCCATGCAAGGCTCTATAAGCGATGAAGTGTGCGTAATTTTCTGAAAATATCTTGATAGAAGAGGAAAACATGCCAGTACGCGCTATATCCAGTTACATTTCGAAGCGAAAAAGAATTGTTAACAATTTATTGAATTATCCCCCCCCCCCTAAAAAGATATATATATATATATATAATATATATATATATATATATATATAAATAAAAAAATAAAAAAAATAATAAAATAAATATATAACAAAATTAAAAATATATTAAAATAAAAATAAAAATCAATAAATGATTCCCGCGTGATAATAATGGAGGTATTATATAATCATTAAATATCTGTGATACACTGTACCATGTCTAAAATTACATTGAAAAAGACTGGAGAATGCATAGAATAAGAAATGTCAGCATTATCAGCTAGTGTAAGGCACAGTATTAAAAACACATCTGATTCGATTTAAATAATACTTCACTCGTACGAAACCATCTATTTTGTATCACGGCAATATATTTGTATTCCTATGACACAACTTTTTTTTTTTTTTTTTAAAGACGCAATTAAATTTAATCTTTGGATTTTTTTGCATGTTAACAAAACTTGCTTTTACCAGAGATGAAGAAGTTTGATTAGCAATCTCTTTGTAGAAATCATCATGAAAGGAACATGAGTCAATCATCAGGTCCGTCAGATGAGGCAGGAGACTGAGAAACTTCCCCAGACAGCAGGATGCTGATTGGTTAAAAGGTGATTTTGAACGTATAATACTTAACGTGTGAATCTGCGGAAATACAAATATGTAAATCATAAAGCATTCAATGGGGAAAAATTGTGGAAACCCTTTTAATGATCTGTATAATCTTGTGATCAAAACACTCACTAATCGGTCGGTTGGTTGGTTTTATTTTCCATATAAAATGTATATACCCACATAATGAAAAGATATGTAAACAAAAAACAGCCATTTCAATACAGCTGGGTTCAATTCAAGACTTTATTCCAGACTCAGCTGCAAGAGCAGATGTCTATATAACACATGTAGATATAAACAATAAACAAGAATAAGAGGGGAACATATCATTAAAACTGACATATTTGCATGTATAAATTAGAATTAAGCAATGAACATAAAATAAGTAGAGAGGAAAACACGCAGATATATAACATATTCATCGTTTTCTTAACCCTAATGAGGCCGGGGGCCATTATGCCCCCCCCCCCCCCCCCCACCTCCACGATTTGTCCGATTGCTCGGGAACGCATTTGGATGGCACCCCGCCGCTCGCTGACTTTTTTCTTTCGATTCTTGCACATCTTTAAAAAAAAATGAAAATCGGACCTACAGTTACAAGGTCACGTGATTTTTTTGTCTTTGTATGTCAGCCCGAAAATCGCTAATTGTTCTGATTTGTGTATAAAACATATGGAAATGTCATTTTTCCTAAAAAAAAAATATTAAACATTGGTTATTGGGTCTTGTTTAAAGTTTAGGTGGTTGCTTTGGGAGTCAAAATAGTTGAATTGTAGTAAGAAATGAAATTAAAAAAGAAAAACAAAGAAATACATAAGTTAAAAAACAATGAAATACATAAGTTAAAAAACAATGAAATACATAATAAATTATCAAAACAAGAGATGTCATAAGGAATAAGCTGGCTCTTCCAAATTTTGTTGTCGTATTTTTATTTCAAATGGTCTATTGAATATAGGTTGTGAAAAAGAATGCTTAAATATGAATAATATATGATTAATGGGTAAAAATGTGATTTTATGACCTTATTTGCATAAATTACCATAAATATGCAAATAAGTGAATTTTTCAAAAACTCGAAATTATATTGTTCTACACATTGACTAATACATATCACCAATACATTCAACAATTTAAATTTTGAAATTCAAATGAAATAATAATATATTCCTGTTAAAGAAAAAAGGAAATGGGAGAAGAAAGTAAACAAGAAAAGGGACTTTTATGGTCAAGAGATGAAAACTGAGAAAAAAAGAGGGTGGGGATGAACGTGTAAGAAAGCAGCTTTACGACTTCACGTCTTCACTAACCTTTGAATCCACCTCTCTGCCGTTAAGGTTTGGAAAACATTCGTCACCTGCAATATTTACAGCAGCCTTGCATACTTTCAAACAACGAACACATGTTCGATGGCACAGTGCATCCACTATATCTACTGTTAATGGTCCAATGGTCTTTGCAAGCCAATCATCAAATGCTAGGCTCTCTTGTGCCTGTTGAAAAGAATATAGGCTGGTTTTTAATTTGAAAAATCCTGAAGAGCATATCACGACATTGCATAGTAAGCAAAAAATAGCCATTGGCAATTTGTTGGAAATATTCCCAAATACAATCAAGCATGTTGTATATGGTAACTGAAGTAGGGCCAAGTTTAATGGGATTTCTGTAAGACGCTTATCATACAGTTTGTATTTAAGCTTCCAATTAATTTTGCTAATGGCAATGAAAGGTGTCTGACGATTGTATATGTGCTTTTAATTTTCTATTCAGAATCGTACATGAATGATACTGGTAAACTTAATGCCCTTCCATTTGCAATGTACAAACAAAAAATCAAATCTTTGTACAGGCATTGTGAAGACAAATAAGTGCAGGGGACGTACATGTGTGATATTTCTTTAGAAAAGAGATATTTGGTTTGCTACAGAAAATGGGAGAAGACCTTCAAATCATTGTGAATGAGTGTTTGATTAGTTATACATCTCAAAATAACCAATAATTATATTCTTTTCTATCAGATGGTGCACAAACATTCACTGATAAGTTTCTCTCAATTTCCCAATCCTATAAAAAACAATTTTCTTTTTGAATTATCGTACTTTTCACTCAAAAAACTTCTTAAGGAGCAACAAAGTCAATATAAAAAATCATTTACCGTGTCATGTTGAAGTGTTATTTTCATCCTGTTCTCAGTAGTTATTTGTTCAGCCAGAGGGTCCAGTTCGTCATCCGTAAAACAGTTGATGATACTATACAAAATATATGTTAAAAGGAAGTTCATATTCAAACATTTTGAATCATTGAATTACGAAAGCACATTACTACAACAACAACAAATGTTTTCTGGAGAAGAAAAAAAATGGTTGTGTTCTGGAGGATTTTTTTGTTGTTAAACACTCCTTAAGTATGTTTTCCCTCCTGTTCTCAGTAGCTATTTGTTCAGCCAGGGGGTCAAGTTTGTCATCCGTACAAAAGCTGATGATACTGTTAAAAGAAAGTTCATATTTAATCATTTTGAATTACTGAATTACGAAAGCCCATTACTGCCACTGAAGAAACACAAATAATTTTCTGGAGAAAAACAATTTGTTTTTCTGTAGTGGAAGTAATGGGTTTTCGTAATGAATGTTTAGAAAAAATAAAAGAAGAATATAATACCTTCTTATATAATATTAAGCAAATATTACTACGAGGGTAATGGTGAAAACTATCATCGCCGAGGTGATCTCGGGGCTACTATCTGGTAGATGATGGTAGCCCCAAGATCACCGAGGCGATGATAGTTTGTATCCATTGTCCGAGTAAAGGAGGTTAATATTTGTTTTATATCCCACACCGGCAATAAGGTCTATTTAAAGTGAATTTTACATAATTAAAACAACTGATTTTGCAGACAGTTTAGCTTCATCTAGATTTTACAAATCACAACATGCGTACATGTAATACAGTCGATGCGCGCTCATTTGACATTGACATTGACTTTGACATTTCGCGTAACCTAGTTTGCTTTGCTTATTCAATGCGCAAGTCGCGCAAGTGGGGCAGCAGCAAAAAATTAGTTTACAAAAGACCTATTTCAGGTAGATAGTACTTATCTATACCTTTTTCGTGCTCTGTACAATCGCAATGCAAACAACTATACATGAGGGATATAAATCAGAATATAATATTATGATTCCTTTCAAACAGGCTTTATACCAGCTATTGAGGTTTTCTTGTTATCATTTTTTTTCATTTTAGGTTCAAACAGTCTAGAAAGACCAAAGTAACACATGCATGCATATGGCCTTAACAACATTTGGTGCATCAGCTAAAACTTGGTACAAGGTTTTGGCTACACATTTCAAAATCCTTGGTGCTCCATCATGTATAGCAGAGAACTTATTAATAGGGTATTATAAGACAGAACAAAAAATGAATATAGATTTCAAGGTCACATTAATTATGAAATTATAAGCTACACAATTTGGATACTTTCATTTTGTACACTGTATAGACCTATCCATTGTTGTTTCATTTTCCTAATTTCATTGACTATGTGTTTCTTTATTCGTTCATTTACTTATTCATTTTTTGGGTAATTGTTTTTATTATAATATTTGTTAGTTGTTACAATTGTCATCATTATCAGGTGGGCTGTATATCGTACAGACCACCTTATAATTTCGTTAGAATTGCCTTTATTATATATTTTTCTTATTTCTAACCACTTTTTTGTGAACAAGATAACTTGAAAATGGCTCAATAAAATGCCTTGAAATTTAGCACACATATGTATAGGCATATGTACAAAGCACAATAACGTTTTCAACATTGAAAAAAAAAATGCGCGCGTGCACGTACGTCATTGACGCGCGCGCAAAATTTTAAAATGCTCAAAATCGTCTCAAAATCATTTTGCATACGTTTTAGGCCATTCTAAGCATTTCATAAAAAATCGCCCAGACGTGCATACGCGCGCTTTTTCGCGCGTAAAACTATCACACAACATAGAATCGCCATTTTTTTTTCTTTCATGATTTTTCGCATATTTTTTCAAACAATTTGATACCATGTTTGTCACTTTATGACTATTAATAACGGAATGATTGATCGTTTAACATCATTTTCCGTGCGCGCGAGCTCTTGTAATACAAAGCATATATGGGCATAAACATGCCTATACAAAATCCATTGTAACTCTTTAGGATACAAGGTGATCTAATTTTTGTTTTCATATTGTGTTAGAGTATGAATCGGAGATATGATTTCATGTCTCATTTGACCCTCAATTAACTCATGACGTCATCATATTTTTGGAAAATTGATTGTATCTCTGTAAATATCGGTCAATTTTCTTCCAAATTTTGATATGTTCTAGCTGAGATAATTTTCTACAAATCCAGTAAATTATTTTTCATTTTGACAAAGGTATCATGGCGTATTTTTGCGATTAAAGGAGGCATGTCAATTTTGCACATTTTGCGTGTATTCTCTATGGGACATGATTTTTTCTCAAAAAATGGATTCTACATTCCCGTCTTTCGCGAGCAATATCTCCGTCGTTTTAGCGTTTTTACGCTGAACTTTGAGTATGTTGTAGCTGAGACAATAAGCTATCTCAAATGTACCCTTTATTTTGTCTTAAATTTTAGTTGGATCAGTCCACCTATACTTGTTCCAAACAAGTATTACAAATCTAGTTATTATTATTTTCCAATACAATTTGCATTATCAGTATCATCATTATCATCATTTTTCATTATAATTATCATTATAATTACCATGTATTATTAATTATTAATTCATCTAATAAT
Organism: Strongylocentrotus droebachiensis; assembly: GCA_035222895.1. Classification (NCBI taxonomy): domain Eukaryota; kingdom Metazoa; phylum Echinodermata; class Echinoidea; order Camarodonta; family Strongylocentrotidae; genus Strongylocentrotus; species Strongylocentrotus droebachiensis. The sequence continues at coordinate 278,488 of JAVYIG010000504.1, forward strand.
CAATATTGTTATTACAATTACAATTATTATTATTATTATTGGAACCGATTAAAACTTTCTGCAAACATGGCTCTGGTTAACGTACCTTATTGATTTCAAATGCAGGTGGTTCTTTAGATTACGTAGTATTGCTGCGCTGCGTATGTTGCCCATTACTAGCTCTCGGAAGGTCAGACAGGTGAGTTGCGGGAATGAACTGGAAAAAAGTTGCCCTAGTAAAGCAGGTTCTCCAATGAGAGGAACTAAGTTGCTCCCTTTCTCACCATGCTCAATAGACAACTCTGCTAGGCTGGAATGTGCCAACCGTTGAACATCTCTCGGTGAGACAGTATGAAGAGTGGTGAAAGTCAATTGCTTCAAGCTCGGGAATAGGTCCCCAACGGTGACATTAATGTCACCGTTATTAAACCTCTGCAGACCATTCAGGAATTGATCATCTACAACCAGCTCTTTGATTAAGGAATTACCTCCCTGTGTGTGAAATGACAATGAAGTAGAGTATTAGGAAAGTGACTCGGTAACATTGTTAAAGGTTGGTGAAAGATGGGTAATATTTGTATGAAATGTTATTATTATATTACTTTTACTGTACTTATCCTTTAACATGCAAAAAATCCTTTAATAATTCTCAAACCACAAAGAAATGTATTCTTTTGCTTTGAGGGTGTCACTATGCGACACCCTCTAACAGTTAATTCTCCCAACCTTTTTTGAATTTTCTTAACCGTTTTTACGTGAAAATAAGATATAAAAAAGGCATTAAAAAAGTGATCGCACTTTAATGTCTGGAATGGTATATGAAGCCAGTTCATTGCTCTCTGACGATTTGCATTTACCTAAAATGTAAGTAAAATATAATAATATAGTTGGGAGAATTAAGTAATCGATCAGAGCATATTACACTTCAACAGTAGCTTACACTTTAGAAGCAGTTTACACTTTAACTAGTAGTGTTTATTAAATGACATCCTCTTTCCCATAATTTCACAATTTAAGTGGATTGTTTTCACACTGCCAAAATGTTGCTTAACCGCGTACTGTAATACTGTTTTCACACTGGCAAAATTTTGCTTAACCCCGTACTATAGGTGGGGGTAATTAGGGGAGGGGGGTCTTAGCCCCACTTATAGTCCGGGGTTAAGCCTATTCCACTTTCAGACTCGTGGTGCTAACTCCTGCTAACCCCGCAATTGCCGTGCCAAGCAAATGAATGAAAACAGAAACGAAAAATAGTCCGGCACTACGCAATGGAGCGTATCGCAGCTGGTCAGATGCGAGGTAAGGAGCCCACTGTCCAATCATAACATTCACGGTAACCAGAACAGCGTGAATTTTCTTATCTTGGAATAGGCGCTAGTACGGGACTAAAAACAGCGTGTGTGAAAAGCCAAACAAAATAGTCCGGGGTTAAGGATAGTACGGGGCTAAGCAAAGTACGGGGTTAAACAAAACCAGTTTTGAAGCCTCCCAACAATAAGCCACTTCACAGTTGCAGTCTGAGCATGAGCAGATAAAGGTCAGACCAAAGTGTAAAATACTGGATACTTGCTCATGAAAGTTATGTTATCTTTATTTATGTATGCACAATCAGTGCACTCAAAGGCCAGTTATGTAGCACATCCCTCAGTGTAGGAGTGATCATTTCAAGATGTACAAAGTGGGACTTCTCCATGTTTTGAAGATTTGTGGATATACGGGGTCATTTGGGGGCATGTCCTAACAGTGAACTGGTCTATTTTAGAGAGGCTTTAAGGCTTGGCTGTAGAAAAAGAGCAGTTATTATTACACAGAAAGAGAGAGAGAGAAGGAAAAAACTTGAGAGAAAGAGAAAAAGAGAGAGAATGATAACGAGCAAAAGAGAGAAGGAGATGAGAGAAAGAGATAGACAGAGAGATGGGAAGGGGGAAGAGACAGATGAGGGAGATACAGAGAGAGGGAGGAGAAGAGAGGTTATATAAGTGAGAGATATTAAGAATGAGAGGGAGAGAGAGAACGAAAGCAGAGATATAGGAGAAAGAAACGAACTAAAGCAATCAACAAATTCGATACAAGGTGCATAATATATTCTGTCGCGTATAATTCACGACGAAGTTCGCGACAATAATGAATATGCAACTTTGGCGCAAGTCGATTTTTGCACTCTCGAAAACAATGCCTCCTCTCCTTTCAAGCGTGAACACATACCACACAACAATGATACTAAATGGCTTGGAATAAAACACTCTTCCATAATGATGTATACCAAATAACCGTTCATAGATCATTTTTAAAATAATTAGCCATGTTCTAGGTGTAAACCTTTTTTTGACTTACACGGTAGATTAATCTTGCACTGTAAACAGTTTAATAATCTTGAAGCCTTTGTTTATATGTCTATATCTTGATGCACAGGGAGATTATTTGTGTGGCAAATAAAGTTATGCGACTTTTGAATCAGGGTCAATTACAAATAGCTCTTAAACTAAATCCTAGCTAGTTTTATTGGTATGTACGGAAACCCACGAAAATATTTCGGTATGAAACACACTTTATAAAAACAGTTCAGTAATTTCGGGTAATGCAAGAGTAAAAAGGAAAGTTGCATACATGTATGGAGTATATGATAGTTTCAGTATCCTCCAAAATTTCAGTGAATTTTACAAGAATTTGAGAGGATACTACAAAGATATGATTACTGTTTTAAAACACAGCATTTTCCAAATGCTATTAGACAATAAGCGCATTGCATAGCATCAGCGTACAATAAGCGTATACCCGGTACCTCAACATTTCATAGCAAGCTCTCATATAATTTCAATTCTTGATACAAAATGGGTGAACTATTAAGACTTACATTATTTACACACACACACATTGAGGTAATTAAATGTATTTAGTATCTTTAATAGAATCATAGTGACTGTAAATAATTGAGGGGGGTTGGGGGAGGGGGTGTTAAACCTCCTCCTTTGGTATTTTTGTGTGTGTAAACCCCCCTAAATCTGCCCCCTTTTTTTATAAATAATTATAAAAAAAAATTATTGCCATGGCTGAACTAAAAAAGGTGACCTTATCCCCTCCCCCTCCCCAATGTAACAAAATGTCAAATTTTCAATTATCGAGACCAAAAGAAAAAAAAGTGTCCTCTAACCCCCTCCCCCCCCCCCCCCCGCTTATTCAGCGGCCTGCTGAGTCGTTGCGATTTTTTGGGGATAAAAAAGAAAGAAAAAAAAGTGACCTCTTACCCCCCCCCCCCCCCCCCTTTTAAAAAATCCCGCGTACGCGCCTAGGGCACACTATGCACTGCTCATATATCTTCAATCTTTGAGGTTGGAATTCGTTTCACAACTTAAGATAAATATTTCAAAAGTAGAAGAAGATATAAAGTTTTTATTTTTTTCAAATTTTAATTTGTGTTTCCTACATAATGATTGAAATAAAAATGAATAGAAGTAACACATAATTTATTTCAAAACCTTCATGGAATGATGTATTTTGGTTCTTGCTCTTAAAAAATATTTTGAATACATGTTCATGAAATTTTACAAATGATTTATCAAATTGTGTCAGTGGTGATTTTTAAAGAAATTATCCGTCTTCAATCGTTTCAGTGGAAAAGCTTGTAGTTGTCGAATGCCAAAGCAAAAGGTTTACGCTTTATTTTGTGCACTGAGGCTATTCAAAGTGTTCTTTTTGTAACGGGAAATTTCACAAGAATGGTAATAACTCATCGTATATGCTTGTGAAATCCACAAAGGAGTTCAGGAGATACAACCAACAAATTGCCCTCCCCAATCAAAAAAAGTATAGGGCCCCTCGGCACGAGAAAATGTTATTATCATGCATTACAAAGATTTATAATAATTAGCTTTCAAGTGCACTAAAATGTGCACTTCCAGCATTTCGAAATAAACACTTTCTTATTCGGTAGCTACATACCCTCGAATACCGCTTACAAGCAATTGTTGGATATTTATGGCCATGGCTTGGTTTGAAGTTATGATTCTAAATATGGTAAAGAAACTCTATTATGTCGGACATGTTCTGCTTAAGATATGGTCACATCACCTAAAAGGGCGGCGAGTTTTGAGCCAATTTCGCCCACTCACCGAGCGGCGGTCGTCCGGGCACCGTTTTTTTTTTAGGGCATCGCTCGGTCGCTGCTGAAGTTTTAGCGCGGAGTTAAAATTCGGGCGGCGCCTGCTAAGCACCGCTAGTTTTTAGGGCATCGCTCAGTCGCCGCTGAAGTTTTAGCGCGGAGTTAAAAATTCGGCGGCGCCTGCTCACTTTTGAATCGCCGCCCAAGATACGCTCGGTCTCCGGGTTGCCGCCTCCCGGGCTAAGACGTAATCGAGCGTTCGCCGTCGAGCCAATACAGTGAAAACATATCGAAGCCGCTAGGTCAAAGGCTGCCGAGCGGTCGCCGCCCAGTTGGAGATCAGTCGGTCGCTGGGCGGCGAGTTCAAAATCGGTCGACAGCCTTTGACCTAGCGGCTTCGATCTTTAATCTTAATCGTTTAACGGCGAACGCTCGATTAGGTTGGTGCCCAGGCGGCGATCGCCCGGAAACCAAGCATATTTTGGTGCTCTGCCGATCACGGGCCGGCCGCCGGCCAATTTGTTTAAAATCAGCCGGTGGCCGGTGGGAGACCGCTCGGGAATCGGTGGGTCATCAGTCGGTCAATGCCTGGACGCCGCCCGAGAGAAACTCTCCGATTTCGACCATTTTTGACCTAAAATCGACCGGCGACCGACCCGAAATCGACAGGCACCGCCCAGGCTTTGCTGGGGCACTATAGCCTGCTCGACTTCTCCAAAAATCATTGGGCGATGCCTAAATTCCAATGGCGACCGAGCAGGCTACTAATTGGTCGGTCGCCGCTTTGATTTGTGACCATAGCTTAAATGATGCAAATGTTTGTTAATATCTAGTAAGAATAGGGAAACGTGTCTGTGTGGGGCTTGTGTGGGGGTTTATGTAGGCAGTCTACGTAGCTATACATTTCAGAGTGAGCATTTTGTTTTATAATCCTAGTTAGTTGCTAATATTCCCCCCCCAAAAAAAAAAAATAATAATAATAATAAATAAATAAATAAAAAAATAATAAAATAAATAAATAAATAAATAAATAAAAATAATAAAAAATATTAAACAAATGAATAAATAAATAAATAAAATAAATAAATAAATTAATTCATAATACAAATTATTGTGCACCTCGTCCCAGGGTAACATTTTTGAACACATAATGGAAGAATAATTTATACTGTACCAGGGGGGGGGGGGGTGTGTTTCATAAAGCTGTTCATAAAGTTACGCCTGACTTTACGAACGACTTGTATATAAAAAGCCAAATGGGATGCTCAATCCCTTTTAACTGCATCAACAAAAGTTGAACTGTGCAGATGTAGATTAACATTCGTATTATAACAAACATTTTTAATGCAAAGTATATTTTTTGCCATATTGAGGTTATTAGAAATATCAGGCAAAACTTTGGGCATCCTATATGGCACTTGACTTCATATACAAGTCGTTCGTAAAGTCATGCGTAACTTTACGAACAGATTTATGAAACACCCCCCAGGTCTAAAATGTGTCTGAAAAAGACAAATTGTAACCATAAGTATTCTGTGTATATAATTATATATTTACCTCCCATTTAGAAACTCGTGTATGCATTAACTGATAGAAGTCATCATCCAATGTTGTACAATAAAACTCTAATCTCGATAATGAGTTTGATGTTAATAGGACGTATGCTAGGTCACGCGATACAGTTGGGCCACATGACTTGTCTCTGAATACCAAAGTCTCCTGAAAAAGACATAAACGCGTTATAATTACTAATCTACTATACAATTTGTGTTGCTAAAATGATCGTTTTACAGGCGTGGATATACATATACATGTATATAATATATGGAACCATTATTTGAATTGCCAGAAATTAGTAAAAAAAATTTTTTTTTAGTTTAAGTATACATGTAATATTCTCTCTCAGGCTATAGTTACTTTTCATTTATACATTAAACTGACAGTAAATGTCTATCAAATTAATTTCATCTAATGCTTTCACATTGAATTACCGCATCTTTTCCAAGAAGCACATTACTGGTAATACATTAATACAGTAGGTTGCAACAAAATACAAGAATAGGATTGATATACCTGGGTGCTCCTTTTCAAGACCAAGTGCAGAAAAGGGTACAGTGTCTTAAATTATGAAAGCAACGGTTCCCTTACAATTAATAAATGATGAAGAACTACCACAATATGTGTTTACCTAGTTGTACATACATAAACACGTAATGTTTAATGATAATGTTGATGTGTATATTATTCAAGCGGTGGTTGGTCCCACTTTTCATTCAATCTGCAATTTGAATATTTTTTTATATTTTCGTTTCCTTTGACAAACATTTATGAAAGAAATTATTACAATTTTGGATAAGTTTTATTGTCCTATATTCAATAATATACAAATATTGATTGCTTTGGGGGACATGGTTGCCCAAGCTGATCTCAAAACATTACGGGGCCCGAGGGAAGGTCGAGACACATAGTACAATCTCAAGATCACAGAGGAGCTATAATTTTAAGCGTGACCCGACAAATTAACAGTAGTTGTTTTATGCACCGCATACTGTCTGTAAATTCTCAAAAAGAGATATCTCTTAACAGAATATTTTAACAGAATAAACCTTTCAAAATGTATTTAATTGTAGGAAGGTTTACACGTTTAATTTAAATGCGTGTTTTCCATTGTGCTAATTAATTCACCCACACTGACACTGTTGGCAACCATTGGTCTTTGAACATGCATGGAAAGTATTTTTCGCTATACTGCCCTTCAGTCAGTAGAGATTTTTGTGACTGATGTTTTTACCTATGAAAGGCCTAGAATCCTCGTATGCAGTATATAAATGATGTTGTATACCTCACTTAAGAAATCAAGCATCTGATTTGTCGAAATTGGAGTCATGATTTTAGCCATTCCCGTAATAAAACGAAAAATGCCCAAACCGGTTAATAGTCCGGTTTATCATGGTTAAATTTTGCTGCGATACCTATTGGTTTACGTCTTAAAAGGCTCTTTGAGCGAGCGCGGACACCAGCTGATCGAAAATTTCAGTCATTTTCCAGCAAAGATAAACAGACAGTCTCTCAGATTTTCCGTGATGTTTTAACCAATCTTTATGCAATAAAAGGATAAGGTAAGGATTCGTGGTAGATTTTGGTTTGAATTTGGCATATATCAACTGCTTCACTTATTTATAGGCTGTCGAGAACTTGAACCCTCGGCGCACTGCCACCAAGGCACGCCTCTGGGTCATGGCAAGATGTGAGCACGTTCTCTTGAGCCTATAAAACAGCCAGGCCTCTCGAGGCAGTCGATATCTCCATTGGTTAAAGTGTTAACATTTTCTTTGTGCGATCGAGCGCAGATACACAACAGTGCAGTGTGTGTGCAATTCCCGAACGACAGTAACATTTAGATAACTTTCCAGCGAAGATTTACAGTGTCTCAGATTTTTCTGTGATTTTTTAACCAATTTTTACTCAAGAAAAGGATAAGGTAGGAATTTGTGGTAGATTTGTTGAGAATTCGGTGTATAAAATATATATGGACTGCTCTAATATTCGAAGCATAGCTATTTCTATGCTGGCTCTCGGGGACGTTACACCCGATACCGCGCGCCGAGGGGTCATAACAGGATGTAGCGTCCCCTTGTGCCTATATAAACAGCAATGCCTCATAGCAGTCAATATATCAATACTATAACAAACCATTCCATGCTGTTCCATGATGAATAGATAACCAGACAATGTGTGAGCAGACATGATTTCATCAATGGTCAACATTTTCTTGTCTGCAAACATCAGGTGTCCTACTGCTTTTGCCGTGTCTCTGTTATATGCTTCAAAAGTGAGATCTACAAGAAATTTATGGTAACTTCTTGCTTGTTTGTATTCAAAGTCACCTTGGTAGCCTGTGGGAAAGACTGGAATATTGTTACTACTGTATACATCATTTGTTTGTACTTGCTTGACAATATCAAGTCCAACCTCCCTTCCAAGGGCAGCAGTGAAATACAAGAGGTAACGGAATTCTTGTGGGTTCTTGCTCAGTACTTCACCCATTGACCTACTGTATTCTTCGCAATTTGTGTCATATAGAGAGGCAAGATAAACAGAAGCAATGTATTCTTGAAATAATTTGTGAGGGAAGAAGACACTAATGGTTATAGACTGTGAAGCAACCAAAGTTCTCTCCCATCTGGAAACATTTTGATTTTCCCGACTTAGAACTCCGATTTGGCAACATGTCTCCATGGCTTCTTTACACGAGCTGAAGTCCTCTTCAGTAAAAAGAAATGTCTTATTAAGGAGTCCTGAGAAAGCAATTGATCCTATTCTTTGCAAACATTTCTCGATATTTTTTTTGTCCTGATGGGCTTCATGTAACACTTTGGTAGCCTTTGAAACATAATGGTCTCTTAGAAACAAAACCATTTGTTCAAATAATTGGGAAAATGTCTTCAGTCTGCGTATTGTTTCTCGTTTCTCACTGTCACAATTTTTCCATAAGATACAGAGCATTGCTACATAAATTGGGAAGGGTGCCATGTTCTCCTTGATTACATCATTCACTTCAATAAACCGAATCAGTTCTAATCCCGTTTGTTCATCGTTCACGAAGTACTTGCTGATGTATGTAGAGGCATTTGCAGCACTAAATCCTTCTACAGCAATGAAAGCATACAACCTACTCAATTCTTCATTGGATTTGATCTGATCTGCCCTCCACGGTCTTGTTGTTACCAGAACTATGCATTCCCGTAATTTCCGTGATCGTAGAATCTGAGAAATATCCGAGCTTTCTTTGGCAAAGAGGTCTTCATCATACTCATCGAGTCCATCAAGTAAAATCAGAACCTCCTTAGGGTGAGACATTATGTAATTATCGTTTAGGTTTTACAGCACAATTGTCGGAGAGATAGTTTTTCATAATATCACCAATTGTCTGACCCTTGACAACTTTACGCAGGGGTATAACTAGAACCCAACTGAAGCGCTGAAACTCTGGAGATTCATTGACCCAATCCCATGCGATCTTCGAACAGAAGGTCGTTTTACCAACACCACCTTCACCTTCAACCAGAATGCGTTTAGGAAGTACCCCATTAATCTCTGTAGTAAGAAGATCAGTGTAATCCAGTGGTGTTTGGGTACTTGTTGTTCCCATTTTGTTCCTGAGCAGCGTTAAGTTTGTGTAAATTTGTTCAAATTCAGCGATGGTATTGAAATCAAGCGGGTCTGGTTTGATTTTGCACATTTGTTCGCGATAGAATGTCTTCAAGTCTTCACCACACTGAAGAACCTGTGCCTTAGTCATGTTTGGTTGGGAAGTATCCAGTGTTGGATCTGTACGGAGATTAAAAAGAATTTATGTAAATTCAACTAAATATCTATTTCAACAGATGCCTAACGCGTTTAGAAAGGGAACTCACATCTTTGGGAGGTGAATATACGGACAAATCAAATATCTACAGGGTTGCAGCTCATCCTGACACACAACTGCCTCACTTGTATGTATGTTTGTATTGTAATATATATATATATATATATATATATATATATACACTGGCGTACTGGTGGGGGGGCTAGGGGGGCGCCAGCCCCCCCAAATAAAATTGAACCATGACTTATTTTCACAAGTAATGTATAAATGTTCGTGATATCACATGATTTTCAACAAAATGCTATAGTTTCTCCATTATTTCTTGCAAACTGACCCATTCCCAAATAGCCAGGAAGAGCATATGTTTTTTATAGTCACTAAGGGCCTTATAGTGGCCACTAACAGTAACACTATAATTCCTTTCCAGAAGCTACTGTGCAAAGCACTGTCGGGAGATAACATGCTACCCACCACTCGGGCTGAGCATGCACAGATTTGCGAACGAGCGTTCCATAAAAAACATGTTTAGCGTCCTGTTTTTTTCGAAAAATAGGAAGGAGGAGGCCCTTTTTATTTTTTATTTTTATTTCAAAATGGCCGCTCAAAATGGCCGCTCGGTACATTTCCCCTGACAGTCGGGGCTATTTTTTGTCAAGATGGCCGCCGACAATTTTTTTTTTTTTTTTTAAACAGAATAGAGCCATTTTAGCAGTGTTTTTCATGTGTTTTTTCAACAAAAAAAAAAATCAAAAAAAAATTCTAAAAAAAAAAGGAGGCGTCCCCCAAAAAGGAAGCGGGCGGGGACGCTAAACATGTATATTTTTTAAAATGGCCTTACATCATGTAACACTGCACATATACCGTTAAGGGGCCCAGTGGGGGAAATTGAATTCAGACAAGATTAAGAGTAGAGAACGGTACAACGAATCGTCTTCTTTCTCTAATAATTTAATGAAACGGCAAAGCTTCCGCGCTTCGCGCGGGAGGGGGGGGGGGGGACTGAATTCAGACAAGGATTAAGAGTCGGGACCGGTACAATGAATCGTCTTCTTTCTCTGATAATTAAATGAAACGTCATAGCTTCCGCGCTTCGCGCGGGAGGGGCGAAACAAGAAATAAGAATCGAGAACATTACAACGGATCGTCTTCTTTCTCTAATAGTTTAATGAAGTGTCAAGGCTTCCACGCTTCGCGCGGGAGGGGGGAAACTGAATTCAGACAAGAACACGATACAACGAATCGTCTTAATCTTTCTCCAATAATTAATGAAACGTGAAAATGATTTCAGACAAGGATTAAGAGTAATAATTAAATGAAACGACAAAGCTTTCGCGTGGGAGGGGGGAACTGAATTTAGACAAAGACACAATAAAACGATTCGTCTTCTTTCTCTAATAATTTAATGAAACTTGAAAGCTTCCGCGTTTCGCGCGGGATGAGCGAAAATGAATTCAGACAAGGATTAAGAGTAATAATGAATTGAAACGTCAAAGCTTCCGCGCTTAGCGCGGGAGGGGGAGGGGGACTGAATTCAGACAAGGATTAAGAGTCGGGACCGGTACAATGAATCGTCTTCTTTCTCTGATAATTAAATGAAACGTCATAGCTTCCGCGCTTCGCGCGGGAGGGGCGAAACAAGAAATAAGAATCGAGAACATTACAACGGATCGTCTTCTTTCTCTAATAGTTTAATGAAGTGTCAAGGCTTCCACGCTTCGCGCGGGAGGGGGGAAACTGAATTCAGACAAGAACACGATACAACGAATCGTCTTAATCTTTCTCCAATAATTAATGAAACGTGAAAATGATTTCAGACAAGGATTAAGAGTAATAATTAAATGAAACGACAAAGCTTTCGCGTGGGAGGGGGGAACTGAATTTAGACAAAGACACAATAAAACGATTCGTCTTCTTTCTCTAATAATTTAATGAAACTTGAAAGCTTCGCGTTTCGCGCGGGATGAGCGAAATTGAATTCAGACAAGGATTAAGAGTAATAATGAATTGAAACGTCAAAGCTTCCGCGCTTAGCGCGGGAGGGGGAGGGGGAACTGAATTCAGACAAGGATGAAGACTCGGGACCGGTACAATGAATCGTCTTCTTTCTCTAATAATTTAATGAAGTGTCAAAGCTTCCGCGCTTCGCGCGGGACGGGATAACTGAAAAATAACTTAGTTCCTGGACCCGGGTTTAAAGGCTTAAATTTGTAGACATTTGGACATTGGCATTTTTATATTTGTAAATAATATTATTGGTGGCTCGTTTTGTCGTTAATCGGCGGCCTCTACACCCCCCCCCCCTCCCCCACTGAAAAAGATCTAGCGACTCCCCTGATAACGACACAGTTTATACACTTGAGATAATTTTTGCAAGTACTACTGGTGAAGTACCGGACCACCGTCTTTGTGCATTGTGCGGCATCAAAGCATAATTTATACAACGTCTCACGACGTGACAGATCACTTTTCTCTAACTTCTAACTAATCAGAGGGCCTCTTTTTTTCCATGAAGTGTCGGTGGACATTATTGCGCCAAATGTGGTTCTCAAATTGCAAAAGATTCCTACTCTTGGAAGGGGTAGGAGAAAGCAATTTTACGTCATATATGCCTGAAAAATGCGTCTAATTTGGTTCTAAAATTGCAAATGCTTCTTACACTGGGAGGGGGCCAGAACCCCCTCCCAGACCCACCCCCTGCTTGGTCGCTCCGCTCCCTCGCCGTTAAAGCCTCGTTCTGTTGCTTCATCGTTTTACATATATTTCACCCCATGCCATTTTGTGCCCCCCCCCCGGTAAGAAATTCCTGGATCCGCCACTGATGCCCATACCCCTTGAGCTGCGGGAGGCTTCGCCCCTTGAACCTCACCGAGGCTTTGCCCCTAGACCCCGCTTTGAGAAACGTAATTCAGCGGGGCCTGCATGTTAGAGTGGGGTGATTCGGATTTTTTTTTTGTCAGCCCCCCCAAACGTTTTTGCTCATTACGCCACTGTATATATATATATATATATATACATATATATATATATATTTCTTTATATATATATATATATATATATATACATATATACATATATATATGATCCTTCAAAATACTTTTTTCATTCATTATTTTAATCAATATATACGATATTTTGGTGTAATGTTTTTTGTATTATTATGACGTCTATTACGCCATTTGTTACACCCCATGTGCGAATTTTCGCTATCTCCAATACCCCCCCCCCCCAAGTGTCCGGATGTTACTTTCATACCCCCACTTCAAATGCAATCGGCTGGGATATCTTAGTGACTTAGTCGCCTCCAGTCTATTGTATGTGGCCATTCCGGTCCCTGCAGCGCGCGCCGGATGGTACTCACCCAGCTAGCTCATTCAAATCAATTTATTATTTGTCATACAAAAAAAACCCACATACAATTTATGCCCATATGTATATATTATATACATTGAGAAGTATACTGGATCATTAGCACCCGATAAAGCCGATGGCTTGAGGAAAGTGGGTGGAACCATAGCATTAATGACAAATGTGGAAATACAAAACATTACAATTCTCAATATAACAAAATGCAAGACGTAAACATCCAAGACATTATAGACTAACACACAATAATACAGAACAACATAATATATAAGGTAATTGTATACATGAAGCTATCCCAAATTTATAGACATTGCGCTTTGCAATAGTTGGATGGTCCTACCTTTCACTTGTTCTTCACTTTTTTAAATAGTATATCGTAAGTAATTTTCTATTTTTTATAGACTAAAAGTGTCATTTTGGAATACGGTGCGATACTGTGAATCTGCTATATGTGCCAGACGCACGAAACTAATAAACAAAAACATCTTCTGAGATATCCCTGGATGAGAAATGTGACTTACGTTTTTTTTTTTTTTTTTTTAATTGCTTACAAACCCTTTATAGCGCGCGACCTGGAAAAGTTGCTCCGAAGGCATGACAAGTTTGAAATCACTGCATGATCGCGATTCTGTTCGAGGCATTTTGAGAAAGAACAGTTACAAAATTTGACGTCTAAATTTATTCAAGTATAATTGCTATCATTAGATTTCTTAGTTCCATGCTGCTTCAAAAATATAACAGCATTTCACACTGTGATAATTTGCGGGACTTGATCATGTATACTCACACTGAGTTGGGGTGTCTTGTGTCGAGTATCCACCTATAAGTTAAAATGAGACAACTGTATTTAAATTGAATGTCCTTTAAATGATAAATCAACTCTTTATTACAGATCATTCATACACAAAAACCAGGCCCGTCAACCAAGTGGGTTAGGCGGCAGGTTATAATCAACACTATATACGATTGTTAATATTCGTCATGGCGATTGCAATGTAACAATATATGTGATAACAAGGAGCACCGGGATAGAGAGAAAGGGAAAGGGAAGAGGTGAACAGGAGAACAGGAAAAAATGAGAGAAAAACAGAAGTGGTATAGTACAGAACAGGTTAAAAGAAGAATATTGTAACATTATGATGAGGAAGGAAAGATCCCCATACATGATACATTAATTAATAATGGTATAATTGAATCAAAATCATTTTAAAGAATGCTTTTTAAAATAAATATGTAAGTCAACATTGTCATGTTTATCAATATTGACAGGAAATTCGATCAAATTATAAATAACAATTAACAGCTCAAAAGTTTTAATTACGACGACGAGGGAGTACCTGTTATCACACAATTCATTTGGGCAAATGTTTTTTTTTTAAATTTAATACTAAACATGACGGGCCTCGAACAATTCCTCAATAATAAGAAAAGAATGAGTTCTATTATCTCCCAAAAGACATAATAGCTAATTGAAGGTGGAGACATATTGAATGTAATAAAATCAATGTAAATTATCCTCTAACGTGTATCTATTTTTTTAATAGAAAATTGACAGAAACCGTGGCCAAATTATTTACTTCTTTTCAAATATCTACGATATATATAAATTCAGTGAAAAAGGGTGTTACTAATTACGCTAGAATATTGTGAAAATAAATGTAATTTAAAAACCAAAATCGTAGCATGTACGTACGTTAAGAAGGGATTGGAATGAAGGGGAATACCCGTCATTACCCCTTCCCCATATTGACCTGGAGTGCCCCCCCCCCACGTCACTTGGTCTACACATATACAGGACAGACAGTTGCGTAAAGTTCAGAAATATACTGTACAGCCCACTCACCTTCTACTAGTTTTGTTCCCAACGCATCTAAATGTACACTCCTGAGTTTTTCAGCTAGAAGTCTCTTGTAATTGGTGCCATCCCTTTGCTTGACTCCCCAGCTGCAGATGACTTCAAACAGTGAATTGGACACATCTAAGAGGTTTTTTGTTAAAATCGCTTTACTTTGTGCGTAGGAGACGTCTAGAGCATTGCACAAGTCGTAGTAGTGTTCCGGAGAAACGTCCTTTACCAATGACAGCAACTCTCTCTCTAACTCCAAGCTCCACCCAGCCCTAACAGAAAAATTGATGAAAAAGAAAGGATAGGTCAAACTTCTTACTGAGCAAAATAAGATTAATATATATATTGTGTACCAGAAGAAAATTAATCAACTGAACCTTTAATCAAATTAAATAACCAAAGTGCTAACGTCATTTTCGCTCTTCGTCCAAAAATCATTCAAGTCACGGGCTAGAACAGGGCAAATTCAATGTTTGGGGCTGGTGTGATCACCAAACCTTTGTTTTAGCACAAATTTGTTTGGAACCAGCAACCCTGACAATTTGGCCAGTACATGACATCACATTTCGGCGCTTTATAAAGGAGTTCATATTAAATAAATCAACTGCGTCTGAACGGAGTGACAGTTTGCTTATAATACTTTTATTTTTGTATATTACAATTGTTTAAATATTTTTTGTTACTGTGTATGAGGTCTACTCAAAAAAATAGTATGTACAATCATAATGCAAAAATACTCAACTTTGATGAAAGTGGATGTAGCTTCTTTTGGAAGTAAACTTTTATATGTTATTTTAGCTGAATAAATATATAACAGACTTACGCTTCAAGAGGGCCTGGGTTGAGCTCTACATCACCAGATTTCAAGAGGAGTAGTTCGGAGAGAGGAGGAATTTGTCCAGAGAACAAATCTGTATTGGACTTCAAGGATGGTCCAAAGCAAAATAATGCGGATTCTCCCATCTGTTTCTATAACAAAAAGAGAGAAAATACAGTGAAATAATTAATGATTGAGCATATTTCACTTCACCAGTACATTATCTATTAAGAAAATGCTTGTTATTGTTGTTTGCCTAATCATGAGAATATATTTATTTGTACAATTCTTCCTTTTCATTCATCAGTAAGCAATTTCGCTATAGGACAACGGTCTTTAACCCTTTTGAGACAGTCATTCCACAATTTGTGGTTTGATTCAATTTCCTTTGACCCAGAACCTAAATAATATATACCAGATACATGTATAAAAACGGCAAAAAATATATGAACACATGTATTGTGTTCATTTTTATTGCACGACCCTGTTGCATTTGATAATATTTTATTTGTTTAAGGAAAATAATTATTTAAATACTCAAATTGGCAACATGTTAAGAGGTTCAACATTATTTTGTTTGTATACAATGTGGACAGTTCCCAACTTCCAGACAAAGTTCTTTGAAATGTATTTTGCTTTGAGAGACATTGAATTATATCAGTACAATGTAGCAATGAAAGAATAATCATTTTTTTTGCCAACTTGCAGAACAACAATGTAACTAAAAGTTGGAACTAATTGAGCCTTTACAAAATTATTGTCCTGCAAGGGTTGAAACAGCCAAACCTAAGTTAAAGGTACACACTCTTTGATCTAGGTGCTCTTTTACGACAAATAGGTTTTGTTGATGGCATCAACATGCTGCTCCTCTCTTTCTTGCTTATATTTTGTCCCTTTAAATTATTTGCAATTTTACAATTACTTAACCCACTGACTACTGATCATTGCCATGTAGGCTTTAATATAGGGACCATCTGGATCCAGTAAACGTATAAAAGGATATAAAGGGATGATTGAAATACACTGTAGTACGTTTACCCACCTCTCCACGTCTTTCGGTCATGCAGTATTTCCTTGAGACGAATGGAACTACCGGACTGCGTTTGACTGCCATGAGAATACTGGTTTCGGTCTGTGACTTCTTGCAGCTTTCCGATGATATCCGATGCTCCTTAGGGAGTTCATCATCAGTTGCTTTCTTGGTGAAAGTATCAGGTTGAGGATATTGCTCTTTGCCCATAAAACGAGTAATTTTGCCACCCTCTTTACAAAATTGCTCATTTTGTCTGTCAGGTTCATGCCAACAAAGGTCAATTGAAGGAAGATCTATGCTTGTAGACACCGTTGGTTTTAGGAGCTTCACCAGAAAATCATCACATAACGGTGCGAATGGTTGGTATACTGTTGTTCCTGAACCAAGTGATGATAGCTCTCTCATAAAGCCATCTGCTTGGGTTTCATGGTCGTTGATGTAAGAAGTCGTAATGATGAGATCAGCATTCAAATCATCAGTTGGAGTCCGAATGTCTTTCGTGGACGGATAGGAGGATGTGAGTAGCTCCCTCAAGGAAGTGTCCGACAGACTATGACGCGGTGCAATGGACAAATCAGACATATTATGCTGTTCTTCTGAATCACCAACTTGGGTATCTTGCTCTATGCTTTCATCATTTGAAGTACGTACTGTTTTGACATAATCATAAGCTTGTGCAAGCTGCTTTTCAATGTAGTCATTGTCCGGCTTTATTAGCCGATTAATGTTGGTCTCATTTAGACTTAATAGACTATCGATTTTTGAATCATTTGATGTGATTATATCCTTGACATAAGAATATTCTGAATTAATTAGAGCTATGATGCTAGAATCACTTGGTGTAATGAGGTCTTTGATAATGGAAGCATTTAACGAAGTTAGCTCTTTGGTGGCAGAATCATATGGGGTATCAAGAGGTTTAGTGCCAGCATTCTTGGATACGATTACATATTTTGTACTACAATATGTTGGTGTAATTGGATCCCTGATACATGTACTAGTATAACTCGCCGTGAGTAGATCTTGGATTCTAGAATCATCATTTGCCTCGACTAGATCTTGTATGCTAGAATCATCATTTACCTGGACCAGATTTTTAATTCTAGAATCATTTGTTGAAACTAGCTCTTTGATACCAGAATCGTTTGGTGTGATTATGTCTTTGATAGTTGAATCATTCAACGTGTTTGGACTTTTGATGCTACAGTCATTTGAAGTAATGAGTTCTTTGATGCTACAACCAGAAGGAGTGAGTATCTCCTTGATATGAGAATCACTTGCAGTTAATAAATCTTGTAGGCACTGATCACAAGAAGCTAGTAAATCCTTCAAATCTGATGAGTTTCCTGATGACCGAATGTTGGAAGTTATATGAGGACATCCCTTGGGATCAGTGCCATCTTGTCTGCTTTTGTCATCTTCGGACTCCTCTCCAAAATCACTCATTTTCGCTTCAAGTCTCTCGCAAAGAACCTTCAGTCTCCGAATCCGTTGCAATCTTTCTCTCCTTGGTGTCAGCAATTGTTTCATACATGTATCAGAAGGGGTGAGTATCTCCTTGATATGAGAATCACTTGCTGTTAATAAATCTTGTATACACTGATCACATGACGTTAGTAAATCCTTGATATCTGATGTGTTTCCTGACGACCGAATGTTCAAAGTTTTATGAGGACATCCCTTGGGATTAAGGTCATCCTGTCTGCTTTTGTTATCTTCGGTATCCTCTCCAGAATCACCTATTTCCGCTTCAAGTCTCTTGCAAAGAACCTTCAGTCTTCGAATCCTTTCTTTCAGCATTCTTTCTCTCCTCTCTTTATCCTCATACTCCCTAATCCAATGAACGAATGTTCCGATTCGGACCCTCCATTCACTTAGTGATACAGGCATCTTGGCGAATCAATTGACTCAGTCACAGGAACAAGCCACGATCTGGAAGAATAATGGAAGGGGGGGGGGGGGTATATTAATTAATTAAACATAGCATTGGTAAAGTCCACACTTATACAGTAACACATTTATGGAAAATTGTCAGCTGAAGAGTGCAACTATATAAATAACAAGAAAAAGAGTATAGTCACTCTGAATAGCACACATTGTTTTATTTCTAAAACTACCTGGTATGTTTTGTTTCTCATAAGCAATGACTGGAAAATAAAACTATAGTAGTAGTAGTAGTAGTAGCAGTATGAGAATAAGTTATAGTAGTAGTAATAGTAGGAGTAACTAGTTAGTAGTTGCACTAGTAGTGGTTAATTTTTCCGTGCTAGCATTGCTGTCTGGACGGTGGATTTCGAAGGCTGCCCCAGGCCCCCTGGGGGGGGGGGGGGGGGGGGCATATACCCACATTAAAATGATTCTTACAATGTTGAGCCAGAACTTTGGATTAATCCAGCCATGGGCTTTCGAGAAGAAGTAGAAAATGTGAACCGGAGGACATTTTTGTTGGGGGGGGGGGGGGGGGGGGCTGTTCCAAGACTGGTTTGGACTGCCTGGAAATGGCAAATTTACCCGATCTGAACTTGATATGAACTGACTGACTGATGAGATGGAAATACTGAGGACTGTGAATGAACGAACCAGAATTGTACTATAGACCTTTTTTACACGTTCTTCCCCAACCACAAACCGTTTTACGATTTTCTAGGACGGTTTCAGAACGTAGTGAGAACTATATAGTTTGACGTGATGGGGGCTTAAGCAATAAACGAAGGATCACAACTTTGGTTATGCCACTACAACTTCCAGGTACAACTTTCTGACCCTTAATAATTGGCACCATTTTGGGCTAAAAAATTGATGGCCCTTAAAAATGGTTATGGGTTTAGAATCTTCAGCCGCACACCCCCGTCCAAACCAAATCTGTGTAGTAATCGTAGTAGTAGTAGTAGTAGTAGTAGTAGTAGTAATATAGTAGATATAGTTTTATTAGTAGTAGCTGCAGTACTAGTAGTAGTAGTCGGACCAGCGCTTAGAGACTACAGTGGTAAGCGCTTTATAAGTAACGTTTTGTATTTGTTTAATATTTTGTTTTAGTAGTAGTACTTAATTGTATTAGTAGTAATTTTACTTCTAGTATTCAATAGTAGTACTTGAAATTTAGTTAAAACTAAATGTGTGTTTTGGTGTGGTTTTTTTCTCGTAAACTACCTGGTAAGTTTTGTTTGGCATAAGAAATGAATGGGAACATTATAGTAGAAGTATTACTTGTTACTTGTATAATAGTAAAAGTAGTATTTTTAGTAGTAGAAGTAATATTAGTAGTATTAGAAGCAGCAGAAGTAGTAGTAGAATAAGTAGTAGTGGTGGTGGTAACAGTAAAGTAGTTAGAAGTTGTGGTAGTAGTAGGAGCAGTAGTAGTAGTAGTAGTAGTAGTAGTAGTTGTTGTTGTTGTAGAAGTAGTAGTAGTAGTAGTAATAGTAGTATAAATAGTAGGAGTAGTAGTAGTAGTAGTAGTAGTAGTAGTAGTAATAATAACAAATACTAAAAATAAATAGGGTAGGCACCTAGTCAACATTGTTATTGTCATCAATACTCAGTAGATCAACCAGTTTCAGTACATTTTGTATATTCACATTCTTGACATTAAATTTATTTAAGCTTGTAGAAGATCATGTTGAAAGACAACAGCGATTTAATTGATCATTCAAAAAAATATATAGATATATTTAAGTGCACTGGCATGAATCTATTCCCGAGACAACGTGAGTGTGTTGGCAATAATAATCTCTAGTTTGTATCGACTAAAATGTTATAAAGAAGATGACTTGTTTGACATTTTTGCAATGACTTTCAGCTAAATCTATTTACAGCCAATTCATTATAGGCTTTTTTCAGCTCCTGAAATGACCCGAACATGCTTTCAATTAGCTATGCAGTATTGACATTGCTCTTGAACCTACATGTTTTTTCTCCGAAGTGTTTTTTTTTTCTTCTTCATTTTGGACATCATTTTTTTTACCCATATTATTTTGAGAGAGTGGACTTACATGCATATACATGCATGTTTTCTTACAAACATTGTAATTATCATGATAAAATTAAGGTAGCCTAGGAAAATTGGATTGTCTTGCGAGTTCAGGCACTTGAATTAAATCGATACGAGTTTCACTCTAGAACTCGAAATGGACAGATCCATATTCGGGTAACCCCCCCCCCCCCCCCACTCCCCCGTCTAAATCACTGAACAAAGAAACAAACATACATAAACAAAATGACTCAAGCAGTAAAAGAAACAATAAAGCAACAGAAAAAGATAATTTTCTTTACATCAAATCTTTACAACAATCCCAAATCTAAAAATTATACAAAAATGACATCGAGAAACCATCCGCCCCCATCCCCCAGTACTTACAGTACTAAGCTTATTGGTATAGGAATATTGTTCGATACGTTTACCTTATATTCTGATGTGCGTGTACACCGTTACACCAAATGAAACTTAGAAGGGAAGTCAATTCTGTTTATCATTCTCTCATTTGCTTCAACACACGCACAACGAAACAGTCAGGCGTCAACGCCAACGTCAAATGTTTGCATGTATCATTGGCAATGGTACATGTATAAACTGATATTATAATGCCGAAAACCAGCCAATTTACTATAAAAACAACATTACTATACACTCAAGTCAACGTGGATCTTGCCCGCATATATATATATATATATGAGCGTCACGCCCTTCCAAACTTGACTCTTTCCGGGTTGTGTGTATGCGTGCGCACTTAACACGATATGATTGTACAATTTTGATGTATTATACTTTTGAAACTTTGTAACCCCCGCGTTGCAAAGATAATTTTCATAACGCCAGAGGCAGTGTACACAAATATTCCCTGTAATGAAACCTTACTCATAAGGCATAACGCTGCTGACATGGATGACTGGGTAGCGGCCTTTACAAGCAAGTATTGTTAACATCCCCTTGTGCAAACACTCCATGGTACCAATACGTTTTGGCTGTAGCATTCAATGTGGGAGAAAAGCCTCTACGCAGTGTTATTTAATTTAAGTCCGAAACATATTTGCATTATTTTGTGCAATTGCTAAAAATGTAAAAATGTGAACTCAATATATAAAAAGGCTCATTTGCAAGCAACTTGATTTCTTATTCTAATGATAACACAATCTTGTCACAGGTTGGTATTCCTTGTTAATCTAAGCCTTGTCACTAAGCATTCAGAATGGATAAAGTACTTGGAATGCTATCCCAAAGCCTACTGTCAGTATCTTAGAGGTTAGTAAACCTCTGATATGTATGTGCTGTCGAGACATCCGTATGCACCAAACATATCTGATGCATGTAAAATGGTGACATGGACAAGTGAACAGAGATATCTTCCACATCATGAGATAAAACATTGGTAACGTCCACACTTTTACAGTGACATATTTATGAGAAGTAGTAGGAATAGTAATAGTAGACGTAGTTGTATTAGTAGTAGCGTTAGTAGGACTACTAGTAGTAGTAGCTAATTGAATTAGTAGTAGTACTTCTAGTACCATTACTAAGTAGTAGTAGTAGTAGTAGTACTTTTAAAATAGTTGAAAATTAATAACGAGAAAGACAGAATAATGAAAATCCTGCCGTGTTTTATTTAATAAACTACCTGGTAGGTTTTGTTTGATTGGCATACATCATAAATGGGGATTATATTGGTAGTAGTATTACATGAAGTAGAAGTCGAGGTAGCAGTAGTAGTACGTAGTTGTAGTAGTTGTTAACTTTTTGTTGTTGTTATTGTTGTTGTTGTAGTAGTATTAGTAGTAGTAGCAGCAGCAGCAGCAACGGTAGTAGCAAGTTATTAATAGTAGCAGTAGTAGTAGCAGAATTAAGCAGTATTAGTAGCGACAGTATTAGTAGCAGCAGAAGTAGTAAAAGTAGGAGAAGTAGTTGTAGTAGTAGTATTACTAGGAGTAGCTAATTAGTAGTTGTAGTTGTAGTAATAGTAGTAGTTATAATATAAGTAGTAGTAGTAGTAGTAGAAGTAGTATAGTAGTAGTAGCTGCAGTAGTAGTATAGTAATAGTAATAGTAGATGTAGTAGTAGGAATATTGCTAATTAGTAGGAGTAGGTAATAAGTAGTTGTATTAGTAGTAGTAATAGTAGAAGTGGGAGTAGCTGTAGGCCTAGTATTAGTAGTAGTAGCTGGAGTATAGTAGTAGTAGTAGTATTAATACTACTAGTAGTGTTACTAGTACAAACTTTTACCTGTGATATGGTTATAGTTGCAGCAGTAGTATAGTAGTAACAGTGATAGTATAAGTAGTAGTTAGTGGTAGTGAATGAAGAAGTAGTAATAGAAGTAGTAGTAGTAGTAGTAGTTATAATATTAGTAATATTAGTAGCAGTGGTAATATTAGAAGTAGTAGTATAGAAGTAGTATTAGTAGTAGTAGTAGTAGTAGTTGTTGTAGTAGTAGTAACAATTATTAGAAGTGAGAGTAGCGCTAGTAGTAGTAGTAGTAGCTGCAGTAGTAGATGTATATTACATGTAGTTCCTGGACCCCAAAAAGTGCTCCCCCCAATGTTCACATATATAACTAGGTTTTTCATATCTAATGAGCTATGACCTCTCACCTCTGACCTACATACTCCGAAATCGAACTTACGCTGTCTTTTGATACCATATGAACCTTCATATCAAATTTCATTAAAATCCGTCAAATATTACTAAAGTTATCGAACGCAAACCAGATTCACATATTTAATGAGCTATGAACTTCGACCTACATACTCCGAAACCGAACTTAGGCTTTGTTTTGATATCATGAACCTTCATATCAAATTTCATTAAAATTCGTCAAACAGCTAGCCAACTCATTTTCCCCAAGGACTGTAAAGATATAGAACAACCTCCCGCCCCCCCCCTCCACTCAGTGTTATTTAGGGTACGCATATGCGTGTTCCAACCGACCCCCCCCCCCCCTTTTCAGCAAAAGTCCGGGCAACACGCATGGGGTCCGTCCGTTCTCGGAGTGGGGGGGGGGGGGGGAACAACCTACAACAAGCAACCATCAACCAAACCCCCCTTCTTTCATTTAAAACTGCTGTTATTACAACAACAAAAAATCCACAATTTTACCGTCCACCGTCCACCACCTCTAGTCAAAACTCTTCTTTGGAGTATTTAGGAGGAAATGAATCCAACATCGAAGAATAACAATTTATTGGTAAAGCAGAAAGAAGAACGTGTGGCTGGGTGTGTGTGTGTGTGTAGTTTTTACGGGAAATTTGTTATGCTGTTCCAAACACACCAAGCAAACAATCAGCGAATCCAGACGTCCTTTGACATTCTTTTCAAGATGAAAATTCCTGCAAGACTCATTATTATATTTTAGTCTCCCAATGACATTGTTAAAGCGACTTAGTAACATTGTTCAGATGAGAGATAGTGGTGCTAAGGTAGTGACTTTAATGCTTGATGTACAATTAAAGATAATCTGAAAAATTGATTAAAAATGGACCATTATTAATGATAAAAATTAGGAAAACTAATCTGATCGATTCCTTAATTATCCCAACTATATTGTTACAATTTAATTATATTTTAGGTGAATGTAAATCGTCACAAAGCAATAAATTGGCTCTACATACCATTCCAGACATTTAAGTGTTGACAGATTTTTAATAGCCTTTTTTTTTAATGTCCTTTTTTCATGGAAAAACGGTTGGGAAAATAAAAAAATAGTTGGATAATTTACTGTTAATCACTGTTATAGGGTGTTGCACAGTGACGCCTTCAAAGAAAACCATAGATATGTTCATGATTTGAAAAAAATACTGGATTATTTGCATGTCAGAGGGTTAGTACAGTAGAAGGAATATGATAAGTAATATTTTATACAAAAATTAAGCAATTTTTTCATCAACCTTCAACAATTTTACCGAGTCACTTTAAGTTAAAGACAAAATTACATTGAGGATTCTACAAGTATCTTTGCTGGCAGCCTAATGCATTGGTTCTTCTCTAAATTAAAAACATTGTGTTTTACAACTAATTGTGTGTAGTGTTCTTGTTCTTCTTAGTTTATAATATGTAAACAATTGGTGTTTACTCATGGACCCTGGATTGTTTTTAACACAAAGAGAGAGAGAGAGAGAGAGGGAGACAGACAGACAGAGAGAGAATAGTGACTTTGCCTGGAAGTCGCCGGGCACAAAAATCTATGATCCCATATAGCATACCATGATATACGGACTGGCATATACTGGGTATAATATCATGTCACAGTATTATAGGTGAATTAAATATTTTACACGACTGGAGTTGCCTGTATTACAAGGGTGGCAGAGAAAAGAAAAACGCATTTGAAAGGAAAATTCTGAAAAGAACCGTACCTTGATTAAAATCATTTGTACCGATGTTCACGCTGGTAGGTTTACTTTAAAGAAATCATTGTGTGATCACTGATTGTAACTTGAGGAGCCTTCGTGCTTAGAAGCTCAAAAATATTTCGAATAGATTATTTAGAGTAAGGTGACAATGGAAAACTATTTTAAGTGTAAACATGTCCAAATTTGGGTATTACTTCGTTCCGCTTTGATACAACATTCCTCGCTAAATTAATTTACGGGAAAGAAACTCTTTGTCATGAATACCCCTTTTCACTTCGTATAATCTGATATAATCTGATGGGTACCTCTTTTCCGTCGACAAATGCCCATTTCCCATTCTCATGAATTCCTTTTCATCCCTGGTGCGTGCCTCAATTTTTAGGTGTAAGAAGTGCCCCATTTTCACCTCTGATAATTTGCCTTTGTACTTTGAAACGTGCCCGTTTTCTTTTCTATTAATGTCTTAAAGCTAAAGACCAGTTATGGTCATGCGATTGCAATGTGAAAGAAAAATTATGAAATCGATCAGAAAAGGTTGATCATCTAGCATAGATGTACTGCAAGGTTCTGGAATCATCAAAATGATAAGAAATTTGGCCAAGTCTTCATAAAGTTAGAATCACTGTACACAGAAAGATGTATATGGGACTACACACACGTGCGCAACACGTGCATTTGTATCGTTCTACAGGCGAGAGATACACTAATTTACGAAATATATCAATTAGTAGGCGGTTTTCCGTCAACATTTTTATCATTATGTATTATTCAAAACATATTTTTTCACATGATTGGTAATAAGAGCTTCCATTTCCTTTTTTGAAATTGGGGCGTTTCCAATACTGGTCTTTACCTTTAATCTTTTGATTAGTGTCCCCTTTTCCTCTCATCACTAAACGTGCCCCTAATTTTAAGCGGCTATTGAAGAGAGATACCCCAATATATCGCTCGCTACGCTCACTCGTAGTTATAGATGCTATAATTATATAACTTATCAAAGAAGTTTAAGTCTTCCGTTATGTGCTTATAACCCCATCATGATTGGTTTTTCCTCTTTATAAGATGTAATTTTTTGCACTGCAACGAGAATGTGCTTATAACCCGATCAATTTTTTGTTTTCCTCTTTATTAAATGCAACCTCACAAATCGTAAAAGATTCCCTCGCCCGCTTTGCTCGCTTGCAAATGAATTTGAAGATGCCCTTATTTGTTTCAAATAGTGCCCTTTTTGTTGATGACCCCCCCCCCCCTCAATTTGGAAGTTGCTCCGCCACCTCTGCATACAAATAATTGTGTGTGTAGTGTTTCTTCTTAGTTTATAATATGTACACAAGTTGGGTTTACTCATGGACCCTGGATTTTTTAACACAAAGGGAGAGAGAGACATACAGAAAAAAGAGAGAGAGACTTTGCCCATAATCCACACAAATCTATGTCCCATCCCCTTTAGTCATACCATGATATACCATGATTTCCATTAGTCCGGGGGCCAATAAATGGAAAGGTCCCACGCCCTTAGAAACAATCTGAATTTGCCCTCTTGTCGGGTAAAAATGGGCAATTTTTTGCGGCCAAACATTTTAAAGTGTGCCCACCTCCCATTTTGTTTTCTTTTTTCGGATGACCTTATTTTTCCTTGTCACAGAATTTACGGACTTTTGTTAGTTGTTACTATTAATCAAGTACCATCCCTATTTCACAATATTTACAGTTTAAACTCAAACATTCGCACATACCCCACCCGTTGTTCAACAAATTATCACTTAGAAAATCCTAAAATACTTTTAGCACAAAAATCAGTAAGACATCGTGGACCAGATGTTAGGAACTCCTTACCAGATTCAATAAGGCATTGTTCATCTCTCTATTCTTTTAAAGCATCTCTCAAAAAACTCTTATATCGAAGTATCTACATAACTGATTACAACATGCAGTAGGCAATTATCAAATTGTCGTCTCATTGCAACTCAGTTTGGCAAATTTTGTTTTCCATTTCGTATTCTTAGTTTCCTTTATTGTAAAGGCTATATTTTGTTTCCACTCCACTAAACCACTATACGTGCACTTCCACTATTCATTACAAACACATACAAACACAAACGCTCGCTTGCACATGCACACACACACAATCTATATAATAATACTCTAAGGCGTCGAGGGGGGTATCTGGGGTCCATTTTACAGCGCCCAAATCTCCCCTCCCGCCCGCCCCCGGTCGCCACCGGGCGGTCCCGCGGACGGACGACGTTTTAATCTACCCATTTGGCCACGTCCCCGTTCGATCTTCGGTCGTGGTCGTCGTCGACGTCGTCGATGCGTCCGCACGTCCTACTTATTCGTCGCGAATTTCATGCTTTAGCATGAAACGGAAATGGCCGAGCGGTCTGAGGCGCCGGTTGCGTTCGATTCGCCGGCAGCTCTTGCACTTTTTGCACGCACGGGTTCGATCCCGCCTCCGTCGCAAGTTTTTTTTTTCTTCCCCGTGTTTGTTTTGTATAGTTTAGATTTTGTAATCTTTACCATTTTTTTAATTTTAATTAAAATGTAGACCTATAATATTTAAAATTTAAATGAGGTCTTTATTTGATATTTATTATCTTATTTCATGATGAAATCAATTAGATCTAGATCTAGGCCTATAAATAAAATCAGCGCAACAGATGTCTTCCCATCCACGTCCAAACTTAGAGACCTATTTCCATCATTATTGCCGCGATTTTTATATAGTTTTCGTGAGTGGAGGTATGAAATCAAAGCTTATTTTGTGATTATTCTGGCCATGTTTACTCAGTTTTGGTTATCATTTATTAAAGGAAAGTTTTCACAAGAAAATCAGAGAAAAACATCGTTCAGTTTCAAGAGCTCTGCCGTACGCATACAGTGTGTAGTGCGGTGCACTCTAGCTGCGCTGGCTGCTCGACTGAGGGCGCGTTCATGCTTGATTTTGAAGGTAGAATGAGCGATCTGAAACGCTCATCGTAAACGCTCATCGTGATCGCAGTTCCACGGTGTAGCTGTTCATGCTTACTTCTCTGGCTCATCCAGGCAATTCTCCTTGTGTGGCATTGTGTGACCTTCACTGTGCATGCTACGTAGACCCACTAGAGGTCAGTGCGTTGACCCCATTTAAACGCGTTTACAATTGTAAACGCATCTTTTTGTGAGTTTACGATCGGCGTTCGTGATCGCCGTTTTTCGGTGATTCTACAAAAGTGAGCATGAACGCAAGCGTGTTTTAAACTAAACACGTAACAGATGCCTGATTCTGGCCGTCAAAATCAAGCATGAACGCGGCCTAAGTGAGTGAGTGAGCTATTCAGAGTCGAAGAGACTATGAAGGGCCAAACATGCCAATATTCGACAACTATACGCTATATTATGTATCCATCCATGCGACTATTTATGTCTATCCATTCATTGAAGTAGGCCTACACGTGAACACAACAGCGGGCAGGCCGAAGTGCCATAAGATCGTTGGGGGGGGGGGGGGGGGCAAAATATTTTTTTTTGCATCTTGCATGTTACAAAAAAAAATCTGCATCTTACATGTTACATGCAGACCCCACAAAACATTTTTCAAAGTGTGGGGGGGGGTCAGGTAGATCGAAGCGAGTCGAGTGTAGGCGTGGGGTCCACGAGTTGTGGGGGGGGCGAGGGGGATCAGGTGTATTGAAGCGAGTTGAGTGTAGGCGTGGGGTCCACGGGTTGTGGGGGGTACGGGGGGATCAGGTAGATCGAAGCGAGTTGAGTGTAGGCGTGGGGTCCACGGGTTGGGGGGGGGGGGGGGGGACGGGGGGGATCGGTAGCTCGAAGCGAGTTGAGTGTATGCGTGGGGTCCACGGGGGTAGAGTTGCGTACCAACTACGCTGAGCGTACGCAAGATGGACGCAAACAATTAAACATGTTCAAATTTTTTGTAGCAGCGCCCCATGGATCTGTGGCTGAGACAAACGCAAAATGGCTGCCACAGCAAAGAGCGCCCGTTTAACGGGCGCAAACAGCTAGTCACTATAAGTAATACGCTAAGGCTCCGCGGGGGGCGCGACGTCTCCGCGAGCCTTTGTATTCTATTGTTTTTTAATGAGATCGCCGACCCAAGTTGGTGCAGCTATCTCCTCCTGAACCCTCCCCTCGGGGTACCGGTGCCCGGTGCCGTCGTCCGCGGGAGAGTCAACTCTGTCGAATTGGCTATACTCCGCCCGAGGTCCTCCTCCGTGTCGACGTCCAGGGCGAAAACAGACGCGATATGCATAATGCAGGATATGCGTGACGACAGAGATACCTCATGGATATTCAACATAACATCCGTAGACACACGACCGATGACTATCCACTCACATGAAGTTGCGTATTAAATGCACGCTGAATGGGTATGACTTACCCCGTGTTAGGTATCTTCCTATATGATATTCTCTATATAGACTGCATGCCGCCGCGCCGTCGATTCACACTCATTTCTTTGCAGTTCTCAAAGAGACACACATTAAATGATCAACCACTCACATTATGTTGCGTATTAAATGCTCTATGCAAAGGGCGGGATCACCGAGAGTCTTGCTATAGGATGTGCTATAGGATGTGCTTTAGCGCTGCACAAGCCACAGAGATACACACGAAGCTTCCCGTCCACGTCCTAACTTAGAGACCTATTTCCATCATTATTGCCGCGATTTTTATATAGTTTTCGTGAATGGAGGTATGAAATCAAAGCTTATTTTGTGATTATTACGGCCATGTATACAAAATTTTGATTATCATTTTCTAAAGGAAAGTTTTCACAAGAAAACCATTGGACTGACAGTTCAGTCGCAAGCTGCCCTCAATCAACACGCAGTGCAGTGTGTGTGAGTTGAGATGAGCTTGCAGGAAGCTCCAACACCGGGACCGCGCCCCGCAGGCGTCCGACGCCTGCGGCGCCGGTGTTGAGCTTCCTGCAAGCTCATCTCAACTCATTTGACACTTTGAAATTGTTATCTGTTGGTTTGCATCATTATTGCCGCGATTTCAATATAGTTTCGTGAATAGATTTACGAAACCTGAGCTTAGAATTAGTAAAAATATTACTAATGTCTACGTTTTTAAACGACTGTCTGATTTTCTTGTGAAAATTTTACTTTGAAAAATGATTATCGAAATTCATGGTCAGAAATAATCACAATCTAGGTTCATTATGTTACAGTTCTTGCATCAAATCAATGCATGAAAACTTAGTTATTGAACTAGAAAAAAGTTTTTTTTTTTTTTAATAGGCAATTATGAAGTAGGAAGCCTGAAACCTTAGCCTACTAAACAAATCTCAACAAAGTGTAGGCCTATCCTTTTATGAATTAATGAAAAAGTAGCCCCAGAAAAAAGAGCCCCCGAAAGTTGAAAAAGTAGCCCCCGAAAATTTCCCAAAAATTTGAAATGGAGCCTCCGAAATGAAAAACTTAATTTTTGCCTGCGCCCCCCTCTAGAATCCCTCGGATTTCCGCGGGTCCTGAGTTGAGTGTATATATAATATAGGGGTGGGGTCCACGGGTTTCAAGGGGCCATAAACCCCCAAGAGCTCGGGGGTTACATTCTTCAAAGTTGGGGGGGGGGGGGGGAGAGAGATCAGATCGCAGCGGGTTGAGTGTATATATAATATAGGCGTGGGGTCCACGGGTTTCAAGGGGCCATAAACCCCCGAAAGCTTGGGGGTTTAGGCGTTTAATTAGGGTCAGATGAGCATATTTTTAATACTTTATTTGTGACACTTGCGAGTCAGTAATTGGCGTGGGGTCAATACGTAGAGTTGCGTAGTGTTGCGTACCAACTACGCTGGCCTACGTTACTATATGCTGAGGGACGGAAAGGGGTACGCAAGATGAACGAAAACAATTCAACATGTTTCATTTTTTTCGCGTACTTTCGGCGTAGAAATTTGACGCAGAAAGTACGCCTTTTTACGCAACACTACGCTACATGCCTACGCAACAGTACGCTACCCTACGCCAGATCGACAAAGCAGTAAAAGCTTTCCACACAACGGAACTCTAGGCAGTTCCAGTGGCTTAAAGAATAACTACCGGTACAGTTGGATCGTTTTTTTTTTTTTTTTTTTATATAAGGCCAAATTAAAAAAAAAACATGTTTGGCGTCCTGTTTTTTCGAAAAATGGGAAGAAGGAGGCCCTTTTTTTTCTTTCAAAATGGCCGCTCGGTACATTTTCCCTGACATTCGGGCTATTTTTCAAGATGGCGGCCGACAATTTGTTTTTTTCTTTTTTAAAATCAGAAATACATTTTAGCAGTGCTTTTCATGTTTTTTTTCTTCAAAAAAAAAAAAAAAAAAAAAAAAAATAGGAGGTGGCCCCTGAGTGCCTGAGTGGCAAATAAAGTTCTTGGTGGTTTTAATTTAGACAGTCTCTATATATCTATTTACACCCCCCCGCCCCCCTCTAGAATCCCGCTAGTATATATATATATATATATACACTTGCAAAATACACTCACAAACTCATACACAAAGATCGTTTAAACACTTTTTCATTTTAAATTTTACCTTAATTTTTTTTTTTTTTTTAGGCCGCCATCCTTGTCTAGCTTTGCTTATGATTGTGGTCTCCTGGGGCGGTATTCTGAACCCTGTGTTATCTCTAATATTGTTGTATCTTTGGAGATAAGATAAAGTTGGTATTCTGAACACTGTTGTAACTTTTGTGTTATCTTTTGTTGTATCTTTTCTCTTATCTCATTGGCCGCGCCTGTGCTCATAGTTTGGTGCGCTTGTAATTGTGCTTATTAGTAATAACATGGCGCTTAATCCTCATTTGCATATGCGCACGAGAGATAATATGTCGAGATAATTGGTATTCCGAAAGTTGTTGTATCTTTTATCTTATCTTATCTTGCATGGTATTTACAACAATATTTACAACAGGTAGGGGTTGTTGTATCTTTCGTGGTGATATAATGGCGGCAATATTTCTTGCCCAGAACCAACTTTGTGCCAATGGACGAGTTAGAAGAAGATTATGTGTTGACCGGAAGCATCACAGATGAGAACTTTTTAAGAAATTACATGCTAGGATTTGATGATTTTAATGCTCTCATCTTAACCAATATAGTGAAAGCGTGATTTGTCTTCATGATCCACATGCCACAGCGCAAATGATGACGCGCGTAATAAGCGCTCAAATAACTGATTACGCCCAAGGTTAGTATGCGCTAGGTGCATCTTCAGATATGGCATAAAGTATTTACATTGGTTGACCTACTTATCATGCTTATATAAAACATATTTTGATTGGTAGGGTCCATACAAATGGGCGTGTCAACGGCGGTCAAAGATAAGATAGAGGCGGTCCTTCAAGAGATAACACAGGGATAAAATGATGTTCAGAATACCAACTTACAACAATATTAGCGCTGTGTTATCTCTGGGAGATACAACAAAAGATAACACAAAACTTACAACAATGTTCAGAATACCACCCCTGCACTTTTCTAACAGAATAGTTCGGATAATACTTTAAATTTATGATAATATGTTATGGAAATATTAAGTTTCGTTATTATATGTACATACATGTAAAAAAAAAAAAAACATTTTGACATAAAGAAATTATTGTTCGTTTATGTTGTATTATACCTTACATTTATATGTTCTTTGTTATTCAGTTATATTTTATTTGGAAAAAATGCAGAAATAAAATCAAATCAAAGCAATCAAATCAAAAGGTTTAATGGAAAATTACAATTTGTGGACAAAAAAAGCTCTAGCTGTTAACTCACAAGCCATTTGCATTTTTCTTTGCATTTCAGTATATGCGGTTTCATTCATAGTTCGAATATAAACATACTGTAACAGTGGCAGGTCCAAATTTTGGCGAATAATTGGGTTATTTTCTCCCAACCCTTTACTTTATAAAGTTAATGGTAATGGTTTTATTGTAAGTTCATTTGCAGCCAGATGGCTGAATAGCAGAATTGTGTACATTGTGTAAAAACATAAATATTCATACAAACATAATTAAACTACAGTAACATTTTCCAGCAAATCGTATTAAGACAAATCACACAGTGAATGAATTTTCTAAATAAATCAGTGTACACCTATAAACAAATAATAGCCATCTATTTTCACAGTTCTCACGCTTGCTGGGCCACGCCACTCGAAAAAAAGGAAATACGGTCACGTTGTTTGATAAAGCATTTGACGTCATTGCGGGCATTTCCGATTTGATAATTAGGAATATGACGAAATTGCAAATAACCGTACTGGGATAATCAAGTGCATATTATTTTTTTGGATAAATGTCTTTTTTTCTTCAATAAATATCCTAGTTTG
This sequence comes from Strongylocentrotus droebachiensis, assembly GCA_035222895.1. Classification (NCBI taxonomy): domain Eukaryota; kingdom Metazoa; phylum Echinodermata; class Echinoidea; order Camarodonta; family Strongylocentrotidae; genus Strongylocentrotus; species Strongylocentrotus droebachiensis. Next base: position 311,643 of record JAVYIG010000504.1, read on the forward strand.
CCTTTTTAAAGACATTTCAATGCCTCAATCACCCTTTTCACCGGAGAGGCACATGCAGTGACGTCAAATGCGTCACGAACGAAACTCGGGTTTTTTTTTTTTTTTTTTTTTTTTTCCTGCGCGTTCTGAGTCGTCATTAAAGCTAGATTCCAGAATTATTGACGATTTCTAAGAAAAATCATTGTCATGTTTGGATCTCCGTCAAAAATTATTCTACATATCTTTTTTTTCTTCATTTTTAGCCCGTTTTGGTTAGAGTGGCCCTTTACAACTATTCCACGATCACCTTATATATATATGAAAAGATCGTTCGAAATGAAAAAGAAGAGAGAACAAAAGGGCCGGAGGGAAATATAGAAGAGAGGTAGGGAGAGGAAATAGTGCAGACAGCTCAGAAGATCCAGGAATAGTATGAGAGAGAGAAAGATAGAGAGAGACAAAGGGAGAGAGGGACAGAGAAAGAGAGATAAAGCGAGATATATATATATATATATATATGGTAATGCTGAGGATAAGAGTATATATCAGACATATACAAAATAAGGCAATGGGCTCGTAAAAGCTCGGATATACAGTTGAAGTCCACTTAATTATTTATAAAGTCAGCCGAAGCTCCAGTAATTACAAACGAAGATTATTTATTTAAGGACATTTCAAAATAGCTAATTCTCTCAGAGACTGAGCGGCCCTATAGACGAGTAAAACTAGCAGCACTTCCTTAACATGATAAAGGAATGAAATAAAATTCCACTACAAAATCATTTGAATACTCCAGCACCCGACGAGGCTTAGATATCACATGATATTACCAGCCAACCAAAAGGACCCTTACGAAGACAACCAATTACAAGATAGGATACATAGCATTACCCTTAGGTCATCCGACCAATTAAGAGAGGAGTTATACATTTAATTAATTATAACCAATGACATAGCATAATAGAAAAGAGTGACTAGAATTAGTCACCGACAAAAATGGGAGGAGTCTATCTGCTCGCAAGAATGTCAGGTCCCCGGAAAACAGTCTATTGTCTAACGTATTTATCAGAAATGAACACCTGTACATCTGATGTTGAAAAGCATTAATTATGTTTCCAATAGTGTGCCGGAAACGGGTAAAGTACCCCTTGTCTTGAATTCCTGCATTAGATTACAGTGTTCATTTCCAACGTACTTATCGAAATGAACACTGTAATCTAATGCAGGAATTCAAGACCAGGGGTACTTTACCTGTTCTCGGTACATTTTTATGGAAACATAATTAATGCTATTCAACTTTTAGATGTATACCAGGTCAAAATAATAACCGTAAAATTGATCAACTCAACCCGACTCCTCTATTGCTCTAGCGCCCTCTTTAGGTACAAAGTAAAATTTCGACAGAGAGGATACTGGTTTTAGATCCATATATTACATTTTACATCTTTATTGGTGAATTATGGATAACATATATGTAAATTTAATAGGTAGTTATATAATCAATGAAAGACATGAAATATGGTAATTTTGAGTTTTTTCTAGTAATAACTATGTGGTTAGTATGTTTTCATTCATTACAAAAGTTAACCATAGTAATCTTGATTTACTTTATTATATTATCATTTTCAACAAAAAGTTATATACTATTTCACATTAAATAAAATAATTCTACAGATCCTCTACCTCATCACTATGGGAATGATTGTACATATTATACAAATATATACAAAGTACATGATCACTAATATGAATTTAGCAAGTCAATTAAGCAGGGAACCGGACTGTTCCGTAATCGTTTGGTTTTACATCATGAAGGGTAAAAAATAGGTTAACAACCAATTTTCAACTGAAATACCATTTTTAGATTCATTAAATGCATAGTACACTATCCTACCAGGGGTTTAGGGGGAACCACTCCGAACAAGATGGTGTTCCATACTTTACAAGAGCCAAAATGCCTAATCCTTGCCCAGGTATAGACTTAAGCAACTTAAAACATGTGGATATAGTCCACCTTCTCATCATTTTCCCAATATTAATAACATTTAGTCAAAAAGTGTTATACTTACCAAGGATTAGAATTTCTGCAATATATACATGGATGGTTTAAAACTATATTCCAATCAGCTTGGCTTTTGCTTGGATCAACATAGAGTATAGAGGTAACGAGTCGCAAAGGATATATTATACTCACTGTTTGCCTAGATCCTTCTAAAAGTGAAATGAATCATGGAATGAGGCGTCGAGTCCTCTCTTCAGAAATATTTATCCAATTATAGGCGAGCTCAAAGAATTCACAAATAATCTTCCTCAGTTGAAGTTCAAATAAAAGTAACTGGCAACAAATGACATGAGAGGTCTCTTCTACAACCTGTTATAAAGGCGTTTACAATGTCTCTTTTGCCTCATGGGTCATGAATCTGGTTTGACAAATGCCAAAATATGTAGTGTGCTGAAGAAAATGATCTAAAAAATCAATTTAATGCAGATTCCAATTGCACAAATGTGCTTCATTCCAACATATTTTCATGGAGAATTGACTGGTTACCCACATGAAATGAAAGACATAGGCTGCGTGAGTCTGTATTTCACCGTCTGCTGACTTGACATTAAGAAGGTACATGATGCAAGTCAGTTGATTCATGTGGTCCAGAAACGAAACCTTATACAGCCAAAAACACCTGTGCTGTCGAGAAAGTCCAACGTCAGGCTGCACGTTGTGTCACCAATACTTACGGATGGGACACTGGTCAGTGAATTAACAAAAGACTTAACTTCGTTTCGTTTACAATCAGCCATGCAAAGTCTTCCGTCTACGGCTGATTGTCAACGAAATGGAGTTAAGTCTTTTGTTAATTTCCTTCTTTCTTTTTTTCTTTTTTTTGTGTGAAATGAATGTATTGATAAATATATGCTTTTGAACAAATCAAACAATCATACACAATCAATTAAAACAACATCGTAGCGTCTTAACATAGTGCAAATAAAACATGTTTCGTTTTCTTGAAAAACAGTGTTTTCAAAAATGCATAGCTTTTTTGTTTTACAGTTCCTTTCGATCTTTAATTGGTTGTGGATTAGTCTTTTGAAAATACAAAGAAAAGAGACTTCATGAAACATGAGTTTGCGATTTTCTGCTTGCATAAATGTTAATTTCGTTTGTTGAAACGGCAGACAGCCAGTGAAAACAAATTCGTTTAATCAAATTATGGAAATGCAAGCACTACTTTAAAGTTGATACTCTAAGAAATCCCAAATACTGAGATAATTACATAAATAGAAAGCTGTTAACCCCCATAATAACACCAAATGGTGTCCACCCGACAAAACAAGTTTAGAATAATGAATTTATTCGAGTAAACTCTACCAAAATATCTAAGTCTGAAACCCGGAAGTGCACATAGAGTCGGGCCTCTATCCGTGACGTCACGAACGGGAGTCGTGGGCTCAGTGAGAGTGAATGGCAGTGATATCCCTACGTAAATGCTATCCTGTCAGAGCTTAGATTTGTTGTTGTTAAGGAGTATATTTGATGGATTTTCTGTTTTCATTTGAATGAAGAATAACGAAGCAACATTTTCCAGTCGCTGATTTCTTTTTATATCCTCATATTCACCTATTTGGTAGAGAGTTAAGACGAGTTCACTGCTTAGGAATTAAAGTTAAATCGTGCACTTATGAATAGGCGGATGCATTATGTACATGAGCAGTTTTGTAAAACGAATAGGTCTAGAACTATGATAGTACTTATCATAGATGTGTGTGACTGCCTCAAAAAAGGATACAGTACCAGTTAAACATTTTATGTTGTAAAATATCAAACTTGAACGAGATCATGCAAGCGCGCTTCCTCTATAATATTTTGGCGAGTGATGCGGCTCTTGTATGAACGTTCGTGGAGCGAGCAGAATCGGGAGGTAAGACCAAGCCGCTGCTCTAGGCGCTGCTTGCTTGTGATGGAACGTACGTGCGCTAGTTATATGTTTATCGGCAATTGCAAGAGAATGAAAGCGACGTTGTCAGCTAAGAAAAACAACTAACAAAGACTTGCTCCTGACTACCGGTGTCAGAATTGGTAGATGAAGGATGTTCAGGGCCAAGGAAGGCGAAAGACATGGGAAAAAGGAAGAAGAAACCATCGGGAGATCGCTGTAGTGTATGGTAATGAACTGTGCATGGGTAGACAGCTACTGTTCACTCCGTGCCTGAGCCGATTTCAACACCAAAACAAAAATTACATGGTGAAAATATCGACTAATAGCACATCGTTGGCATGTATATGTCATAATTGTTAAAAGGGGAATTGATATTAATACTATGAAGTACTAGGGGAAGGTAAAGAATTGTACATAGAATTATGATTTATTAGACTTTTCAGCCTTTGAAACAAAAATAAGCAGAAAATCGTATCACTCTGCACATGTTTGCTATGGAACATCCGGGTACGTGAATATACTCTCTCCCGGACGTGAGGTCATAAATAGTAGACCAGCGTCGTGACTGATTTTCTATGCAAAGAGAGGCGGATATTTTAGACATTTCAATTGAGGATTTCGAGTAGACAGAATTTTTTTGTGATATACTAAGCAATTGAAAAACTTAAAAATAACATATACTTGCCGTAGGTAACAAATTAAGGGACATTTATTTGCTTAGAGTATCAACTTTAAACAAACAGAACTTTGTCATTCATAGCTCATTTTTACTGATTGAGTTGTTATATTAAAGGGCAGAAACCCAACGTTCTAGAAATGTGATTTTCTCTTTGAAATTCAGATACCGCCTGCCAAATTACTTTACGGTTTCCTCTCTTCTAATTGCTTTTAATCACTCATGCGTGAAATATGCATTATATGAGTTACACCAAAAAAAAGGAGGATCTAAGCTTTACAAATATGAGTCATTTATTAATTATAATTGAAAAACGGAAACAATATTTTGGCGTCTCTTTATGACACTTTACCTGATATTCAGGTCCACCATCTTAAAGGCCCACTGCACTACTGGTAGCTACTTGCGCCCTCTATATAACAAACAATGCCTAATCGGTGACCATTGGTCCCCCATGATCCTCTTTTTCTTATGTTAACTGAGAGCTGAGTTGATGAGATAACCACCTGTCCAGTGACCTTGTAGAGCGGTTTTATCCCTCCTGTAAACTACGACAGATAAGCTTTAAACAAGATTTCACGCATATATATTTGTATCATAATGAAATAAGATGTAATTTTTCGCACTGAAACCTCACAAATCGTAAACATTTTCCTCGCTTGCTTTGCTCACTCGCAAATGAATTTTAAGACGATCACACAAGACTGCAAAATATGATGCCTACCTATATGATGTATACAAAAAAAACCACTGCAATCATTCCTCATAATGTAATCAAAATATAGGGGTATATACCAATGGCTAAAAGATTGTATATTTTCGCTTAAGATTTTCCTTTGAAGATGCCCTATTTTTCCAGTGAGTGCCCTTTTTGTTGATGACCCCCCCCCCCCCCCCCCATTTTGGAAGCTGCTCCGCCACCTCTGTATTATCTGTATACAACTAATTGTGTGTGTAGTGTTGCTTCTTCTTCTTTTTCTTCTTGGTTTATAATATGTAAACAATTGGTGTTTGCTCATGGACCCTGGATGTGTTAACACAAAGCGAGAAAGAGAGAGAGAGAGAGAGAGACAGAAAACAGAGATAGAGAAAAAGGGACTTTGCTCATAAACCACACACATCTATGTCCGTTCCCCTTTAGTCATACCATGATATACGGACTGGCATACTGAATATGATGTTCACGCTCACCTGGTAGGTTTACATTTAAAAGGAAATCATTGTGTGATCACTGATTGTAACCTGAGGAGCTTTGGTGCGTGTAAGCTCAAAAAAAAATCGAATAGATTCTTTACAGTAAAAATTCGATGGAAAACTATTTTAAGTGTAAACATGTCCAAATTTGGGCATTACTTCGTCCCGCTTTGATACAAACATTCCTCGCTAGAATAATATACGAGAAAAAAATCAGACAGACATAATTATAATTGAGGTGAAAAACGGAAACAATACTTTGGCGTCTCTTTATGACACTTTACCTGATATTCAGGTCCACCATCTTTAACAAGATTTCACGCATATATATTTGTATTATAATGTATTTCAGGAAATAAGTGAAAAGCCTAAAATGTAAATACATAACTACATTTTTACAATAACCGTTAATACCGTATGCTTTACTTGAACCTAAGAGGGCTTTTAACCGTAAAGCTGATGTTGAATGAATGAGAAAACCTGAATTTTACCCAAAAAAAAATTCAGCGGCGGGTTACATCAGTAAAATAAATATATCAGCACTAGATAAAATATCTAGGCATAAATAGTATGTCTATTCTGAAAGACAAACGGGTCCGTATTTCAATACCTTACTTGTTGACACTTCAAATAATCACATTAGATTCCTCCGTCCCCGGTACAAAATATTACATATAGGCCTATATGTACTAGTTAATAAATTGTTATGAAATTTATTTAGGATCTGGCATGCTCTAATATATGATACCAAAACCATTCCCGGTATGTAAGTGTAACGTCCCCCCCCCCCCCCCCTCCCCCCCTGCTGAACGAAATATCGGTCGGCGTTACTATCTAATTTCCGATGGCCCGAAAAATAATGCTCACTACCCTCCTTTTCTTTCAACAAATGCACATTTCCCTTTATCATATGAACCCCCTTATCATTCTCATACGTGCCTCTTTTTAGATGCGATAAGTGCCTCTTATCACCTCTGATAATTATCCGGTTAACAATGATATGTGCCCCTTTTTTTAATCTCAAATAGGGAACCTATCTCTTTTCGTCATAAATTCCCCTTTTTCATTTTGTATAAATGACCCTATCAAAATCTGACGGATGCCTCTTTTCCGTCGACAAATGCCTATTTCCCATTCTCATAAATTCCTTTTCATCCTTGGTGTGTGCCTCTTTGTTAAGGTGTACGAAGTGCCCCATTTTCACCTCTGATAATTAGCCTCTGTAATTTGACTCGTGCTCATTTTCTTTTCTAATAATGTCTTAATCTTTTGATTAGTGTCCCCTTTTCCTCTCATCATTAAACGTGCCCCTAATTTCAAGCGGCTATTGAAGAGAATTACACCCAAATACCGCTCGCTACGCTCACTCGTAGTTATAGATGCTATGAGTATGTAAGTTATCAAAGGAGTTTTAAGTCTTCCGTTATGAGAATGTGCTTATAACCCATCATAATTGAGTTTTTCCTCTTTATAAGATGTAATTTTTCGCACTGCGACCTCACAAATCTTAACAGTTTGCCTCGCTCGCAAATGAATTTTAAGACCATCGCACCCAACCGCAAAATATGAACGTGCCCTAATTTCAAGCGGCTATTAAAGAGAGATTTACCCCCTAATATCGCTCACTACGCTCACTCGTAGTTATAGATGCTATACTTATGTAACTTATCAAAGCTGTTTTAAGTCTTCCGTTGTGAGAATGTGCTTAAAACCCCATCATGATGGGGTTTTCCTCTTAATAAGATGTAATTTTTCGCACTGCAACCTCACAAATCGTAAACATTTTCCTCGCTTGCTTTGCTCACTCGCAAATGAATTTTAAGACGATCACACAAGACTGCAAAATATGATGCCTACCTATATGATGTATACAAAAAAAAACCACTGCAATCATTCCTCATAATGTAATCAAAATATAGGGGTATATACCAATGGCTAAAAGATTGTATATTTTCGCTTTAAGATTTTCCTTTGAAGATGCCCTATTTTTCCAGTGAGTGCCCTTTTTGTTGATGACCCCCCCCCCCCCCTCCCCATTTTGGAAGCTGCTCCGCCACTTTTGTATTATCTGTATACAACTAATTGTGTGTGTAGTGTTGCTTCTTCTTCTTTTTCTTCTTGGTTTATAATATGTAAACAATTGGTGTTTGCTCATGGACCCTGGATTTTTTAACACAAAACGAGAGAGAAAAAGAGAGAGAGACAGAAACCAGAGATAGAGAAAAGGGGACTTTGCTCATAAACCACACACATCTATGTCCGTTCCCCTTTAGTCATACCATGATATACGGACTGGCATACTGGATATGATGTTCACGCTCACCTGGTATGTTTACATTTAAAAGGAAATCATTGTGTGATCACTGATTGTAACCTGAGGAGCTTTGGTGCGTGTAAGCTCAAAAAAAAATCGAATAGATTCTTTACAGTAAAAATTTGATGGAAAACTATTTTAAGTGTAAACATGTCCAAATTTGGGCATTACTTCGTCCCGCTTTGATACAAACATTCCTCGCTAGAATAAAATACGAGAAAAAAGTCAGACAGACATATAATTGAGGTGAAAAACGGAAACAATAATTTGGCGTCTCTTTATGACACTTTACCTGATATTCAGTTTCACCATCTTTAACAAGATTTCACGCATATATATTTGTATTATTATGTAATTCAGGAAAGCTCGATTAAAGCAGAAAAATATCGAAGCGTAATGTAGGCCTAGCCATACTTTGTCTTTTCTTTGTCATTTTTGTCCCCAACCATGGTTGTTGTGAGTGTGGGTGAAGGGGAATGCATTGCTGTGGTGTCTTTGTGTGTGCGTTTGTTCTTTTGCATGTATGTGTGGGTGTTTTTTTTTTTAGGGGGAGGGGGTCGGGTAGTAAGGATATTTTGAAGAATTAATTATTTCGTTCTAATATTGAATACAAATACAATGAATACAAATAACTCCTCATCAATGACATTCATTAAACGGTTACTAGTAGAACAAGACTAGTTGCCGATGATTGTCTGCTTAACCGTCTTATCAAATCTGCTGAAGATGAGAAAACTCTTCAACAAGATCTAGATACTATATTGCTCAGTGGTCCAAGACTTGGGGCATGCATTTCAATCCCTCTAAATGCAAAACCATGCGTGTAACCAGAAAGAGAACACCGGGTACTAAATCCTACAAAATCCTTGATATCACCCGAGAGGAAACGAACCAGAACTTGTACCTTGACATCAATATCCAAAAAAACCTACACTGGAATAGCCAGACTTATTATGCAACCGGTCATGCCTCACATGTCCGGATTCTTAACTTCCTAAGGCGCAATTTCCATCACTGTTCTGCCAATGACATTGTTAAGTTAAAGACAAAATCATCACCCTACATGAGGTTTCTACAAGTAATACCTTGCTGGCAGCCTAACGCATTTTCTTCTCTAAATTAAAAACATTGTGTTATACAATTATAATTGTATGTGTAGTGTTCTTGTTCTTCTTAGTTTATAATATGTAAACGATTTGGGTTTACTCATGGACCATGGATTTTTTTTTAACACAAAGAAAAAGAGACAGAGAGACAGAGAGAGACAGACAGAATAGTGACTTTGCTCATAAACCACTCAAATCTATGTTCGATCCCCTTTTGTCATACCATGATATACGGACTGGCATACTGGAGATAATATCATGTCACAGTATTGTAGGTAAATACAATATTTCATACGGCTGGGGTTGTCTGTAACACGGGTCACAGAGGAGAGAAAAAAGCATTTGAAAGGAAAATTCTGAAAAGAAACGTACCTTGATTTAATCATTTGTACCGATGTTCACGCTGGTAGGTTTACATTAAAAAATCATTGTGTGATCACTGATTGTAATCTGAGGAGCTTTGGTGCGTGTAAACTCAAAAAAAATTCGAATAGATTCTAAAAATTTGATGGAAAACTATTTTAAGTGTAAACATGTCCAAATTTGGGCATTACTTCGTCCCGCTTTGATACAAACATTCCTCGCTAGAATAAAATACGAGAAAAAAGTCAGACAGACATATAATTGAGGTGAAAAACGGAAACAATAATTTGGCGTCTCTTTATGACACTTTACCTGATATTCAGTTTCACCATCTTTAACAAGATTTCACGCATATATATTTGTATTATTATGTAATTCAGGAAATAAGTGAAAAGCCTAAAATGTAAATATCGAACTACATTTATGCACTTAGCTATGGTATGCTATCCTTAAACCTAAGAAGGCCATTAACCTTAAAGCTGATGTTAAATAAATTGAGAAAACCTGAATTTTACAAAACCTTTTTTGGGGGTGAGCGGTTTACATCAGAAAACTATCTAACAATTTATGTTAATTGTGTTTAAAATATAAATGTAAACTCTAAATGTTACGAGAAAAGGAAATGAAATGCCTTGTCCATTTTTTTCTTTGTTATCTTCTTTTCCCTCACTCATCCATGTATGTAAATTCGATTAATTTATGTATGATGTGTAATATATTGAGGTTTCCATTATTTCAATTGTTAATTTATTCCTTGAACTAATTTGTGATCGTTTCCATATTGATGTACATGTATTTTTAATTTCTCTTTATTTCATTGAACTTTGTAATCTTTGTTTGTATCAGTCTCTCGACTGTTTTAACGTGGAATTTTGACACAATAAACCGAAATTAGTCTATACATGACATTACATTACAGAATAATCATTAGAAGTGAATCCTACTCCCTTCAGAAGCTAAGGATACATGCATCATCGTGGAGCATTGCGCTCAAAAAATTATGCAAATTGCCCAAAATTGCCCGAATGTTGAATTTGTTCTCTAACGACATGGGATCATGAATCATCACCATTATCAGAAACAACAACAACCAATTATCAACGGAATTACCTTATTTAGGTTTATTAAATGCATATTACACTATCCTACCAGAGGTTTAGGGGAACCGCTTCGAACAAAATGAATTTCCATACGTTACTAGAGCTCAAATGCTTTATCCTTGCCCAGGTATACTTAAGAACTTAAGACATGCTAATGTTGATATATTTCACCTTCTCATCATTCTCACAATACTAATAACATTTAGTCAAACTGTTTGATATTTACTAAGGATGAGGATTTCTGCAATATATACATGGATTGTTTATAACTATATTCCTATCAGCTTATAGTGGCTATTGCTTGGATCAACAAAATGTAGAGGAAACGAGTCGCAAAGGATATATTATACTCACTGTTTGCCTAGATTCTTCTAAAAGCGATATGAATCATGGATAAGGCGTCATATCCTCTCCTCGGAAATATTCATCCAATTACAGCCGAGCTGAAAGGATTCACACATAATCTTCCTCAGTTGAAGTTGAAATAAAAGTAACTGGCAACAAATGACATGAGAGGTCTCTTCTAGAACGTGTTATAAAGGCGTTTACAATGTCTCTTTCGCAATATAAGAGGAGAGTTTGTCCCTGGGTCATGCATCCGGTTTGACATATGCCAAAACATGTGGTGTTTCGAAGAAAATGATCTAGAAATTAATCTAATGCAGATTCCCTTTGCCTAAATGTGCTTCATTCCAACATATTTTCATGGAGAAGTGACTGGTGACCCGCATATAATGAAAGACATAGGCTGCGTGAGTCTGTATTTCACCGTCTGATGACGTGACATTGAGCAGGTACCTGGTGCAAGTCAGTTGGGTCATGTGGTGCAAAAACGCAACCAGAGGGAAATATATATAACTAGAGCTAACCAACCAAACAAAGGAATACATATCTCTTGCTTTAATGAGTTGGTCCTGGTGGGCATTGTGATGCAAATACATGTAATACCATGTGATAAAGTGGCCCGGGCATTCCGCTCAACAAGTGGAAACCTTAGTCTGTTCCCAGACAGAAAACGAACTACTTTGAATGACAAGGGGGAGGGGAGAGAGAGAGGGAACTTCAATGTATACCAACTTTCATTGCATCGGAGTACTTTACCTACAATTCAATCATTTAAATCCACTACACTAGCGAATGTAGACAAATCCAAATCTTCCGTTGCAAATGTTAACTTGTTATTTTGGGGGTGTTACTTAAGGTATTCCAGGCTTTGGTTTCCAAGTCACTTTTTGATTATGTTTTGCATTTTACATTCGAGTTTCGTTTTGTTATAACTGTTATAATGTATTTATTTTGTTATTATCTAATTCTAAGGAAATTTATATTAAATTAGGAAATTAAACTCAACATAATTCCCCAACAATGTTTGAGAAAACATTCACGAAATTCGATTAAAGCAGAACAATATCGAAGCGTAATGTAGGCCTAGCCATACTTTGTCTTTTCTTTGTCATTTTTGTCCCCAACCATGGTTGTTGTGAGTGTGGGTGAAGGGGAATGCATTGCTGTGGTGTCTTTGTGTGTGCGTTTGTTCTTTTGCATGTATGTGTGGGTGTTTTTTTTTTTAGGGGGAGGGGGTCGGGTAGTAAGGATTTTTTGAAGAATTAATTATTTCGTTCTAATATTGAATACAAATACAATGAATACAAATAACTCCTCATCAATGACATTCATTAAACGGTTACTAGTAGAACAAGACTAGTTGCCGATGATTGTCTGCTTAACCGTCTTATCAAATCTGCTGAAGATGAGAAAACTCTTCAACAAGATCTAGATACTATATGGCTCAGTGGTCCAAGACTTGGGGCATGCATTTCAATCCCTCTAAATGCAAAACCATGCGTGTAACCAGAAAGAGAACACCGGGTACTAAATCCTACAAAATCCTTGATATCACCCGAGAGGAAACGAACCAGAACTTGTACTTTGACATCAATATCCAAAAAAACCTACACTGGAATAGCCAGACTTTTTATGCAACCGGTCATGCCTCAGATGTCCGGATTCTTAATTTCCTAAGGCGCAATTTCCATCACTGTTCTGCCAATGACATTGTTAAGTTAAAGACAAAATCATCACCCTACATGAGGTTTCTACAAGTAATACCTTGCTGGCAGCCTAACGCATTTTCTTCTCTAAATTAAAAACATTGTGTTATACAATTATAATTGTATGTGTAGTGTTCTTGTTCTTCTTAGTTTATAATATGTAAACGATTTGGGTTTACTCATGGACCATGGATTTTTTTTTAACACAAAGAAAAAGAGACAGAGAGACAGAGAGAGACAGACAGAATAGTGACTTTGCTCATAAACCACTCAAATCTATGTTCGATCCCCTTTTGTCATACCATGATATACGGACTGGCATACTGGAGATAATATCATGTCACAGTATTGTAGGTAAATACAATATTTCATACGGCTGGGGTTGTCTGTAACACGGGTCACAGAGGAGAGAAAAAAGCATTTGAAAGGAAAATTCTGAAAAGAAACGTACCTTGATTTAATCATTTGTACCGATGTTCACGCTGGTAGGTTTACATTAAAAAATCATTGTGTGATCACTGATTGTAATCTGAGGAGCTTTGGTGCGTGTAAACTCAAAAAAAATTCGAATAGATTCTAAAAATTTGATGGAAAACTATTTTAAGTGTAAACATGTCCAAATTTGGGCATTACTTCGTCCCGCTTTGATACAAACATTCCTCGCTAGAATAAAATACGAGAAAAAAGTCAGACAGACATATAATTGAGGTGAAAAACGGAAACAATAATTTGGCGTCTCTTTATGACACTTTACCTGATATTCAGTTTCACCATCTTTAACAAGATTTCACGCATATATATTTGTATTATTATGTAATTCAGGAAATAAGTGAAAAGCCTAAAATGTAAATATCGAACTACATTTATGCACTTAGCTATGGTATGCTATCCTTAAACCTAAGAAGGCCATTAACCTTAAAGCTGATGTTAAATAAATTGAGAAAACCTGAATTTTACAAAACCTTTTTTGGGGGTGAGCGGTTTACATCAGAAAACTATCTAACAATTTATGTTAATTGTGTTTAAAATATAAATGTAAACTCTAAATGTTACGAGAAAAGGAAATGAAATGCCTTGTCCATTTTTTTCTTTGTTATCTTCTTTTCCCTCACTCATCCATGTATGTAAATTCAATTAATTTATGTATGATGTGTAATATATTGAGGTTTCCATTATTTCAATTGTTAATTTATTCCTTGAACTAATTTGTGATCGTTTCCATATTGATGTACATGTATTTTTAATTTCTCTTTATTTCATTGAACTTTGTAATCTTTGTTTGTATCAGTCTCTCGACTGTTTTAACGTGGAATTTTGACACAATAAACCGAAATTAGTCTATACATGACATTACATTACAGAATAATCATTAGAAGTGAATCCTACTCCCTTCAGAAGCTAAGGATACATGCATCATCGTGGAGCATTGCGCTCAAAAAATTATGCAAATTGCCCAAAATTGCCCGAATGTTGAATTTGTTCTCTAACGACATGGGATCATGAATCATCACCATTATCAGAAACAACAACAACCAATTATCAACGGAATTACCTTATTTAGGTTTATTAAATGCATATTACACTATCCTACCAGAGGTTTAGGGGAACCGCTTCGAACAAAATGAATTTCCATACGTTACTAGAGCTCAAATGCTTTATCCTTGCCCAGGTATACTTAAGAACTTAAGACATGCTAATGTTGATATATTTCACCTTCTCATCATTCTCACAATACTAATAACATTTAGTCAAACTGTTTGATATTTACTAAGGATGAGGATTTCTGCAATATATACATGGATTGTTTATAACTATATTCCTATCAGCTTATAGTGGCTATTGCTTGGATCAACAAAATGTAGAGGAAACGAGTCGCAAAGGATATATTATACTCACTGTTTGCCTAGATTCTTCTAAAAGCGATATGAATCATGGATAAGGCGTCATATCCTCTCCTCGGAAATATTCATCCAATTACAGCCGAGCTGAAAGGATTCACACATAATCTTCCTCAGTTGAAGTTGAAATAAAAGTAACTGGCAACAAATGACATGAGAGGTCTCTTCTAGAACGTGTTATAAAGGCGTTTACAATGTCTCTTTCGCAATATAAGAGGAGAGTTTGTCCCTGGGTCATGCATCCGGTTTGACATATGCCAAAACATGTGGTGTTTCGAAGAAAATGATCTAGAAATTAATCTAATGCAGATTCCCTTTGCCTAAATGTGCTTCATTCCAACATATTTTCATGGAGAAGTGACTGGTGACCCGCATATAATGAAAGACATAGGCTGCGTGAGTCTGTATTTCACCGTCTGATGACGTGACATTGAGCAGGTACCTGGTGCAAGTCAGTTGGGTCATGTGGTGCAAAAACGCAACCAGAGGGAAATATATATAACTAGAGCTAACCAACCAAACAAAGGAATACATATCTCTTGCTTTAATGAGTTGGTCCTGGTGGGCATTGTGATGCAAATACATGTAATACCATGTGATAAAGTGGCCCGGGCATTCCGCTCAACAAGTGGAAACCTTAGTCTGTTCCCAGACAGAAAACGAACTACTTTGAATGACAAGGGGGAGGGGAGAGAGAGAGGGAACTTCAATGTATACCAACTTTCATTGCATCGGAGTACTTTACCTACAATTCAATCATTTAAATCCACTACACTAGCGAATGTAGACAAATCCAAATCTTCCGTTGCAAATGTTAACTTGTTATTTTGGGGGTGTTACTTAAGGTATTCCAGGCTTTGGTTTCCAAGTCACTTTTTGATTATGTTTTGCATTTTACATTCGAGTTTCGTTTTGTTATAACTGTTATAATGTATTTATTTTGTTATTATCTAATTCTAAGGAAATTTATATTAAATTAGGAAATTAAACTCAACATAATTCCCCAACAATGTTTGAGAAAACATTCACGAAATTCGATTAAAGCAGAACAATATCGAAGCGTAATGTAGGCCTAGCCATACTTTGTCTTTTCTTTGTCATTTTTGTCCCCAACCATGGTTGTTGTGAGTGTGGGTGAAGGGGAATGCATTGCTGTGGTGTCTTTGTGTGTGCGTTTGTTCTTTTGCATGTATGTGTGGGTGTTTTTTTTTTTAGGGGGAGGGGGTCGGGTAGTAAGGATATTTTGAAGAATTAATTATTTCGTTCTAATATTGAATACAAATACAATGAATACAAATAACTCCTCATCAATGACATTCATTAAACGGTTACTAGTAGAACAAGACTAGTTGCCGATGATTGTCTGCTTAACCGTCTTATCAAATCTGCTGAAGATGAGAAAACTCTTCAACAAGATCTAGATACTATATGGCTCAGTGGTCCAAGACTTGGGGCATGCATTTCAATCCCTCTAAATGCAAAACCATGCGTGTAACCAGAAAGAGAACACCGGGTACTAAATCCTACAAAATCCTTGATATCACCCGAGAGGAAACGAACCAGAACTTGTACCTTGACATCAATATCCAAAAAAACCTACACTGGAATAGCCAGACTTTTTATGCAACCGGTCATGCCTCAGATGTCCGGATTCTTAACTTCCTAAGGCGCAATTTCCATCACTGTTCTGCCAATGACATTGTTAAGTTAAAGACAAAATCATCACCCTACATGAGGTTTCTACAAGTAATACCTTGCTGGCAGCCTAACGCATTTTCTTCTCTAAATTAAAAACATTGTGTTATACAATTATAATTGTATGTGTAGTGTTCTTGTTCTTCTTAGTTTATAATATGTAAACGATTTGGGTTTACTCATGGACCATGGATTTTTTTTTAACACAAAGAAAAAGAGACAGAGAGACAGAGAGAGACAGACAGAATAGTGACTTTGCTCATAAACCACTCAAATCTATGTTCGATCCCCTTTTGTCATACCATGATATACGGACTGGCATACTGGAGATAATATCATGTCACAGTATTGTAGGTAAATACAATATTTCATACGGCTGGGGTTGTCTGTAACACGGGTCACAGAGGAGAGAAAAAAGCATTTGAAAGGAAAATTCTGAAAAGAAACGTACCTTGATTTAATCATTTGTACCGATGTTCACGCTGGTAGGTTTACATTAAAAAATCATTGTGTGATCACTGATTGTAATCTGAGGAGCTTTGGTGCGTGTAAACTCAAAAAAAATTCGAATAGATTCTAAAAATTTGATGGAAAACTATTTTAAGTGTAAACATGTCCAAATTTGGGCATTACTTCGTCCCGCTTTGATACAAACATTCCTCGCTAGAATAAAATACGAGAAAAAAGTCAGACAGACATATAATTGAGGTGAAAAACGGAAACAATAATTTGGCGTCTCTTTATGACACTTTACCTGATATTCAGTTTCACCATCTTTAACAAGATTTCACGCATATATATTTGTATTATTATGTAATTCAGGAAATAAGTGAAAAGCCTAAAATGTAAATATCGAACTACATTTATGCACTTAGCTATGGTATGCTATCCTTAAACCTAAGAAGGCCATTAACCTTAAAGCTGATGTTAAATAAATTGAGAAAACCTGAATTTTACAAAACCTTTTTTGGGGGTGAGCGGTTTACATCAGAAAACTATCTAACAATTTATGTTAATTGTGTTTAAAATATAAATGTAAACTCTAAATGTTACGAGAAAAGGAAATGAAATGCCTTGTCCATTTTTTTCTTTGTTATCTTCTTTTCCCTCACTCATCCATGTATGTAAATTCGATTAATTTATGTATGATGTGTAATATATTGAGGTTTCCATTATTTCAATTGTTAATTTATTCCTTGAACTAATTTGTGATCGTTTCCATATTGATGTACATGTATTTTTAATTTCTCTTTATTTCATTGAACTTTGTAATCTTTGTTTGTATCAGTCTCTCGACTGTTTTAACGTGGAATTTTGACACAATAAACCGAAATTAGTCTATACATGACATTACATTACAGAATAATCATTAGAAGTGAATCCTACTCCCTTCAGAAGCTAAGGATACATGCATCATCGTGGAGCATTGCGCTCAAAAAATTATGCAAATTGCCCAAAATTGCCCGAATGTTGAATTTGTTCTCTAACGACATGGGATCATGAATCATCACCATTATCAGAAACAACAACAACCAATTATCAACGGAATTACCTTATTTAGGTTTATTAAATGCATATTACACTATCCTACCAGAGGTTTAGGGGAACCGCTTCGAACAAAATGAATTTCCATACGTTACTAGAGCTCAAATGCTTTATCCTTGCCCAGGTATACTTAAGAACTTAAGACATGCTAATGTTGATATATTTCACCTTCTCATCATTCTCACAATACTAATAACATTTAGTCAAACTGTTTGATATTTACTAAGGATGAGGATTTCTGCAATATATACATGGATTGTTTATAACTATATTCCAATCAGCTTATAGTGGCTATTGCTTGGATCAACAAAATGTAGAGGAAATGAGTCGCAAAGGATATATTATACTCACTGTTTGCCTAGATTCTTCTAAAAGCGATACGAATCATGGATAAGGCGTCATATCCTCTCCTCGGAAATATTCATCCAATTACAGCCGAGCTGAAAGGATTCACACATAATCTTCCTCAGTTGAAGTTGAAATAAAAGTAACTGGCAACAAATGACATGAGAGGTCTCTTCTAGAACGTGTTATAAAGGCGTTTACAATGTCTCTTTCGCAATATAAGAGGAGAGTTTGTCCCTGGGTCATGCATCCGGTTTGACATATGCCAAAACATGTGGTGTTTCGAAGAAAATGATCTAGAAATTAATCTAATGCAGATTCCCTTTGCCTAAATGTGCTTCATTCCAACATATTTTCATGGAGAAGTGACTGGTGACCCGCATATAATGAAAGACATAGGCTGCGTGAGTCTGTATTTCACCGTCTGATGACGTGACATTGAGCAGGTACCTGGTGCAAGTCAGTTGGGTCATGTGGTGCAAAAACGCAACCAGAGGGAAATATATATAACTAGAGCTAACCAACCAAACAAAGGAATACATATCTCTTGCTTTAATGAGTTGGTCCTGGTGGGCATTGTGATGCAAATACATGTAATACCATGTGATAAAGTGGCCCGGGCATTCCGCTCAACAAGTGGAAACCTTAGTCTGTTCCCAGACAGAAAACGAACTACTTTGAATGACAAGGGGGAGGGGAGAGAGAGAGGGAACTTCAATGTATACCAACTTTCATTGCATCGGAGTACTTTACCTACAATTCAATCATTTAAATCTACTACACTAGCGAATGTAGACAAATCCAAATCTTCTGTTGCAAATGTTAACTTGTTATTTTGGGGGTGTTACTTAAGGTATTCCAGGCTTTGGTTTCCAAGTCACTTTTTGATTATGTTTTGCATTTTACATTCGAGTTTCGTTTTGTTATAACTGTTATATATGTATTTATTTTGTTATTATCTAATTCTCAGGAAATTTATATTAAATTAGGAAATTAAACTCAACATAATTCCCCAACAATGTTTGAGAAAACATTCACGAAATTCGATTAAAGCAGAAAAATATCGAAGCGTAATGTAGGCCTAGCCATACTTTGTCTTTTCTTTGTCATTTTTGTCCCCAACCATGGTTGTTGTGAGTGTGGGTGAAGGGGAATGCATTGCTGTGGTGTCTTTGTGTGTGCGTTTGTTCTTTTGCATGTATGTGTGGGTGTTTTTTTTTTTAGGGGGAGGGGGTCGGGTAGTAAGGATATTTTGAAGAATTAATTATTTTGTTCTAATATTGAATACAAATACAATGAATACAAATAACTCCTCATCAATGACATTCATTAAACGGTTACTAGTAGAACAAGACTAGTTGCCGATGATTGTCTGTTTAACCGTCTTATCAAATCTGCTGAAGATGAGAAAACTCTTCAACAAGATCTAGATACTATATGGCTCAGTGGTCCAAGACTTGGGGCATGCATTTCAATCCCTCTAAATGCAAAACCATGCGTGTAACCAGAAAGAGAACACCGGGTACTAAATCCTACAAAATCCTTGATATCACCCGAGAGGAAACGAACCAGAACTTGTACCTTGACATCAATATCCAAAAAAACCTACACTGGAATAGCCAGACTTATTATGCAACCGGTCATGCCTCACATGTCCGGATTCTTAACTTCCTAAGGCGCAATTTCCATCACTGTTCTGCCAATGACATTGTTAAGTTAAAGACAAAATCATCACCCTACATGAGGTTTCTACAAGTAATACCTTGCTGGCAGCCTAACGCATTTTCTTCTCTAAATTAAAAACATTGTGTTATACAATTATAATTGTATGTGTAGTGTTCTTGTTCTTCTTAGTTTATAATATGTAAACGATTTGGGTTTACTCATGGACCATGGATTTTTTTTAACACAAAGAAAAAGAGACAGAGAGAGAGAGAGAGACAGAGACATAGATAGAGAGAGACAGACAGAATAGTGACTTCGCTCATAAACCACTCAAATCTATGTTCGATCCCCTTTTGTCATACCATGATAAACGGACTGGCATACTGGAGATAATATCATGTCACAGTATTGTAGGTAAATACAATATTTCATACGGCTGGGGTTGTCTGTAACACGGGTCACAGAGGAGAGAAAAAAGCATTTGAAAGGAAAATTCTGAAAAGAAACGTACCTTGATTTAATCATTTGTACCGATGTTCACGCTGATAGGTTTACATTAAAAAATCATTGTGTGATCACGGATTGTAACTTGAGGAGCGTGGGTGCTTAGAAGCTCAAAAACATGTCGAATAGATTCTTTAGAGTAAAGTGACAATGGAAAACTATTTCAAGTGTAAGCATGTCCAAATTTGGGTATTACTTCGTTCCGCTTTGATACAAACATTCCTCGCTAATTATATATGGGAACGAAACTCAGACAGACATATAGTCGAAGTGAAAAATGGAAACAATATTTTTGCTTCTCTTTATGACACTTAACCTGATATTCAGGTCCACCATCTTTAATAAGATTCAACGCATATATATTTGTAGTATAATGTAATTCAGAAACTAAGTAAAAAACCTAAAAATGAAAATATCGAACTACATGTATGCACTTAGCTATGGTATTCTATCCTTAAACCTAAGAAGGCCATTAGCAGTTAAGCTGATGTTGAATAAATTGAGAAAACCTGAATTTTACAGAAACTTTTTTTTTGTAAGCGATTTACATCAGAAAAACAATATCAGAACTAGACAAGGTGTAGCTAGGCATATATGTCATGTATATTTCGAGAAAAACATAGAATTATTGTAAAGCCTTTTCACTTGCACTGTACACTCGGCACTTGTACTATACTGGAAGAAGAAGAAGAAGAAGGTACGTATTTCAATATTTAACTTGTTAACACTCCAAAAAATTACATTAGATTCCTCCGTCCTCGGTACAAAATATTACATATAGGCCTATAGGAACTAGTTATAAATTCTTATGCAATTTATTTAGGCTCTGGTATACTCTAAAATATGATACCTAAACCAGTCACGCTATGTAAGTGTAACGTCCCCCCCCCCCCCCCCCGATGAGCGAAATATCTAATTTTCGGTGACCCCCCCCCAAAAAAAAAAAAATAATAAAAAAAAAAAAATAAAAAAAAATAAAAAATAAAAAAATAAATAAAATATATATATATATATATATTGATCGCTACCCGCCCCCCCCCCCCACTCAGTTTTATTTAGGGTATGCAAAGGCGTGTTCCCATCGAACCCCTCCCCCCCCCCCCCTTTCAGCAAAAGTCCAGTGTGTAAAGTCAATACGGGTCGAACTTTTTCTTTTGCTATACGAGCCTTTTTCAGCACCCCCCCCACCCTTTTCAGCAAAAGTCCGGTGTGCAAAGCCAATACGGGAAGACCTTTTTCTTTTTTTACGAGCCGGAGAGTTTTGGAACATGGTATCCCTCCGCTTACGGAGTGGGGGCCGGGGATCGCTACCGTCCCCGGTACAAAATATTACATATTATGTACATTGATTTGGGCTCTGGCATACTCTAAAATATTATACCAACACCATTCACGCTATGTAAGGGTTAACCCCCCCCCCCCAGCCCCCCCCCCCCAACTAAGCAAATCGGACGGCGCGATTATCTAATTTCCGATGGCCAAAGAAAATAGTGCTCACTACTCCCCTTTTCTTTCAACAAATGCACATTTCCCTTTAGCATTACGAACCCCCTTTTCATTCTCATACGTGCATCTTTTTAGATGCGATAAGTGCCTCTTTTCACCTCTGATAATTACCCGTTTAACAATGATATGTGCCCATTTGTCATCTCTAATAAGGAGCCTATGTCTATGTCATGAATGCCCCTTTTTCACTTCTTATAAATGCCCCTATCAAAATCTGATGAATGCCTCTTTTCCGTCGACAAATGCCCATTTCCCATTCTCGTAAATCCCTTTTCATCCCTGGTGCGTGCCTCTTTTTTTAGGTATAAGAAGTGCCCCATTTTCACCTCTGAAAATTAGCATTTGTACTTTGACACGTGCTCGTTTTCTTTTCTAATAAGTATCTTAATCTTTTGATAAGTGTCCCCTTGTCCTCTCATCACTGAACGTGCCCTTATTTTAAGAGGCTAAGAGAGATTAACCCCAAAGATCGCTCGCTACGCTCACTTGTAGTTAAAGATGCTATAAGTATAAGTTATCAAAGGACTGGGGTTTTAAGTCTTCCGTTATGAGAATGTGCTTATAACCCCATCATAATTGGGTTTTTCCTCTTTATAAGATGTAATTTTTCGCACTGCGACCTCGCAAATCTTAACAGTTTTCCTCGCTCGCAAATGAATGTTAAGACCATCGCACCCAGCTGCAAAATATGATGCCTAAGCAATATCTTATATGATGTATACACAAAAACAAACATTGAAATCATCCCTGATAATGTAATCACAATAAAGGGGTATATACCAATGTCTAAAAAATTGTCTATTTTCGCTTCAAGATTTTCCTTTGAAAGTGTCCTTTTTTCCAGAGAGTGCCTTTTTTGTTGATGACCCCCCCCCCCACTCCCACACACACACACACACTTTGGAATTTGTTCCGCTGCCTCTGTATACAACTTATTGTGTGTGTAGTGTTTCTTCTTCTTCTTCTTCTTAGCTTATAATATGTAAACAATTTGGGTTTACTCATGGACCCTGGATTTGTTTAACACAAAGAGATACAGACAGACAGAAAACAGGGAGAGAGAGAGAGAGAGAGAGAGAGAAGTGACTTTGCCCCAAAACCACGCAAATCTATGTTCCATCCCCTTTAGTCATACCATGATATACGGACTGGCATACAGGATACGATTTTCACGCTCACCTGGTAGGTTTACATTTAAAAAGAAATCATTGTGTGATCACTGATTGTAACTTGAGGAGCGTGGGTGCTTAGAAGCTCAAAAACATGTCGAATAGATTCTTAAGAGTAAAGTGACAATGGAAAACTATTTTAAGTGTAAACATGTCCAAATTTGGGTATTACTTCGTTCCGCTTTGATACAAACATTCGTCGCTAGAATAATATACGAAAAAAAAATCAGACAGACATATAATTGAGGTGAAAAAAGGAGACAATATTTTGGCGTCTCTTTATGACACTTTACCTGATATTCAGGCCCACCATCTTTAACAAGATTTCACGCATATATATTTGTAGTTTAATGTAATTCAGAAAATAATTGAAAAACCTAAAATGTAAAGACCGAACTACATTAATGCATTTAGCTATGGTATGCTATCCTTGAACCAAAGAAGGCCATTAACGGTTAAGCTGATGTTGAATAAATTGAGAAAACCTGAATTTTACAGAAACCTTTTTTTTGTAAGCGGTTTATATCAGAAAAAACAATATCAGAACTAGACAAGGTGTAGCTAGGCATATATATCATGTATATTTCAACAAAAACATAGGTACGTATTTCAATACTTCACTTGTTAACACTCCAACTAATCATATTAGATTCCTCCGTCCTCGGTACAAAATATTACATATAGGCCTATAGGTACTAGTTCATAAATTCTGATGAAATTTATTTAGGCTCTGGCATACTCTAAAATATGATACCTAAACAAGTAACGCTATGTAAGTGTAACGTCCCCCCCCCCCCCCCCCCGCTGAACGAAATATCGGTCGGCAAGATTTATCTAATTTTAGGTGACCCCCCCCCCCCAAAAAAAAAGATAGTGATCGCTACCCGCCCCCCCCCCCCACTCAGTGTTATTTAGGGTTCGCAAAGGCGTGTTCACATCGAACCCCCCCCCCCCTTTCAGAAAAAGTCCGGTGTGTAAAGCCAATACGGGTAGACCTTTTTCTTTTTTTACGAGCCGGAGAGTTTTGGAACACGCATGATATCCCTCCGCTTACGGAGTTGGGGTCGGGGATCGCTACCGTCCCCGGTACAAAATATTACATAGTATGTACATTGATTTAGGCTCTGGCATACTCTAAAATATTATACCAACACCATTCACGCTATGTAAGTGTTAACCCCCCCCCCCCCCCAGCCCCCCCCCCCAACTAAGCAAATCGGACGGCGCGATTATCTAATTTCCGATGGCCAAAGAAAATAGTGCTCACTACTCCCCTTTTCTTTCAACAAATGCACATTTCCCTTTAGCATTACGAACCCCCTTTTCATTCTCATACGTGCATCTTTTTAGATGCGATAAGTGCCTCTTTTCACCTCTGATAATTACCCGTTTAACAATGATATGTGCCCATTTGTCATCTCTAATAAGGAGCCTATGTCTATGTCATGAATGCCCCTTTTTCACTTCTTATAAATGCCCCTATCAAAATCTGATGAATGCCTCTTTTCCGTCGACAAATGCCCATTTCCCATTCTCGTAAATCCCTTTTCATCCCTGGTGCGTGCCTCTTTTTTTAGGTATAAGAAGTGCCCCATTTTCACCTCTGAAAATTAGCATTTGTACTTTGACACGTGCTCGTTTTCTTTTCTAATAAGTATCTTAATCTTTTGATAAGTGTCCCCTTGTCCTCTCATCACTGAACGTGCCCTTATTTTAAGAGGCTAAGAGAGATTAACCCCAAAGATCGCTCGCTACGCTCACTTGTAGTTAAAGATGCTATAAGTATAAGTTATCAAAGGACTGGGGTTTTAAGTCTTCCGTTATGAGAATGTGCTTATAACCCCATCATAATTGGGTTTTTCCTCTTTATAAGATGTAATTTTTCGCACTGCGACCTCGCAAATCTTAACAGTTTTCCTCGCTCGCAAATGAATGTTAAGACCATCGCACCCAGCTGCAAAATATGATGCCTAAGCAATATCTTATATGATGTATACACAAAAACAAACCTTGAAATCATCCCTGATAATGTAATCACAATAAAGGGGTATATACCAATGTCTAAAAAATTGTCTATTTTCGCTTCAAGATTTTCCTTTGAAAGTGTCCTTTTTTCCAGAGAGTGCCTTTTTTGTTGATGACCCCCCCCCCCCCACTCCCACACACACACACACACATACTTTGGAATTTGTTCCACTGCCTCTGTATACAACTTATTGTGTGTGTAGTGTTTCTTCTTCTTCTTCTTCTTAGCTTATAATATGTAAACAATTTGGGTTTACTCATGGACCCTGGATTTGTTTAACACAAAGAGATACAGACAGACAGAAAACAGGGAGAGAGAGAGAGAGAGAGAGAGAGAGAAGTGACTTTGCCCAAAAACCACGCAAATCTATGTTCCATCCCCTTTAGTCATACCATGATATACGGACTGGCATACTGGATACGATTTTCACGCTCACCTGGTAGGTTTACATTTAAAAAGAAATCATTGTGTGATCACTGATTGCAACTTGAGGAGCGTGGGTGCTTAGAAGCTCAAAAACATGTCGAATAGATTCTTAAGAGTAAAGTGACAATGGAAAACTATTTTAAGTGTAAACATGTCCAAATTTGGGTATTACTTCGTTCCGCTTTGATACCAACATTCCTCGCTAGAATAATATACGAGAAAAAACTCAGACAGACACATAACTGAGGTGAAAAACGGAAACATTATTTTGGCGTCTCTTTATTAAACTTTACCAGATATTCAGGTCCACCATCTTTAACAAGATTTTAAGCATATATATTTGTAGTATAATGTGATTCAGGAAATAAGTGAAAAACCTAAAAATGAAAATACCGCACTACATGCACTTAGTTATGGTATGCTATCCTTGAACCTAAGAAGGCCATCAATCGTTAAAGCTGATGTTGAATAAATTGAGAAACCCTGAACTTTACAGAAACCTTTTTTTGTAAGCGGTTTACATCTGAAAAACAATATCAGAACTAGACAAGGTGTAGCTAGGCATATATATCATGTATATTTCGAGAACAAAAAACGAAAAAGTGCTCACTACCCCCCTCCCTTGACAGATTTTCAAAATCCGTCTTCGAGGTGACCTCGCGTTTGGCCACCCAGAGAATGGTTACAAAATTTCAAGGAAAAAGAAAGAACGGAAGGGAGACGAAAAGCGTTCTTAAAAAATGACGCCATAACCAATACGTGTTATAATAATTGTGTGGAAACCCAATAAAAGCCAGCCAAGACTCGATTTATTTTTTTACTTTTGACGGCATTTTGGGATAATGCATGGTATCCATGCTAAAATTCTTGAAAAAATACTAAAGAATAACATTGGGTTGGATGCCAGGCGCATTTGTTTTACTAAAGATTACATTTTTTTGGTCAAAATTAAAGCTGTCCATAGAAATAATTGCTCGTCATTTAAATATATATATATATATATATATATGTTGTCGTGCCACATACAGAAAAGCAATGATCAGGTAAGGTGATGGATAAGTCATTTTATGCTATCCCAAATGAGTTAATAACATTTTACAGGATGCGCATTTTGAGTGGTTGAAAACACTCTCTACATGTGCCGTATAAGGAAATACACACAGGTATTAGTAATATTAGTCCGGGGGCCAATAAATGGATAGGCCCCAATATCTTAGACACAATCTGAAATGTTGTGTTTCTGTTGGGACTTTTAGCTATCAGAATGTATTTGGTGGCTGTGACAACCAGGGCTATTTCCAGGGTAACGGATCAAGAACATTAGAATTTTAGAAAAATTCATTTATTTGTAATGAAGAAAGTTAAAAACACTTTGAAAACATGTCAATATTTGTACTTTAATCTTCTCACTTGATTACAACGATTAAAAATATCAAATAATGTACACGTGTTATTTAGTTCCCTTAGCTATCATAATCTGGTCGTTTTGTCATAAAGTTGGTGGTCGGTATGACTACCATATGGCCGTTACCAGGGTTAATATTCGGTTACCCATCAAGAAAAGACTGAATTTTATAGATACTAGTCCAACATATTTGTAATTGAACAACATAAAGCCACATTAAAGCATCTAAATCAAAGTATTTAAACTTCCTATTTAATTGTACTGTTATCTGAGCCATTTGAGGTCACGATAAGTTAGACAGGAAATGGTGTTAGTATTGAAAAAGTATAATGAAAAATTACAATTTGGGGTAAAAAAAAAGCTCTAGCTTTTAACTCACAAGCAGTTTGTAGTTTTCTTTGCATTTCAGTTTACCGTACGGTGTCATTCATAGTGCGAATATAAACATACTGCAACAGTACAGTGGCAGGTCCAAATCTTGGCGAATAATTGGGTTATTTTCTCCCAACCCTTTACTATATGAAGTTAATGGTAATGGTATTATTGAAAATTCATTTGTATACAGATGGGTAAATAGCAGAATTGTTTACATTGTATAAAAACATAAATATTTACACAAACATAAATAAACTACAGTAAAATTATCCAGCAGATCGTATTAAGACATATCACACAGTGAATGAATTTTCTAAATATATCAGTGTACACCTATATACAAATTAATTAATGAAATTCGCTTAACATCTAACAGTTGCTTTAATCTATTCTACGATCATCATATATATGTATATGAAAATATCGAAATAAGAGAGAAGAGAGAACAAAAGGGCTGGAGGGAAATATAAAAGAGAGGTAGGGAGGGACAGCACAGTACAGGAGATCCAGGAATAGTATGATAGAGAGAAAGATAGAGGGGGGAAAAGGGAAAGAGGAAGAGAGAAGGCCTACATAAAATAATCCTGAGGATGAGAGTATATTATATCAGACATATCAAAAATAAGGTGAAAAGTACAATTTCGACAGAGAGGATACTGGTTTTAGATCCATAAATTACATTTTACATTTTCATTGGTGAGCTTTGGATAACATATTTGTAAATTGATGGGTAGGTATGTAATCAAATGAAATACATGAAATATAGTAATTTTGATTTTTTTTTCTTCTGTTAATAACTATGTGGTAAGTATGTATTCAATCATGACAAAAGATAACCATGGTAATCTTAATTTACTTTATTATATTATCAATTTCAACGATCAATTATCAAGGTTGAACAACTGTCATGGTAACAACAAGTTATATACTATTACACATAAAATAAAATGGTTCTACAGATCCTCTACCTCGTCACTACGGGGATGATTTTACATATTATACAAATGTATACAAAGTACATGATCACTACTGTGAATTTGGCAAGTCAATTAAGTAGGGAACTGGACTGGTACGACATCGTTTGTTTTTACATCATGAAGGGTAACAAATAGGTTTACAATCAATTTTCAACGGAAATACCCTTTTTAGGTTCATTAAATGCATAGTCCTCTGTCCTACAAGGAGTTTAGGGGAACCACTTCGAATAAGATGATGTTCCATACGACATACGTTACGAGAGCCAACTTAAGGCATGCTGATGTGGATATAGTCTACCTTCTCATTATTCTCACAATACTAAAAACATTAAGTCAAATTGTTTGATATTTACTTAGGATGAGAGTTTCTGCAATATATTCCTTGAAACGCAGCGCGCGTAACAGCTGCACTGCTAAAGCCAGGGTAATTATGCTGCATTATTGTAGAGCGCTTAGAGACTTCTGACAAAGTAAGTGTTAGGTGCTATATAAGCACTGTAATTATTATTACACGGATTGTGTGTAACTATATTCAAATGAGTTTATACAGTGGCTATTGCTTGGATTAAGAAAATTTAGAGGTAACAAGTCAAAAAGTATACAGTATACTCACTGTTTGTCTAGATCCTGCTAAATGCGAAATGAATCGTGGAATGAGGCGTCGAGTCCTCTCCTCAAAAAATATTTATCAAATTATAGCCGAGCTGAAAGGATTCACACAGAATCTTCCTCAGTTTAAGTTCAAATAAAAGTAACTGGCAACAAATGACATGAGAGGTCTCTTCTAGAACATGTTATCAAGGCGTTTACAATGTCTCTTTCGCAATATAAGAGGAGAGTTTGTCTCTGGGTCATTAATCCGGTTTGACAGATGCCAAAACATGCAATGTGCTGAAGGAAATGATCTAGAAATCAATCTAATGCAGATTCCCTTTGCCCAAATGTGCTTCATTCCAAAATATTTTCATGGAGAAGTGACTGATTATCCGTATGAAATGAAAGACATAGGCTGCGTGAGTCTGTATTTCACCGTCTGCTGACGTGACATTGAGCAGGAACCTGATGCAAGTCAGTGGATCATGTGGTCCAAAAACGAAACCAGGGGGAAATATATATAACTAGAGCTAACCAAACAAACAAAAGAATACATATCTCTTGCTCAGTGAGTCGGTCCTTATGGGCATTGTGATGTAAATACATGTAAGTAGACCGGGCATTCCGCTCAACAAGTGGAAACCTTATAGTCTGTTCCCAGACAGAAAAGGAACTACTTTGAATGACAAAAGGGGGGGGGGTGGTTTGGAGAGAGAGAGAGAGGGAACTTCAATATATACCAACTGCCATTGCATCTGAGTACTTTTCCGACAATTCAATCATTTAAATCTACAACACTAGCGAATGTAGACAAATTAAAATCTTCCGTTGCAAATGTTAATATGTTATTTTTGGGGTGTTAATTTGTGCCAAGCTTTGGTTTCCAAGTCAATTTTTGATTATGTTTTGAATTTTTACATATCGAGTTTCGTTTTGTTATAACTGTTATACATGCGTTTATTTTATTATTATCTAATTCTAAGGATGTTTATACTAAATTTAGGAACTTAAACTCAACGATAATTTCCCAACAATGTTGGAATAAGCATTCATGAAATTCTAATTAAGATTTTTTTTTCGAAGCGTCAGGTAGGCCTAGCCTTTAATTTGACATTCTTTTCAAGATGAAAATTCCTGCAAGACTCATTATTATATTTTAGTCTGCCAATGACTTTGTTAAGTTAAAGACAAAGTCATCACCCTACATGAGGATTCTACAAGTAAACTAGATTGCTGGCAGCATAACGCATTTTCTTCTCTGAATTAAAAACATTGTGTTATACAACTAATTATGTGTATAGTGCGTGTTCTTGTTCTTCTTAGTTTATAATATGTAAACGATTTGGTTTACTCATGGACCCTGGATTTTGTACACAAAGAAAGAGAGAGAGAGAGGGGCGAAAAAAGACAGTGGCAGAGATAGAGACAGAGACAGAGAGAGAGAAAAAAAATAGTGACTTTGCCTGGAAGACGCCGGGCACACACATGTATGATCCCATTTAATCATACCATGATATACGGACTGGCATACTAGATATAATATCATGTCAAAGTATTGTAATTGAATAAAATATTTCATACGGCTGGGCTTGTCTGTAACACGGGTGACAGAGGAAAGAAAAACGCATTTGAAAGGAAAATTCTGAAAAGAACCGTACCTTGATTTAATCATTTGTACCGATGCTCACGCTGGTAGGTTTACATTAAAGAAATCATTGTGTGATCACGGATTGTAACTTGAGGAGCGTGGGTGCTTAGAAGCTCAAAAACATGTCAAATAGATTCTTTAGAGTAAAGTGACAATGGAAAACTATTTCAAGTGTAAACATGTCCAAATATGGGTATTCCGCTTTGATACAAACATTCGTCGCTAGAATAATATACGAGAAAAAAACTCAGACAGACATATAATTGAGGTGAAAAACGGAAACAATATTTTGACGTCTCTTTATGACACTTTACCTGATATTCAGGTCCATCGTCTTTAACAAGATTTCACGCATATATATTTGTATTATAATTTAATTCAGGAAATAAGTGAAAAGCCTGAAATGTAAGTATAGAACTACATTTATGCACTTAGCTATGGTATGCTATCCTTGAACCTAAGAAGGCCATTACAGAAACCCTTTTTTTTTTTGGAGAGCGGTTAACATCAGAAAAACAATATCAGAACTAGACAAGGTGTATTTAGGCAAATATATCATGTATATTTCGAAAAAAAACATAGGTCCGTATCCCAATACTTGTTAACACTCCAAATAATCACATTAGATTCCCCCGTCCCCGGTACAAATATTACATATATGTACTAATGAATAAATTGTTATGAAATTTATTTAGGCTCTGGCATACTCTAAAATAATATACCAACACCATTTACGCTATGTTAGTGTTAACGTACCCCCCCCCCCCCCCCATACTAAGCAAATATCGGGCGGCGCGATTATCTAATTTCCGATAGCCAAAAGAATAGTGCTCACTACTCCCCTTTTCTTTCAACAAATGCACATTTCCCTTTAGCATTAAGAACCCCCTTTTCATTCTCATACGTGCCTCTTTTTAGATGCGATAAGTGCCTCTTTTCACCTCTGATAATTACCCGTTTAACAATGATATGTGCCCATTTGTCATCTCTAATAAGGAGCCTATGTCTATGTCATGAATGCCCCTTTTTTCACTTCTTATAAATGCCCCTATCAAAATCTGATGAATGCCTCTTTTCCGTCGACAAATGCCCATTTCCCGTTCTCGTAAATTCCTTTTCATCCCTGGTGCGTGGTTCTTTTTTTAGGTATAACAAGTGCCCCATTTTCACCTCTGAAAATTAGCATTTGTACTTTGACACGTGCTCGTTTTCTTTTCTAATAAGTATCTTAATCTTTTGATAAGTGTCCCCTTGTCCTCTCATCACTGAACGTGCCCTTATTTTAAGAGGCTAAGAGAGATTTACCCCAAAGATCGCTCGCTACGCTCACATGTAGTTAAAGATGCTATGAGTATAAGTTATCAAAGGACTGGGGTTTTAAGTGTTCCGTTATGAGAATGTGCTTATAACCCCATCATAATTGGGTTTTTCCTCTTTATAAGATGTAATTTTGCGCACTGCGACCTCGCAAATCTTAACAGTTTTCCTCGCTCACTTTGCTCGCTCGCAAATGAATGTTAAGACCATCGCACCCAACTGCAAAATATGATGCCTAAGCAATATCTTATATGATGTATACACAAAAACAAACATTGAAATCATCCCTGATAATGTAATCACAATAAAGGGGGTATATACCAATATCTAAAAAATTGTCTATTTTCGCTTCAAGATTTACCTTTGAAAGTGTCCTTTTTTCCAGAGAGTGCCTTTTTTGTTGATGACCCCCCCTCCCCCACTCCCACACACACACACACACACTTTGGAATTTGTTCCACCGCCTTTATATACAACTTATTGTGTGTGTAGTGTTTCTTCTTCTTCTTCTTCTTAGCTTATAATATGTAAACGATTTGGGTTTACTCATGGACCCTGGATTTGTTTAACACAAAGAGAGACTGCATGACAGACAGACAGAAAACAGAGAGAGAGAAAGAGAGAGAGAGAGAAAAGTGACTTTGCCCCAAAACCACGCAAATCTATGTCCCATCCCCTTTAGTGATACATGATAAACGGACTGGCATACTGGATACGATTTTCACGCTCACCTGGTAGGTTTACATTTAAAAAGAAATCATTGTGTGATCACTGATTGTAACTTGAGGAGCGTGGGTGCTTAGAAGCTCAAAAACATGTCGAATAGATTCTTAAGAGTAAAGTGACAATGGAAAACTATTTTAAGTGTAAACATGTCCAAATTTGGGTATTACTTCGTTCCGCTTTGATACAAACATTCCTCGCTAGAATAATATACGAGAAAAAACTCAGACAGACATATAACTGAGGTGAAAAACGGAAACATTATTTTGGCGTCTCTTTATTAAACTTTACCAGATATTCAGGTCCACCATCTTTAACAAGATTTTACGCATATATATTTGTAGTATAATGTGATTCAGGAAATAAGTGAAAAACCTAAAAATGAAAATACCGCACTACATGCACTTAGCTATGGTATGCTATCCTTGAACCTAAGAAGGCCATTAACCGTTAAAGCTGATGTTGAATAAATTGAGAAACCCTGAACTTTACAGAAACCTTTATGTTTGTAAGCGGTTAACATCAGAAAAACAATATCAGAAATAGACAAGGTGGTGCTAGGCATATATATCATGTATATTTCGAGAGGAAAAAAAAGTGCTCACTACCCCCTCCCCCCCCCCCTAGCCAAGGTGTAGCTAGGCATATATATCATGTATATTTCGAGATTTAAAAAAAGTGCTCACTACCCCCCCCCCCCCCCCGATAATTTCCCAACAATGTTGGAATAAGCATTCATGAAATTCTAATTAAGAAGATTTTTTTTCGAAGCGTCAGGTAGGCCTAGCCTTTAACTTTGTCTCTTCTTTATTATTTTGTCCCCAACCATGGGTGTTGTAAGTGTGGGTGAAGGGGAACGTATTGCTGCAGTGCGTTTTGTGTGTGTGTGTGTGTGCGTGTGTTCTTTTGCATGTGTGTGTATGTATTTGTTTTGGGGGCGGGGGGGCCGGGAGGGGGTGGTAGTGAGGGAAGGGGTTATAATTTGTTTCATATTATAACTGATTTCCGACAATTTTACCGTCCATCCTCCACCACCTCCGGTCAAAACTTTTCTTTGGAGTATGTAGGAGGAAATGAATCCAAGATCGAAGAAGAGCAAATTACGGTAAAGCAGAAAGGAGAATGTGTGGCTGGGTTCGTGTGTAGTTTATACGGGAAATGTGTTATGTTTGCTGTTCCAAACAAGCAAACAATCACCGAATCCAGACTTCATTTTGACATTCTTTTCAAGATGAAAATTCCTGCAAGACTCATTATTATATTTTAGTCTGTCAATGACATTGTTAAAGGTACTATGTCCCTTTTGCAGCCAACCTCAAATGCTGTAGAACTTTGCAGGAATTATGAATATGTCATGTATGTCCTATCTGTGAAATTTAAACGTTAGCAGTGTCCTCATATTCAAATTATGCAAGGAAACCCGTTTACTTGCTAGACTTCACTGTCAGACACTATTGAGTGACTGACTGGCTTTTTTCTTCTTTGGTAATAACATACATGAAAAGAGTTGTAAAGGGTACATGAGAATTTTTCTACATCAATAGCCCACTTCTTGTGATGGCCAAGATTAAACTAATTGAATCTTTGCGCAGCATAAAACGTATGACCATTCGGTACAATTGTCTGAAAATCAAGACTACTACTTTTGGGCTCTATAGCCCTAAAGTCGATTTGACAACTAATAGTCGTTATTTTCCCACTTGAAGACATTTTCAAGCCCCACCTTTTTAAGGGAAGTTCTAAATTAGTATTATCTTTCAAATGCAGTTGGAATTTAACTTTTTCATTTTTTTGGCCTGCAAATGGGCCAAAAAAATGAAAAAGTTAAATTCCAACTGCATTTGAAAGTTAATACTAATTTAGAACTTCCCTAACACAAAGAGAGAGAGAGAGACAAAGACAGAGAGAGATAGAGACAGAGAGAGAGAGAGAGAGAGAGAGAATAGTGACTTTGCCTGAAGTCGCCGGGCACACAAATCTATGATCCCCTTTAGCATACCATGATATACGGACTGGCATATACTTGGTATAATATCATGTCACAGTACTGTAGGTGAATAAAATATTTCATACGGCTGGGGTTGCCTGTAACAGGGGTGACAGAGGCAAGAAAAACGCATTTGAAAGGAAAATTCTGAAAACAAACGTACCTTGATTAAAATCATTTGTACTGATGTTCACGCTGGTAGGTTTACATTTAAACAAATCATTGTGTGATCACGGATTGTAACGTGAGGAGCGTGGGTGCTTAGAAACTCAAAGCATGTCAAATAGATTCTTTAGAGTAAAGTGACAATGGTAAACTATTTCAAGTGTAAACATGTCCAAATTTGGGTATTACTTCGTTCCGCTTTGATACAACATTCCTCGCTAAATTAATTTACGGGAAAGAAACTCTTTGTCATAAATACCCCTTTTCACTTCGTATAAATGCCCCTATCAAAATCTGATGGGTACCTCTTTTCCGTCGACAAATGCCCATTTCCCTTTCTCATAAATTCCTTTTCATCCCTGGTGCGTGCCTCTTTTTTTAGGTGTAAGAAGTGCCCCATTTTCACCTCTGATAATTAGCCTTTGTACTTTGACTCGTGCTCGTTTTCTTTTCTAATAATGTCTTAATCATTTGATTAGTGTCCCCTTTTCCTCTCATCATTAAACGTGCCCCTAATTTCAAGCGGCTATTGAAGAGAGATTAACCCCAAAATATCGCTCGCTACGCTCACTCGTAGTTATAGATGCTACTCATCAAAGAAGTTTAAGTCTTCCGTTATGTGCTTATAACCCCATCATGATTGTTTTGTCCTCTTTATAAGATATAATTTTTCACACTGCAACGAGAATGTGCTTATAACCCCATCATGATTGATTTGTTTTCCTCTTTATAAGATGTAATTTTTCGCACTGCAACCTCACAAATCGTAAAAGTTTTCCTCGATCGCTTTGCTCGCTCGCAAATGAATTTGAAGATGCCCTTTTTTTCAAAGAGTGTCCTATTTGTTGATGACCCCCCCCCCCCCCAATTTGGAAGTTGCTCTGCCACCTCTGCATACAAATAATTGTGTGTGTAGTGTTTCTTCTTAGTTTATAATATGTACACAAGTTGGGTTTACTCATGGACCCTGGATTTTTTAACACAAATAAAGAGAGAGAGACAGACAGAAAACAGAGAGAGAGAGAGAGAGAGAAAAGTGACTTTGCCCATAATCCACACAAATCTATGTCCCATTCCCTTTAGTCATACCATGATCTACCATGATTGCTATTAGTCCGGGGGCCAATAAATGGAAAGGTCCCACGCCCTTAGAAACAATCTGAATTTGCCCTCTTGTCGGGTAAAAATGGGCAATTTTTTGCGGCCAAACATTTTAAAGTGTGCCCACCTCCCAATTTGTTTTTCTTTTTTCTGATGACATTATTTTTCCTTGTCACAGAATTTACGGACTTTTGTTAGTTGTTATTATATACCTCACTTAAGAAATCCAGCCATCTGATTGGTCGAATTGCATTCATAAACTTCAACTGTTCCTTTAAAATTCTCGGTAACCATGCATAAAACATTTCAATATTTTTAATAACCATGGTTACTCCATGGTTACCCCATAGGTTTACATGTTAAAAAATGGTTTGAGCGATGGAGGATACCGTAATGTGTGCGAAGGATTGGTCGGTAATTTCAATACAATTGAATCTCGATCGATCTTACCGACAATTTTATCTTGCATTGTTGACATGAAGACGAAAATAAACTCTCAAAAACAAAAAAACAACATCTGCCGATAGATCTTGATCTAAGTTCGTGCCAATATTTGCATTGCAAAAGTAAAAGAAGGGCCCGTTTCATGGAGCTTTTGCGAAGCATCCCTCACGCAGAGCCGTTTTCAATCCATTTTAATGTATATATTGGAGAAAACTGCCGAGCATGTTAACGACGCGCGATAGCCTAGTGGTCTAAGCGTTGGTTTTCGATACATCTCTTGTTGTACGCAAGAGTTCGAATCCCGTCTTCGACAAAATTGAAAAATATTTTTTATTTTTTATTTTTTAGTCTATTTTTTTTCGGCATATAAAAGTATTAATGACTGCTTTAATATTCGAGAAATAGTTGTTTTCATACGCTCTCGGGAAGGTTACAATTGGGCTATTCCCCTCGGCAAGCCTCGGGGAATAGCACAATTCTAACCTTCCCTTGAGCGTAATAAAACAACTATTTCTCTCAAAGCAGTCATTAATACTATACTATTAATCAAGTACCATCCCTATTTCACAATATTTACAGTTTAAACTCAAACATTCGCACATACCCCACCCTTTGTTCAACAAATTATCACTTAGAAAATCCTAAAATACTTTTAGCACAAAAATCAGTAAGACATCGTGGACCAGATGTTAGGAACTCCTTACCAAATTCAATAAGGCATTGTTCATCTCTCTATTCTTTTAAAGCATCTCTCAAAAAACGCTTATATTGAAGTATCTACATAACTGATTACAACATGCAGTAGGATATTGTCAAATTGTTGTCACATTGCAACTCAGTTTGGCAAATTTTGTTTTCTATTTCGTATTCTTAGTTTCCTTTATTGTAAAGGCTATATTTTGTTTCCACTCCACTAAACCACTATACGTGCACTTCCACTATTGATTACAAACACATACAAACACACACGCTCGCTTGCACATGCACACACACACACACAATATATAAATATATATATATATATATATATATATATATATACACTTGCACAACACACTCACCAACTCATACACAAAGATCGTTTAAACACTTTTTCATTTTAAATTTTACCTTAAGATTTTTTTTTTTTTTTTTGAGGCTGCCATCCTTGTCTAGCTTCGCTTATGATTGTGGTCTCCTGCACTTTTCTAACAGAATAGTTCGGATAATACTTTAAATTTATGATAATATGTTATGGAAATATATTAAGTTTCGTTATTATATGTACATACATGTAAAAAAAAAAAAAACATTTTGACATAAAGAAATTATTGTTTGTTTATGTTGTATTATACCTTACATTTATATGTTCTTTGTTATTCAGTTATATTTTATTTGGAAAAAATGCAGAAATAAAATAAAATAAAATCAATTAAATCAAAAGGTTTAATGAAAAATTACAATTTGTGGACAAAAAAAAAGCTCTAGCTGTTAACTCACAAGCCATTTGCATTTTTCTTTGCATTTCAGTATACCATACGGTTTCATTCATAGTTCGAATATAAACATACTGCAACAGTGGCAGGTCCAAATTTTGGCGAATAATTGGGTTATTTTCTCCCAACCCTTTACTATATGAAGTTAATGGTAATGGTATTATTGTAAGTTCATTTGCAGTCAGATGGCTGAATAGCAGAATTGTGTACATTGTGTAAAAACATAAATATTCATACAAACATAATTAAACTACAGTAACATTTTCCAGCAAATTGTATTAAGACAAATCACACAGTGAATGAATTTTCTAAATAAATCAGTGTACACCTATAAACAAATAATAGCCATCTATTTTCACAGTTCTCACGCTTGCTGGGCTACGCCACTCGAAAAAAGGGAAATACGGTCACGTGGTTTGATGAAGCATTTGACGTCATTGCGGGCATTTCCGATTTGATAATTAGGAATATGACGAAATTGCAAATAACCGTACTGGGATATTCAAGTGCATATTATTTTTTTTGATAAATGTCTTTTTTTTCTTCAATAAATATCATAGTTTGCCTTTTTAAAGACATTTCAATGCCTCAATCACCCGCCTTTTCACCGGAGAGGCGCATGCAGTGACGTCAAATGCGTCACCAACGAAACTCGGGTTTTTTTTACTTTTTTCCTGCGCGTTCTGAGTCGTCATTAAAGCTAGATTCCAGAATTATTAACGATTTCTAAGAAAAATCATTGTCATGTTTGGATCTCCGTCAAAAATTATTCTACATATCTTTTTTTTCCGTTTTGGTTAGAGTGACCCTTTACATCTATTCCACGATCACCTTATATATATATATATGAAAAGATCGTTCGAAATGAAAAATAAGAGAGAACAAAAGGGCCGGAGGGAAATATAGAAGAGAGGTAGGGAGGGGGAAATAGTGCAGACAGCGCAGAAGATCCAGGAATAGTATGAGAGAGAGAAAGATAGAGAGAGACAAAGGGAGAGAGGGACAGAGAAAGAGAGATAAAGCGAGATATTTATATATATATATATATATATATATATATATATGATAATGCTGAGGATGAGAGTATAATATCAGACATATACAAAATAATGCAATGGGCTCGTAAAAGCTCGGATATACAGTTGAAGTCCACTTAATTATGTATAAAGTCAGCCGAAGCTCCAGTAATTACAAACGAAGATTATTTATTTAAGGACATTTCAAAATAGCTAATTCTCTCAGAGACTGAGCGGCCCTATAGACGAGTAAAACTAGCAGCACATCCTTAACATGATAAAGAAATGAAATAAAATTCCACTTCAAAATCATTTGAATACTCCAGCACCCGACGAGGCTTAGATATCACATGATATTACCAGCTAACCAAAAGGACCCCTACGAAGACAACCAATTACAAGATAGGATACATAACATTACCCTTAGGTCATCCGACCAATTAAGAGAGGAGTTATACATTTAATTAATTATAACCAATGACATAGCATAATAGAAAAGAGTGACTAGAACTAGTCACCGACAAAAATGGGAGGAGTCTATCTGCTCGCAAGAATGTCAGGTCCTCGGAAAAACAGTCTATTGTCTAACGTATTTATCAGAAATGAACACCTGTACATCTGATGTTGAAAAGCATTAATTATGTTTCCAATAGTGTGCCGGAAACGGGTAAAGTACCCCTTGTCTTGAATTCCTGCATTAGATTACAGTGTTCATTTCCAACGTACTTATCGAAATGAACACTGTAATCTAATGCAGGAATTCAAGACCAGGGGTACTTTACCTGTTCTCGGTACATTTTTATGGAAACATAATTAATGCTATTCAACTTTTAGATGTATACCAGGTCAAAATGATAACCGTAAAATTGATCAACTCAACCCGACTCCTCTATTGCTCTAGCGCCCTCTTTAGGTACAAAGTAAAATTTCGACAGAGAGAATACTGGTTTTAGATCCATAAATTACATTTTACATCTTTATTGGTGAGTTATGGATAACATAAATGTAAATTTAATAGGTAGTTATGTAATCAATGAAAGACATGAAATATGGTAATTTTGATTTTTTTTTCTGGTAATAACTATGTGGTAAGTATGTTTTCAAACATTACAAAAGTTAACGATAGTAATCTTGATTTACTGTATTATATTATCATTTTCAACAAAAAGTTATATACTATTTCACAATAAATAAAATAATTATACAGATCCTCTACCTCATCACTATGGGAATGATTGTACATATTATACAAATGTATACAGAGCAGGCGCGGATCCAGGGGGGGGGCGAGCGGGCCTTGCCCCCCCCCCCCCGCAAAAAAAAAAAAAAAAAAAAAGAGAAGAAAGGAAAAGAAGGGAAAGGAAAAGAGGAGAGAAAGGGAAAGAAAGAAGAGGCAGAAGAAAAGAAAAGGGGGAAGAACGAGATCGGGGGGGGGGTGGCGAAAGGGCCTTGCCTCCCAGGCTGTTGACCCCCCCCCCCCCCCCTCCCCCCCTCCCCCCCTCCCCAATAAAAAAATAAGAGAGAAGGAAGGAAAGGGAAAGAAAAAAGGAAAAGAGGAGAAACTGGCGTTCTGATAGGGGGGGGGGGGGGATGGGGGAAATAAAATTCAAACGTGGTTTATTTCTAATTCCACAACGGTGGATTACAAATAATGCTGAAATGACATAATTTCCGAGATTTTTCCTCACTTTTTAGTAAATTATACGTTTGTATGTGTTTGTTGGAAAATGACAAATTTCTAAATTTACAGCCAGGCAAGAAATATGATTCTTGAGATTCCTACATGTCAGGGCCCGAGGTACGGCGGAGATCGGGAGTCCCGAGCCCCCCCCCCCCCCCCCCCACTTTTTTGAAAAAGTACATTAAAGAGAAATAAAATAGAATGAGAGGAAGAAAGAAAGAATAGTTAACTGCCAGTGTTAAAAAATAATGAGGCATCAAAATATGCTCATCTGACAGTGAATAATGCCTAAAACCCCTAAGCTTCCGGGGGCTCTGCCCCCTGGATTCCACCTAGGGCCCTACGGCGGGCCCTTAGATGCTCATCTGACGGTAATTTATTTTCTTAAACCCCTGAGCTTGCGGGGTTAGACAAGGTATCAAAATGTGTTTATCTGACCGCAGGCGCGTAGCCAGGGGGGGGGGGGGGGGTGCGGTCCCCCCAAATCGGAAGAGGACGTAGGAAGAAAAAGGAGCAGACAAAGAACATCTTTGAAATTCAGACAAGGATTAAGAGTATAGAGAACGGTACAACGCATCGTCTTCTTTCTCTAATAATTTAATGAATTGTCAAAGCTTCGCGCAGGAGGGGAGGGGGGGGGGGGGGGACTGAATTCAGACAAGGATTAAGAATCGAGAACGGTACAACGAATCGTCTTCTTTCTCTCATAATCTTATGAAACGTCAAAGCTTCCGCGTTTCGCGCGGGAGGGGGGAACCTGAATTCAGACGAGGATTCAGAGGCGAGAAAGGTAATACGAATCTTTAATGATTTAATGAAACGTAAAAGCTTCCGCGCTTTGCGCGGGATGGAGGGGGAACTAAATTCCGATGAGGACTATTCTCGAGAACGGTACAACGAATCGTCTTCTTTCTCTAATGATTGAATGAAAATTAAAAGCTTCCGCGCTTCGCGCGAGAGGGGGGCACCTGAATCCAGACGAGGATTAAGAGTCGAAAAACTGTTCAGCCAATCGTCTTCTTTCTCTCATAATCTTATGCAACTTAAAAGCTTCCGCGCTTTGCGCTGGAGGGGGGGGGGGACCTGAATTCAGACGAGGATTAAGAGTCGAGAACTGTACAACGAATCGTCTTCTTTCTTGAATAGTTAAATGAAACGTCAAAGCCAATCGTCTTCTTTCTCTCATAATCTTATGCAACTTAAAAGCTTCCGCGCTTTGCGCTGGAGGGGGGGACCTGAATTCAGACGAGGATTAAGAGTCGAGAACTGTACAACGAATCGTCTTCTTTCTTGAATAGTTAAATGAAACGTCAAAGTTTCCGCGCTTCGCGCAGGAGGGGGAGGGGGGAGACTGAATTTAGACAAGGATTAAGAGTCGAGAACGGTACAACGTATCGTCTTCTTTCTCTAATGATTTAATGAATCGTAAAAGCTTCCACGCTTCGCGCGGAAGGGGGTAAACTGAATTCAGACGAGGATTAAGAGTCGGAAACTGTACAACGAATCGTCTTGTTTCTCTGATGATTTTATGAAACGTAAAAACTTCCGCGCTTCGCGCGAGAGGAAGGGGGGGGGGGAGAATCTAAATTCAGACGAGGATTATTTTCGAAGACGGTACAACGAATCGTCTTCTTTTTCTAATGATTTAAGTAAACTTAAAAGCTTCCGCGCTTCGCGCGGGAGGGGGGGGGGGGACCAGAATTCAGACGAGGATTAAGAGTCGAGAACTCGACAACGAATCGTCTTCTTTCTCTAATAATTTAATAAATCGTAAAATTTTCCGCGCTTTGCGCGGGAGGGGAAAAACTAAATTCAGACAAGAATTATTTTCGAGAACGGTACAACGAATCATCTTCTTTCTCTAATCATTTCTCTAAGAAATCGCCCCTCCCTGCACCGACCCCCCCCCCCCCTCCCCCCGCATTACGTCACTGTTGGTCACCATTACGTACCAATATTTGGCTCGCATAATT
Source organism: Strongylocentrotus droebachiensis (assembly GCA_035222895.1). Taxonomy (NCBI): domain Eukaryota; kingdom Metazoa; phylum Echinodermata; class Echinoidea; order Camarodonta; family Strongylocentrotidae; genus Strongylocentrotus; species Strongylocentrotus droebachiensis. The sequence continues at coordinate 354,021 of JAVYIG010000504.1, forward strand.
TCAAATTTGGGCCCCCCCCCCTAAGAAATCCTGGATCCGCGCCTGATACAAAGTACATGATCACTAATATGAATTTAGCAAGTCAATTAAGCAGGGAACCGGACTGTTCCGTAATCGTTTGGTTTTACATCATGAAAGGTAAAAAATAGGTTAACAACCAATTTTCAACTGAAATACCATTTTTAGATTCATTAAATGCATAGTACACTATCCTACCAGGGGTTTAGGGGGAACCACTCCGAACAAGATGATGTTCCATACTTTACAAGAGCCAAAATGCCTTATCCTTGCCCAGGTATAGACTTAAGAAACTTAAAACATGTGGATATAGTCCACCTTCTCATCATTTTCCCAATATTAATAACATTTAGTCAAAAAGTTTTATATTTACCAAGGATTAGAATTTCTGCAATATATACATGGATGGTTTAAAACTATATTCCAATCAGCTTGGCTTTTGCTTGGATCAACATAGAGTATAGAGGTAACGAGTCGCAAAGGATATATTATACTCACTGTTTGCCTAGATCCTTCTAAAAGTGAAATGAATCATGGAATGAGGCGTCCAGTCCTCTCCTCAGAAATATTTATCCAATTATAGCCGAGCTGAAAGAATTCACAAATAATCTTCCTCAGTTGAAGTTCAAATAAAATTAACTGGCAACAAATGACATGAGAGGTCTCTTCTACAACCTGTTATAAAGGAGTTTACAATGTCTCTTTTGCAAGATAAGAGGAGAGTTTGTCTCTGGGTCATGAATCCGGTTTGACAAATGCCAAAATATGCAGTGTGCTGAAGAAAATGATCTAACAAATCAATTTAATGCAGATTCCAATTGCACAAATGTGCTTCATTCCAACATATTTTCATGGAGAATTGACTGGTTACCCACATGAAATTAAAGACATAGGCTGCGTGAGTCTGTATTTCACCGTCTGCTGACGTGACATTGAGCAGGTACATGATGCAAGTCAGTTGATTCATGTGGTCCAGAAACGAAACCATATACAGCCAAAAACACCTGTGCTAGCTGTCGAGAAAGTCCAACGTTAGGCTGCACGTTGTGTCACCAATACTTACGGATGGGACACTGGTCAGTGAATTAACAAAAGACTTAACTTCGTTTCGTTTACAATCAGCCATGCATTAAGTCTTCCGTCTACGGCTGATTGTCAACGAAATGGAGTTAAGTCTTTTGTTAATTTCTTTTTTTTTTTTTTTTTTTTTTTTTTTGTAAAAAAAATGTATTGATAAATATATGCTTTTGAACAAATCAAACAATCATACACAATCAATTGAAATAACATCGTAGCGTCTTAACATAGTTCAAATAAAACATGTTTCGTTTTCTTGAAAAACAGTGTTTTCAAAAATGCATAGCTTTTTTGTTTTACAGTTCCTTTCGATCTTTAATCGGTTGTGGATTCGTCTTTTGAAAATACAAAGAATAGAGACTTCATGAAACATGAGTTTGCGATTTTCTGCTTGCATAAATGTTAATTTCGTTTGTTGAAACGGCAGACAGCCAGTGAAAACGAATTCGTTTAATCAAATTATGGAAATGCAAGCACTAATTTAAACAAACAGAACTTTGTCATTCATAGCTCATTTTTCCTGATTGAGTTGTCATATTAAAGGGCAGAAACCCAACGTTCTAGAAATGTGATTTTCTCTTTGAAATTCAGATACCGCCTGCCAAATTACTTTACGGTTTCCTCTCTTGATATTCTCTTCTAATTGCTTTTAATCACTCATGCGTGAAATATGCATTATATGGGTTACACCAAAAAAGAGAGGAGGATCTAAACTTTACAAATATGAGTCATTTATTAATTATAATTGTGATTAAATTATGATAAAACATCGACAATTCTCTGTTTCGTTATTTCTGGATGCACTGTATAGTGTTCTTGTTCTTCTTAGTTTATCATATGTAAACGATTTGGGTTTACTCATGGACCCTGATTATTTTTAACACAAAGAGAGAGAGAGAGAGGGAGGGAGGGAGAAGGATACAGAGACAGAGACAGAGACAGAGAGAAGAAAAAAATATTGACTTTGCCTGGGAGACGCCGGGGGCACACCAATTTATGATCCCCTTTGGTCATACCATGATATACGGACTGGCATACTGGATATAATATGTCACAGTATTGTATATAGGTGAATAAAATATTTCTTACGGCTGGGCTTGTCTGTAACAAGGGTGACAGACGAAAGAAAAATGCATTAGAAAGGAAAATTCTGAAAAGAAACGTACCTTGATTAAATTCATATGTACCGATGTTCACGCTGGTAGGTTTACATTTAAAAAAATCATTGTGTGATCACGGATTGTAACTTGAGGAGCGTGGGTGCGTATAGAACCTCAAAAACATGTCGAATATATTCTTTAGAGTAAAGTGTCAATGGTAAACTATTTCAAGTGTAAACATGTCCAAATTCGGGTATTACTTCGTTCCGCTTTGATACAACTATTCCCTGCTAAATTAATATACGGGAAAGAAACTCAGACAGAGTGAGACATATGGTCAAAGTGAAAAACGGAAACAATATTTTTGCTTCTCTTTATGACACTTTACCTGATATTCAGGTCCTTTATCTTTAACAAGATTTCACGCATATATATTTGTATCATAATGTAATTCAGGAAATAGGCCTAAGTGAAAACCCTAAAATGTAAATACCTAACTACATTTTTACATTAAGCTACGGTATGCTATACTTGAACCTAAGATGGCTTTTAACCGTTAAGCTGATGTTCAATAACTTGAGAAAACCTGACCTTTACAAAAACCTTTTTTTTGTAAGCGGTTTACATCAGAAAAACAATATCAGAACTAGACAAGGTGTATCTAGGCATAATATTTATCATGTATATTTCGAAACACACATAGGTCCGTATTCCAATACTTCACTTATTAACACTCCAAATAATCACATTAGATTCCCCTGTCCCCGGTACAAAATACTACATATATATGTACTCATTAATGAATTATTATGCAATTTATTTAGGCTCTGGCATACTCTAAAATATGATACCAATACCATTCACATAAAATTGCGTCTAAAATGCCCCCCTTGACATATTTCCAAAATCCGGTTTCAAGATGCCCAGCGTTTTGCCACCCGAAATAAGCTTGCAAATTGCAAGGAAAGCGTAAAAAATGACGTCATGGCTAATACAGCAGAATCCGTATTGGGGCCCTTGTTCAAATGCGATTTACTAAACAAATTTTTATCTGAACTTGGCTATACCGTATTTGGTATTAGGAATAAAGGGCATTTCATTGCGGTCATTTTCATCTGCGCGAAATGTCCTGCAAGCATGTAATGCACAGTTTATTAATCATTTCAGTCAATAACTTTGCGATGACTTATTCGAGTTTTACAAAAGTCGACAGACAATTGTCATTAGTATGGATATAAATGTCTGCTACGTTTCATCGACTTAGGTATAAGGATCTTCATTTTAGAGCAAGATGCAGTTATTTCGCAATTTTCATGAAAACTCATTTACGCATACAGTTCGCATTGCAAAAGTATACCCAACTTAGATTGATTCCCATTTACAGATAAAAACCGTGTATGGCATTGAATTATAATTCGTACTAAACAGCTAGTAACTCATATTCCGTGTAATGAATCCTTACTCATAACGCTGCTGCCATGGATGACTGGCCTTTACAAAAGGTATTGTCAACATCTCCTTGTATCAATGATTTTGGGCCGCAGGATTCAATGTGGGTGAAAAGCCTTTATACGCACTGTCATTTCAGTCTGAAAATTATTTGCATTATCTTGTGCAATTTTCTATAGAAAAAGTTCAAATGTCAACTTGAGCTATAACAAAAAAAGGCTCACTTGCAAGAAAATGTTATGATTTTCTTGTTTTTATGATGACACAATCTTGTCACAATTTCGTATTCCTTGATAATCTAAGCTTTGTCACTAATTAGGCATTCAGAATGGACACAGTGTATTCAGCATGCTATCTTTTTCCACAAAAGTCTACTGTCAATATCTTTGAGGTTAGTAAACCTCTAATTTGTACGTGATGTCGAGACAACCGCATGGACCGGCCATATATATATGATGCATGTAAAATGGTGACATGGACAAGTGAGCTGAGAGATCGTCCACATCATGAGAGTTAGAAGTTAGAAGGCGGTTAAGTAATGCACAATAGCATTGGTAACGTCGATACTTTTACAGTGACACATTTATGAGAAGTAGAAGCAGTAGTAGTAGGAAGTGAGAGTAGCTGTAGTAGTAGTAGTAGTAGTAGTAGGAGTAGCTTATTAGTAGTTTTAGTAAGTGGGGGTAGTAGTAGTAGTAGTAGTAGAAGTAGTAGTATAGAAGTAGTAGTAGTAGTAGTAGTAGTAGTAGAAGTTGTCGTTGTTGTTGTAGTAGTCAACTTATTACAAGTGGGAGTAGCTGTAGTAGTAGTAGTAGCTGTAGTAGATGTATTAGCTGCTGTAGTAGATGCATTAGCTGTTGTAGTATAGTAGTATTAATACTACAAGTAGTATAGTCCAAACATGTACCTGTGATAGATAGTAGTAGTAAAGTTATTACAGAGATAGTAGGGGTAGAACTAGTCACTAGTAATAGTAGTAGTAGTAATAGTAGTAGTAGTAGTAGTAGTAGTAGTAGTAGTAGAAGTAGTAGTAGTTGTAGAACTAGAAGGCTTTCCTCTTTACATCGAATCGTTATAGCAATCCAAAATTGAAAACTCACACAAAACTTAGATCGAGGTGTGATGGGAGTGCGTGGGTGTGTGTGGATGAATGAGAGAAAGAGAGAGAGAGAGAGCGGGGCTAGAGGGGGGGGGGTATAGAAAGACATGTATGTTTGTATATCAGGATAATTATGTAGGGTTGGAAGTGTGTGAGGATGCGTGGGTGGGTGTAGATGAATGAAAGAGAGGCCGGTGGGGGGGGGGGGGTATAGAAAGACATAGATGTTTGTATATCAGGATAATTATGTAGGGTTGCAAGTGTGTGATGATGCGTGGGTGGGTGTGGATGAATGAGAGAGAGAGGGAGAGAGAGGCCGGAGGGGGGGGGGGGTATAGAAAGACATGTATGTTTGTATATCAGGATATGTAGGGTTACAAGTGTGTGAGGATGCGTTGGTGGGTGTTTACATAAAGAGGGCGTGACCCTCGCAGCGCGGTTAGAGAACCCGGTTTGGGTATACGTCTATTCAGGTACTCTAATTGCACACAAAATGGACATGTAGGTCCTCGGTTATACAGTAACTTTTTTCCAGATGTTATATTCCTATGAACGTGTGTCCTAATACATGTATATACATACGGACCTACATATAATATAATACATCTCCTCGATTAACACCAGAAACATATGTGTGCGTGTGAGTTTTTTGTATGATCGCGGAGTGGGATATATACAAAGATTGGAGAGATATTTCATGAATAAGTGGAGCCTTGTGAAGGGGATACTAATTGAAGGGGGAGGGGTCAGATTGCGCAGATATATTGATATTGAAAAGGAGGTTGTACGTGTCCCATGTATGGATGTGGATTGGAAAGAGAATAAGCTAGTATGAATTCCTACAATGTATTGTGGCTATGAGTGACATATTTAGATATTGCGCGGGTGTGGTTGAGAATAGACCTTCTGCTCTATATCCATAGATCTGTTGAAAATGGACGAATCCAAATTTCTGTTGAATTTTAGAATAATAACTGCCATAATTATTTCCCATCTGCTGGTACTCGTGAAATTTGCCCCACAATGTTCATCCTTTTTTTTCCTTTATTTTAATCATCTCTTTACAAAACTCTCATATCGAATTATCAACATGATTAATTTCTACAGCCACATTTGTTTCAACTCCATCATACAAAGAATGAAATTAAATGAAATTAAATGAAATGAAATACAACACATGCAGAGCTACGTGCAAATCCACCATTCGCTAAACACACACACGTACGGACTAGTCCAGAATCTACACGGTCCTTAATTTTTTCCCTACACAAAGTCTTGATTCAAGCCGTCGAAGATAGCGTTATCAACAAACTCATAATTATGCTCACCGGCCCAGCGTCCTAATTTAATGATCACGCCATCATCGGCTGGTAGCAGGTAAGTGGGAAGAGGTAGTGTTAGCGTTTTAGAGTTCTGTGATTAGCGTGGTGGAGATCAAAATTAAATAGGCCAGATTCTGGACTATGTTCAGACGAGAGAAAATGGTGCTAACGAAGTGACTTCAATGCTAGATGTACAATTAAAGATAATCTCAAAGTTTGAGTGAAAACAGACCATGATTTATGAAAAAAAATGGGAAAAACTTATCTGATTGATTCCTTAATTCTCTTAACTTTATTATTATACAAATGATGCATGCGCATGAGTTCATTATACTATACAGTGCGTCCCAGAAAAAACGAAACCGAGAAGTATCGATGTTCTATCATAACTTAATCACAACTATAATTAATGAATGATACATATTTGAAAAGCTTAGAGTCTCCTCTTTCATTTGATGCTACTCAGATGATGCATATTTCACGCATGAGTGATTAAAAGCAATTTGAAGGAAGGAAACCAAAAAGACATTTGGCGGGCGGTATCTGAATTTCGAAGAAAAATTCACATTTCTAGAAAGTTGAGTTTCTGCCCTTTCATATGACACCTCAATCAGGAAAAATGAGCGAGGAATGACAAAGTTCTGTTTGTTTAAAGTAGTGCTTGCATTTCCATAATTTTATTAAACGAATTCGTTTTCACTGGCTGCCTGCCGTATCAATACACGAAATTAACAAAAGACTTAACTCCGTTTCGTTGACAATCAGCCGTAGACGAGAGTCTTCATGCATGGCTGATTGTCAACGAAACGGAGTTAAGTCTTTTGTCAAATCTGCTTTTTGCTACGGCAGGCACCCAGTGAAAACGAATTCGTTTGTTAAAATTATGAAAATGTAAGGGCTACTTTAAACTAACAGAACTTTGTTATTCCTCGCTCATTTTTCCCGATTGAGGTGTCATATGAAAGGGCAGAAACTCAACTTTCTAGAAATGTGAATTTTTCTTCGAAATTCAGATACCGCCCGCCAAATATATTTTTGGTTTCCTTCCTTCAAATTGCTTTTAATCACTCATGCGTGAAATATGCATCATCTGAGTAGCATCAACTGAAAGAGGAGACTCTAAGCTTTCCAAATATGTATCATTCATGAATTATGGTTGTGAATAAGTTATGATAAAACATCGATACTTCTCGGTTTCGTTTTTTCTGGGACGCACTGTATATCCGCACTCGAGTTGAGGATGTGTGTATCTGTTACACAGGCCTTATATGCCTGCGCCGGTTCAATTAATTAAGATTAGTAAACACGGAGATCCATTAAAATACATAAGTCTGAAAACATATATTTTGTGCCAATGATTCCAAAGAGGTATTTATTAATATTCAGTGTCAAAGGTACACTGATAATAAATTCCCAGTGTGACAACTGGCCTCTTGATTTCAAACAAACAATTCTTACAAAATTAGCTCACATGCAAAGCTTTACATACGTTATACAGGTATACAATAAATGATAGAAAAGGAGTAAAGTAAACTACACTGTACAGCAGAAATACATCAAGGAATAGAAGAAAAGAATAGATGTTCATAATAAAGTACAAATGATAAAACACTAGTTGTTCGTCAATAAGCACTAAATACATCGATCAGGCGGAGAGCGTTGCCTGAACAACGACAGCAGTCCCAACTCTTGTCCCGAGGGAAATGAAACTGGAACCATGGTGGAACCATGGTGAAACTCTGTTAAGAAACAAAACCAAGGCAGGTCTTAAAAAGCTGAGACATAGTAACTTCTGGGGGAAGTTACATCACACGTCTATCTGCCTTGAAGTCTAAACTTGCTCTCTTACTTAATCAAGTAAGAATTCTTCTTTATATGGAACACAGTAATTCAACAAAAGTATTTATCGTCTTACAAGTAGTTATTGGGCTATCACTAAACTATCTAATCAAAAGTATTTTACAATGACTGAAATAACTATAAATATGTCTGGCTTGTGAAAAGTAGTATCTTAATCCATACACAGTCACAACCATCTTGTATCAAAGGTCAATGGATAAACACATTAAAATATAATACAATGAGTTTCCAACGCAAGGAGAATCACACTAAACAATATCATACAATTAATTCAAATTGTATGAGGAACTTGTCTATAATTTACTAGTTAAGAATAATACATGAATATACTTTTAGGAAGGTGAGTGTTCGCTTACCTGTTAAGAAACAAAACCAAGGCAGGTCTTAAAAAGCTGAGACATAGTAACTTCTGGGGGAAGTTACATCACACGTCTATCTGCCTTGAAGTCTAAACTTGCTCTCAACGAGAAAGCCAATCTTCCTCCCAAACCAGGCAAACAACCCCACTATTCCCTATCCCTAAGACAAAGGGGTACCAGCAAATGTATCCACTGGTCATTCATGAATTATGTACTCTACGAATAAAGGAAGTGGTCTGGGTTTAAAACATAAACAAGGCCTATAGAATAGGGGTCTCTTTGTTCCCATCTCTTTGTTTCACCAGTGGCATATACCAGAGAGGTGATCTTAATAGAAACATAGTTTAAAGGTACAATTTAAATAGGGGTTCAACAATTTAAAGTAATATAAGCTTACTAAAAAATAGAATATAGGTTTACTAAAAAAAACAGAATATACCTTAATAAACAGGGTCTGACATATCTATTACACGAAGCCGTTAGGCTGAGTGCGATAGATACACACAGCATCAACGAGGGCGGATACATCGTATAATGAACGAATGAAAACATGCATCATTTTGTTTTATACAACGAAACTCCTAGATCCTTGTTATTTGATGTACAAAAAAATCATTCAGGATTATTTCGTGACAGTATATGGCTGACAAATAAATCTCATGTTTATTAAGGCTTAAATTTAGAGCGCACACATAACTATAGATATAGCAAGCGCACTTCTTACCTCTATACCCATTTACCCATAGTGCTGCGCAAGAATAAGCTCATGCTCATGCAGTATTAAGCGCTCTAACCTCTACGCGCACTACTGCGCCCTTAAAACGAGTTCAATAGTACTGGAAAATATTGCACTCCTTTTCATAAAAACGAGTGCAATAGGCTCAGTAAATGAATCACACGTGACCGCGCATGACCAATCATTTGATTAGGATCCGGGAGTGCGTTGTGTAATACATTTTAATTACATTTTAGGTGAATGTAAATCGTCACAAAGCAATGAATTGGCTCTTTGTACCATTCCAGAAATGTAAGTGTTGAAAGATTTGTAAAAGCCTGTCTTATGTCTTTTTTCATGGAAAACGGTTGGGAAAATTCGAAAATGGTTGGGAGAATTTACTGTAAGAGGGTGTTGCACTGCATCGCCCTCAAAGAAAACCATAGATTTGTTTGTGGTTTGAGAATTTTTAAAGGATTTTTTGCATAATAAGTAACATTTCATACAAAAATTACAGTTTTTTCATCAACCGTCAACAATGTTACCGAGTCATTAATAGGATTTTCATTTTTAGACCGCATTCTAGTCAGGCGTCGCTTATGATGGCGGTCTCCTGCACTTGTCCACATATAATAATAATAGTGGGTTCTTGTATAGCGCTCTGTCTGTCAGACTTGACACTCCTGGCGCTCCTGATTACTACCCTGCCTAAGCACGGCTGCCATTACGGCGCTCTAGCATTTCAAGGAATTAATTCCTGTCAGGTACCCATTTATATCACCTGGGTTGAGTTTGATAATACTTTACATTCATAATACTATAGTATAGAAATATTAATTTGATTGCTATTATATGTATATATGTAAATCACTTTTTGACATTATGCTTTTATTGTATGCATATTTGTATTATACCTTAAGTTTACATGTAAACATGCAGAAATATAATAAAATAATATAAAATAAAATTATTGGAAGTATGCTAGTCCCCTCTTTTCATGAGCAACCCTGTATAGAGCAACGAAAATATCCAACAGACTGCTGTGTCAAAAGAGTAGCACTTGATTGATTTACTGCACATGCATCGCTGTAACTTAACAAAACACAAGACACTGGACATATATTCACAATACACTATGACTCAGGTTAATATTATTAATTCTATTGCAGTATTTTCATCTTGATCACAAAAAAAAAATTGTGGCTGACCGCCTTTATACTTGGAATGCAATAAGAGATGGTAAACACATTTCAAATCAACAAATTATGAAAATGGAAGCAGATTTCACGACATTATAGCAATGGGATTATACACAATGCACACAAATATTAGCATATGATGTTACATCATATACCGACTGAAATTAATGCTAGAATGACACTTTTGACTGGACTGCAATAGATACAGCCAATACTATAATGAACAAAACCACTACCTGATTAAATCTCCATCATCAAATCAAAATTGGTATTTGATAAAAATGATAAGCACTTGCCGGCAATGTCAGAACATCAGAATGACAATTAGAGATGGTAAACAAATACCAAATCAACAAAAATACGAAAATTGAAGCAGAATGATTTACCAATATAGCAATATGAAACATATTTAAATTTGCATGTATCTACCGAAATAAATATCGAGATGAAAATACAAAAATATTAACATATTATAATAAATCAAATACTGACTGGAATGAGTGAATGAAAACATTATGATTATGCAATAGTAAGCTAGGCAACAGCACAATATTCAAAATTCAAATTCAAAGTTTATTCAACACTCTTCATAAAAACATTTAAAACATACAAATACAGAATGGAGTTATAAATATAAAAAAACACAAGAAAGTGATAACAAATACAATGGCAATTTATAAGAGCATTTGGGATAGGCAGAAAGGAGGGAAGTTCCTTATATAAAAGCCTACCCCTAAAAACACACATACATGAAAACGAGAACAAAAGAACAGAACAAAAAAACAAAGAACATATTAAAAGTTACTATCATGCACGATCAGAGTATATAAGAAAAATGTCAAAAAATTTGTCTATACTATTGATACTGATTATTATACTTGTTTAACAGAAATTGTTTATATTTAATTTTAAAAAGATTGAGAGTTTTGCATTTTTTTATTTCCTGAGGTATACTATTCCATATTAATGGTCCTTTAAAAAATAGTGAATTTTTCATACAAGTCGTTCTAATCTTGGGGAGGTGATAATTTAGGGCATTCCTAGTATTAAAATTATGCACATCACAATTCAAGTTAAAACATGTTGATAAAAAGGAAGGCAAGTTGCTATTAAAACATGAAAACATGAAAACTGCAATATAAAAATTATGCATATCGATTACATTCAAAATTCCAAGTTTACAAAATAAAGGATTACAGTGAGCATAATATTGGGAATGGGTTATAATGCGTATTGCTTTCTTTTGAAGAATAAGTAACCTTAACATATCATTTTTATTAAAATTTGCCCATGCAACTATACAGTAATTAAAATATGGTGTTATTAAAGTATGATACAACATTTTCAAAATATTTAAGGGATAAAAATGAACTTTATATAAAATACCAATATTTTTTGCTATTTTATTGCACACCACATTTATATGCTCATGCCACTTCAATTTATGATTAATTACAATGCCTAAAAACTTAAGATTATCTACACGTTCAAAATTATGATCATTTACTCGTAAGTGCATGTTGTTAAAATCAATATTTCTATTTGTAAAAACCATAAACTTAGTTTTATCATAATTTAAAACCAATTTATTATATAAAAACCAATTAGAAAGTTTCAAAATTTCTTGCTTAAAAACATTTTGTAAAACCTGGACATCAGAATGAGACATACAAACACTTGTGTCATCAGCAAATAAAATAAACTTTAGTTTATCAGAAATATTGCACATGTCATTAACATAAATAATAAATAAAAGAGGTCCAAGGATGGATCCTTGAGGCACTCCACATCTAAGTTTTTCAATATTAGACTTATCTTTATTTATTTGTACAAATTGGGTTCTATTTTCTAAATAACTTTCAAACCATTTTAAAGTTACTCCACGAATACCATAATAATATAATTTTTTCAATAAAATAGTGTGGTCTAATGTATCAAATGCTTTACTTAAATCTAAAAAAAGGCCCATTAAGATATGATTATTTTCAAAAGTTTTCAAAACATTATAAATAAAATGCATAATTGCATTAGATGTAGAGTGCCCAGGTCTAAAACCATATTGACATTCAGAGATAATATTACACTTATTTAAAAACATAAAAAGTCGATTATAAACAGCTCTTTCTAAAATCTTGGAGAAAACAGGGAGTATAGATATAGGTCGATAATTAGAAACATTTTCTTTAGTGCCATTTTTAAAAACAGGAATAACCTTTGCAAGTTTTAATTGCTCTGGTACTATACCTGCAGATAAAGAAATATTGAATATTGCACTTAAAGGACATGATATAATATGAACAACTTTTTTCAATAATTTAACACTTACATCATCATGACCACAACTCTTATTATTTTTTAATTTACTTACAATATTGATTATTTCTGTGGGGGTAATGGGATTTAAAAAAGCTGTACATGAATTAAAATCAATATGACTATAAATGTCATCATTACTAAAATCATTATCTATGTTGCTGTCTAAATTATCAGTTAAGCTAGGTCCTATATTAATAAAAAAATTATTAAAAACAGAGCATATTTCTTTCTTATCACATATAGCTTGATCATTACACATAACCGAGTCGGGCATATTATGCTTACTCGTACTCTTACCGAGACTTTCATTGATTAATTTCCATTTTTTCCGTATGTTTCCTGATGCATTTCTAAATTTGGCCTTAAAATATTCTATTTTAGCTTTTTTAATTTTACCATTCACCATATTTCTATATTTGTTGTATTTATCTTTTTTATATTCAATTGGATCTTTCAAGTACTTCTTATATAATTCACACTTTTTTTTGCACATTTTGCGTAACTCTTTAGTAAACCATCGGTTATTATATTTTTTACTCTTTACACATTTTTTCAAAGGAAAACATTTATTAAAAATACAAACATACTGTCTTAAAAAACATTCATAACTATAATTTGGATCATTAGAACATAAAGTCCAATCAGAGTTATATATTTCATGCATAAATTTACCAATATTTTCCTCATTTAGATCACGTAAAACAAAATTATTATGTTCATTTTGTATGCACTGTTTTTTATTGATTAAAAATACTGGCAAATGGTCACTTACGTCACTTAAAATTGTTCCACACCAAACTTCTTCTAAATTGTTCGTAAAAATATTATCAATTAAAGTACAAGACCTGTCAGTTATTCGGGTTGGACAATGAATCATGGGATACAAAAAATGAGTCATCAATAATTCTAAAAAATCATTAACAGATTGGCAAGAGTTAACATCAAATAAATTAATATTAAAATCGCCCATAAGATATATGTCTTTATTTTCCTTATGAACAACATTTAAAGCATCTTCTAAAATATCTAAAAACGATTGCACTGGTTGATTTGGAGGCCGGTAGAATGGGTCAGCCTCTTTAATCCAAATTTCAGTAAAACCAATTGCAGAAAATTGCACATCAATAGCATCTAAAAGCGAACATATTGCACTATAATTCTTATTTAAACTACGACAATTTATATGAAGGTAACTTGATGTAAAATATACTTTAGAATGAGAATTAAAAGTGTTTAAACATGAATTAAATTCCTCGGACGTATAACAAAAACTATTTGGTCCATATTCTTCATCCTCCTCTGTAGTTGGACTCAATAACTGATGTATATCTTGGGGTTCTATAGGCATCTATATTTCACATTTATTCCGATCATTTTCACTGGCATTTTGACATAAAAAATAAAGAGAAAATAGAAAAACATGTACATGACACAGATAATATAAACGAACATACAAAACTAAGAAAATGACCCTGTGCTTCCGATATACATATACAACATTTAACGTTAATTCTAGAATGAAACCAATCAAAGCTATACATGAAACATGTTTAATCAATACAAAATTAGAAAAAACAATTATAAAGATGGTACTGAAATGTGACGTTAGAACATGAGAGAAATGAGGCTCAGCTGTTAAAATGTCTAATTAACAACATTATTGAACGCGAATATCACAATTTACAGAGAAATGTTAAAAATAACTTTACATTCACTTGTACTGACCAGCGGAGAACGGATTATAGTCGGGGCTGCTAGGGCTATATATATAGGGGTTGTTTGGTGCAGATTCTTCTAAAAGCACCAAATTTGGTCCAGAGGTAGCCTTGTACTTTACTATTACGATTTCTGCCGGACGCCGAGAAGGGCGCCCTCTGGGGCCTCCACATTTGGAAAATCCTAATCTGAGTTCAAGGACAAGCTTAGTTCCAAAAGAAAAAGGGTTTGTATGATAATAGTTTGTATTTTTATGGGGTTTGGGGCGTCAGAGAATCTGATTATAATATTCTTTCATCGATTTCACAGCTCCTTGGGACTCTCATACTGGTCATATTGGTCAATCCAAAATAGCCACCATCTGAGTTACAGGTCAAGTATAGCTACGAAAGGAAATGGGCTAGTATGATAAAAGTTCATATATTTATGGGGTTTCCGGGGTCGGATAATCTGATTATGATGTTCTTTACCAATTTTATGTCACCAATCCTGTCCTATATAAGCAGGCGCGGATCTACGGGGGGGGGGGTTTAGGGGGTTTAAACCCCCCCCCCCTTGGGCGGCCCCCCCCCCCCCAAAAAAAAAGGAAAAAAAGAGAAAAAAAAAAGAAAAAAAGAAAGAAAAAAGAACGCACGCTGGAGAGAAACCCTTTCAAGTGCAAATATTGTGAGAAGATATTCAACTCATCTGGTAACTTAACCAAACACATGATAACTCTGGATATAACTGTGTATTTAACTGTTACTTGATTTAAAAAGACGTTATCATGCACTGCTTTTTATGGTCTCCATTGTGTTAATAGATGCCAGGAAAACATCACTTACGGGGTTCAAATAAACACCCCAAAAAAATCGGCTCGCCGCTTCGCGGCTCGTGGACGATGCTCCGCATCGTCATTATTTTGGTCAAACCCCCCCCTTAGCAAAAAGCTAGATCCGCCCCTGACGGTTGCTTCGTAGAAAAATGAATTAATACAGCAAATCTCTAAATGATAATCTCAGATCAACAAAAAAGACAAATCCCCAGGAGTATTTGAAAATTTTGAGTAGTAACTCTGGAAAGCAAAACAGTAATAAGGTCTCACTGAATGATTTTGTACGTCACTTTTGTAATTTGAATGTTGCTCAAGATGAAACGGGTGCACTACACCAAACTGAAATGGTGTCAGACTTGACATAAATGACTAATTAATGCTCCTATCACTGAGAGGATATTTCGATGATTAAGAAATTGAAAAACAATGAAGCATGCGGTAGGCCTATTGATCAAATTAGAAATGAATTTTTGAAAATCGTAACCAGTATAAAGGTTCTGGAAGTATTAACAATTGTTTTGAATATAGTTCTAGAAAGCGGAATATAGTGCCTCATGATTGATTGTACCAATATTAAAAAACAAAGGGTCAGACAAAGATCCAGACAACTTATACACTTTTAAGTTGTTGAGGAAAGTTATTCACTTCAATATTGAATCCTCGAGAATGAATCTGTACTTGGAGAAGAACAGGCAGGTTTTCGCGAAGGTATTCCACAATTGATATGGATCATGCATTTGTGTTGAAATCTTTACTGGATATTTATTTGTCAAAGTGAAGGAGGAATTATTGCGCCCAAAGTTTGTGGATTTTAGAAAAGTCTTTGATATCATAGATCGAGCATCCTATAAATTATTAATGTCAGGAGTAAACGGTATAAAGCCATTAAGAATATGTATGCCTCTGCTAAGTCGTGTGTTATGACATGTGGTCAAACCTCTGAAACATTTGCTTGTAACACTGGGGTAAGGCAGGGTAACCCCCATTACTTTTCGCAATTTATCTTAATTCTTGATCTGTAGTACAGTCTTTCTTTAGGTCAAGTATAGTTTTGATGGTTTGTTTCAGTGTTCTTTTGTTCATTTTTAGTTAGTATACTTTTTGTATTGTTTGTCTTATTACATTATATTCCATTATGTTTTTGTTTGTCCAATGGACGATTATACCGTATTTTGTTAGTCTGCATAAATCTTAACGATCCAACCACAACTCACTTACATGTACAAAAATGAAACTTATAATATCTTACAGAAGCGGATCTAGAGGGGGGTTGGGGGGGGTTGCAACCCCCCCTTGGGCGCCCCCCCCCCCAAAAAAAAAGGAAAAAAAAAGAAAAAAAAAAAGAAAAAAAGAAAGAAAAAAGAACGCACGCTGGAGAGAAACCCTTTCAAGTGCAAATATTGTGAGAAGATATTCAACTCATCTGGTAACTTAACCAAACACATGATAACTCTGGATATAACTATGTATTAAACTGTTACTTGATTTAAAAAGACGTTATCATGCACTGCTTTTTATGGTCTCCATTGTGTTAATAGATGCCAGGAAAACATCACTTACGGGGTTCAAATAAACACCCCCCAAAAAATCGGCTCCTCCGCATCGTCATTATTTTGGTCAACCCCCCCCCCCCCCTTAGCAAAAAGCTAGATCCGCCCCTGATAAGGCTACAATGAAGTCCATTTCCTCGTTGAAGAAGATGAGGGAAGATGCGCCAAAGTCACACTTGAGTGGGTATAAATCTTGGCCTGCGCCCATACGTTTTATCATTATGTCCTACTAGTCGTTGCTGTCATTGTTGTTGCTACATCCGCCCTCGTATTTGCAGAGCATCGTTTCAATGGTGACCCCGAAGGATCTAAACCCGACCAAGTCGCAGACATCCTTCATCAAAACTGTTTCAATATTGGTCTCCCTTTCCTTCATATTTCTACTCACGTCTTATCTTTGAACTGTCATCATGCCTACTGACGATCACACCCATTCTTCAACTTCTGAAAATTATGCTTGCCCTTCATCTGTCTCCAATGTTCAACTCAAACTTCCTCCTTTCTGGCATAATGATCCTACTATTTGGCTTGCCCAATTCCAGGCACAATTAATTACCGAACTCCGAGGCATCACCAAACAGAAAACAAAGTTTGTCTACGTCGTCGCCTTCTTGCAGCCGGAATATGCCCAGGAAATTTGGGACTTACTGATATCTCTTCCTCAAGAACAGCCCTACGTTAAACTGAAAGCCGAATTGATACAGAGGAACTCCACCTCATAGCAAAAACGCCTTCATCAGGTGCTGATTTATGAGGACTTTGAGAGATCGCAAACCCAGTTACTTCGCAAGATAAACAAACTGCTGGGGCGAACAAATTGGAGGGGAACATTCTGAAACAGCTATTTCTCCATAGGCTACCCACACAATTATGTTCAGCTCATTTTAACATCAACTGGGGACTCGATGGAGATCGAGACAGTCGCTGATTTAGCCGATAAAATCGTCGTGGCAAATTCTCCATCTGACTTTCATCCTATCTGTCTTCTTCCTTGTCTTCTTCCTCTTCTTCAAACCCTACTCCTTTCCTGGAAATGCAGGAAATGAGAGCACATATATCACATCAGAAGCAAGGCCGTCAAGCGCGAAGCCCCAGCTCACAATACCATGCTGTATGGGATTGCTATTATCACTTTCGTTTTGTTAGCGAGCCAGGAAATGTACTCCTCCCTGCACTTTCGAATCAACTTCTTCAAACCAGGGAAACGACCCAGCCAGCGACTAGCAGCGACAAGTCCCACTGGCACCCGCCCCCAAAATTGCCTTTTCTACATTACGGATGGTAAACAGGGATTAGATTTCTCGAAGACACTGGAACTGAATAGCGTTGTTCCTCCATCCGAATCCGAGTAGCATATGCACCCTTCTTCGAAATATATATATCAACTGCATCGTCTAATGGCAATCGTTGACATAAATTTGTAAGATACATATATGATATTAAACAAACATTTGCAGATTTTTGGTTGGTAATTGAAGCATTTTATGAATCAGCTAGCAACAGATTGGATATATATATATAGCATTTTATTATTGTTTGTCCGACTTCTTTCAAACTTTCACCAATCGGCATTTCGCATTTCTCTTTTTTTTAACGAACCATTTCGAATTTGCCATCAATAAAAAACAAATTTGCAACTCTGAGCCGTATCTAATTGCGCGCTCCCCTCCCATTTGCACTGTACTTAAAAAGAAGAAGAACATTTTCATTTTCCCTATATCTATCATACATGCACCCAAACTATAATCATTGAAAGTATGTTTTTATACGACGCCCATCATATAGCTCCATTTAGTCTCATTTGACAATGCCCCCTATCGTCAGAGTCCAGCAGCCTATAAACATGTTAGCCTATGGACTTTTACAAACAAAATCGTTACAAATTCGTTTGTTTTTGTTTAAACGAAAAGCGCATCCACCCCGGCGTACACTGACACTAGCTCTTTCATTGGAACCCTCATGTTCCATTGACTTTTGAAAGTTCACCCACCGTAATTTGATCAAAATAGGTCGCAAGCTCGCCATTGCATATATAACGCATGTGTAACAAGTCGAACTTTGGACGCAATTTATTACGCGATTGTAAGATTATAGGTCAATCTCACGAAGGATAAGAAGCATGAATTATAATAGATCAGTTCTGCTTGATTCATTATGTCCACTTCAGCCAACCCCCAACCGTAATTTGTCCATTTAATATAGGCAAACATTTTGCCGAGGTAAGCAAAAACATGAATATTCATGACACACCATAGACTATTCGATTATTAACAGAGGGGTGCAATTGTGCACCACATCAAACTCCCCTAATTTTAGTCAAGTATATCATTGTAGTTTGGTAGGTTTATTTTACTAACTGTTTAATTATCAGATATCAATGATAGTTTAAAAATGTGGAAAAGGTTCTTGTATTTTATATTTATATAAGCAATCTCACATACAAAATCACTATCAAGTGTCGTCTGATCCGCCGATTGCCGTCTGCTATATACGTTTTATAGATGGCGAACTAGCTACGTTTGTGCTGGCGAAAATGGGACAACCGAAGCAATATGATGGAGAAAAAAAATCTATTTCGTCATCAATAATGAAGAAAATGAAATGTATGAAATTGTATGTATAAAGTAAAAAATGAGAAGGCTCGCAAGATTTGTCACAGAGTTGCCGAATTGTGTTTGATTTGTCACACCTTCATAACTTCATAACTGTCTTATTGTTAATCGGAATTTGCTCAACTTTCATTGGCATGTTTCTCTCATATTTGTGCTCCTATTAAAACCAACTTAATATCAGAGTGGACTTCCACTTTAAAGTTCTTTATTGGTTACCAGCAGTTAGTATAACGTATCAACTACGAATTAAGTGATCCTCACCATCTCACCATCAAGATAGAACTACATCTTAGAACGTCCTGCTCTTACATCCCAGAATGCAGGGCGTCTATGGCCATCCTCGCACCACCTTCCCGTCATCAATCCTGTAGCAACAACCTAATAGTGACAGAGCACTGAGGTGTGTATTATGTGGAGGCCCAAAACTTTGGAACAACTCTCCCGGTATCGCTAGAGGTAGATGTTTTTAAAAGAGCACTAGAAACTCATCTTTTTTTATAAGAGTTTTCCATTGATTATGAATTGTAAGTTGTAAAGCAGATTGAGAGGGCCTTGGCTTATGAGGGTCCTGAAATATAAGCCTTAGAAGAACGAATCATTATTATATCAATACCCGCTCATCGTGTAAACCTACATTAATGCCTAATATAATACTGCTAGACGCCTAATAGTAAGGTCTAAATTGTTAAAGTACCATCATGATGGTGAGATATTGAGGGCCTAAACTAGGTGAATGTAAATAGTGTTGGGTACGTATTTAATAACCTTTTATCACAAAACAGTCCCTTATGATTTTTACGATCCTTTAAGGGTACTATGTCCCATTTGTAGGCCCCCCAAAATGAAAAGGTTAAATTCCAACGGCACTTGAAAGATAATACTAATTTAGAAAAACTTCCCTAAAAAAAGGGGGGGGGGGGCTTAAAAATGTCTTTAAGTGGGAAAAAAAGATTATTAGTTGTCGAATCGACTTAAGAGCCATAATGCCAGTAAGTAATAGTCTGATTTTTCAGACCATTGTACCGAATGGTCATACGTTTTATGCTGCGAAAAGATTCAATCAGTTTAATTTTGGCCATTACAAGAAGTGGGTTGTTGATTTAGACAAATGTCCATGTACCCTTTACAGCTCATTTTATGTATGTCATTACCTAAGAAGAACAAACACCAGTCAGTCACTCAATAGTGTCCGACAGTAAAGTCAGACAAGTAACGGGGTTACTTTGCATAATTTGAATATTAGGACACTGCTAACGTTTAAATTAGATAGGACACATATAGGACACACATGACATATTTATAACTCCTACAAAGTTCTAATTTGATGTACTTGGCTGCAAAAGGGACATTTAAAATGTATGTCGTATGAAAGCACATGCTGTGATAGAATGGAGCTTTTTTAATGGCCATTATCATTATCTACAAACTTTTTCTTTGGGATGGATATTTCACACTGGGATAATTTTTGTTCATATTATCATTAATCTCCAAAGGGGAATGTCATCGGAGCCTCATTTAAGTTTGTTCAAAATTGTAATAATTTATTCATTTATCTATTTTGTTGTTAGATGTTTAAGCCTATCTATTTTCATTTCTCTTTTTTCTTCGAGGGGTGGGCTTAATTTACGGAAAGTTAGTTCCTTCACTTACAACAAAAGACACGGACAGTGTTTCACTAAACCGTCATAAGTACAAGTTTACCGACATTCAATCGAATATGTACGTGTTAAATTCAAACCGGCACAATAATTAATAGGGACTTTTAGATTTGCACGACGACATAGTGGACTGCTACGTATGACGTCTTTATAAGGCACTATGATGTCATTTGCCGTATAAGTGCCTTAGAAGGACGTCACACGTAGCAGTTCACTATGTCGTCGTGCAAATCTAAAAGTCCCTATTATGACAGGTTCACCGACATCCCATTGAGACCACGTGTAACACACTGACAAAGGTCCTTTTTTGATGGTTTCATGAAACGTTTCAACGTACAACAGCGAGAGCTCCAGGCCGAATGCATATTGTCTGGCCCTTTAAAAATGCAGTAAGAACAGTGACCCGTATGCATTGTTTGGTGTCAATGTATGACACTGAGTGATTTTATTTCATACATTTTCTCAAGTACAAACAAACATATTTATTCAATGAAACAAATATCAACCATTGCTTTTAGATTTTGATATCTTTCTTTAACATTGTCACGACATATATAAGACGGACTCATCAAAATCAATCACAATTTCGATCCCTGTAACAGAATGTAACTATGAATAAAGATATCAACTATTGCTTTTAGCTAGATTTTGATATCTGTTTTAACCTTTTCATGACATAATACTGACTCATCAAAGTCTATTTCACTACCAATTCCTTTTTAATGAATGCATCAATTATTTCCACTGATTTTTAGATTGTTATATTTGTGTAACATTGTCAAGTACAACTATATGGGACTGACTCATCAAAATCAATCACACTTCCAATACAGATCTATGAAGAAAGATATCAAATATAGCTTTTAGACTCTCACATGGTGCATCCGCAAGCCTACTGTATACGTTCATCATATTCTCCAAGCTCTTTACATGAAACACATTCATTAAAATCAATTACAATTCCAATTGCTATATAACAGATTGATGAATAAAGATATCAACCATTGCTTTTAGATTTGATATTAAGTTAACATTGTCATGACATAATACTGACTCATCAAAGTCTATCTCACTTCCAATTCCTCTTATATGAATACTTCAATTACTACTATTGAATTTAGGATTGTTATAGTTTTGTAACATTGCCATGTATAATTATATGGGACTGACTCATTAAAATCAATCACAATTCTAATCCATGTAACATATCTATGAAAAAAGATATCAACTATTGCTTTTAGCTAGATTTTGATATCTGTTTTAACATTGTCATGACATAATACTGACTCATCAAAATCAATCACAATTCCAATTCCTGTTATATGAATACATCATTAACTTGTTACTATTGATTTTAGATGTTATATGTTTGTAATATTGTCATGTACAACTATATGGGACTGACTCATCAAAATCAATCACAATTCCAATACAGATCTATGCAAAAATATATCAACTATAGTTTTTAGACTCTCACATGGTACGATAGAGCAGTGGTCTCGTAATCCGGTGACCCGGGTTCGAAACCAAGGCGATGCACTAGTACCCTTTGGTAAGGCATTAATCCTCATTACCAGGTCCTTCGGAGAGGACCTAAAGCCGTCGGCCGTCTGGTTGCTTACTAACAAGCATTCATGCTTTCTTAGCAGTCAGGTAAAATAACCACCACATAACATTGCATCCGCAAGCCTACTGTATACGTTCATCATATTCTCCAAGCTCTTAACATGAAAAACACTCATTAAAATCAATCACTATTCCAATTGCTATATAACAGATTGATGAATAAAGATATCAAAATCTGCTAGATTTGATGTCTTTAAGTTAACATTGTCATGACATAATACTGACTCATCAAAGTCTACATCACTTTTAATTCCTCTTATATGAATACTTCAATTACTACTATTGATTTTAGGATTGTTATAGTTTTGTAACATTGCTATGTACAATTATATTCGACTGACTCATTAAAATCAATCACAATTCCAATTCCTCTTATATGAATACGTCAATTACTACTAATGATTTTTAGATTGTTATAGTTTTGTAACATTGCTATGTACAATTATATTCGACTGAGTGACTGACTCATTAAAACCAATCACAATACCAATACCTGTTTCTGTATATGTACCTGTAACATGACAGATCTGTAGCATACCTGTAACAAATCTATGAAGAAAGATATCAAGTAATGTATTGCTTTTAGACTTTCACATTTTTACGCTAAACATTGAATATCAAATCACATGCCATATTAGTTTGTACAAATTGAGATATGGTACAATATGCTAATTATTAAATTTTTCATTTCAATTTGGCTTAACCGTATAGCATTGAAGAAAACAAAATCAATAAACATCTTAAAGCAATGGTTGACATCTTTCTTCATTTTATCTATCTATATAAAATCAAACTTGGCTTCACTTGTCTATAAAGGCCACATATGGATAGTGGTCATATATTTTGTCTGCCTCGAGAAGGAAATGTTTGTTGTAGAACCTGTCTAGAGAGGCCAACTGCCTACAGAGGCCACTGTCTACGTTTCCCTTGGGTGACCTTGATTGCTTGATTGTCAAGTTTCAATGTATGTATGTACATGTACATAATGCATGGTATAATGGCAATCGTTGATATAAAGTTGTAACATACAGTCATGTATTATTTAATAAACGCTTGCAGACTTTTGGTTGGTAAGTTCTTTCGAACTTTCACCAATCTGCTTTTCATATTTGTCTCTTTTCTTTCAAACGAACTTGCTGTTAGGGTGGATTTCCCTTTAACAAATTATATGCACTCCTCTGATATGTCAAAAGAACAATAGCGTTCACTTGTGCAATAGTTGAACAACTCATACATATCAAAGCTCACTTTACTTGGCATTTCTTCCTTGATAAAATTATGAACATAAATTAGCAATTCGTGACCCTGCCTTTTGTTAGTTGAGGAGGAAGAAGGCCTATTTCTCTTCTTCTGACAGAGGAATTGGGTATATTATCCATTTAACTTTTTTTTATTTTCTTCCACTGATATAAAGATAACTTTATATATTATTTATATATGTATATGATAAGCCTCATAAACAAATATGTGTCTGTATCCTATCACAACGCACAGGTATTTAGTTGCGTCCATTTGCCATTCATTTACATCTACAGAAGAAGAAAAAATCATGATGTTACATGACTGTGTTAGAAATGTTAAGTTACTTTTGTGTTTTAATAGATACGAGATACATGACATCATAAGAGAAGCAGCGAATCAAATTTGAATCTCCTTTTTGAGATCCTAATACAAAGACTTATTACAGTAATATGTTGATACCTGAATTGGTTATCGCTCACAATTACACAATACATGTACATGTACATAAAATATAAAGTATATACACATAATATAGAAGACAGTCTAGAATTCTTCTCTGAGTTCCAGAAAATACACCAAATACAAGAAATGATGATGCTCCGTACACAAACAAATTGTACGTATATGATTTTTAAGGCACTCAAAACACTTATACACTTGAAATTAAATGCTCAAGATACACATAACAAGGCTTATCAAATGCTAATGAAACCTTGCAACCATCATGGTATATGCAAAATTCTAAATAACGACAAATTAAATAATGTTTGGAATAGGCTATTACATCCCATAAGTTAGAAGTGAACAGATATTTTATATCAGCTGTACAACGGTATTGACAATATCGATAAGACACGTGTAGTAACATTTACAGAGCGCTTGATACTATTACTAAGCGCTTCGATGTATAAGCTAAAAACATTATCATATTATAGTATGTATACAGCTTCTATGGTAAAGCGCTGTACAGAATTATCATTACGCCGACTTTAGCCGGACTAGGTAAAGTTGTATTAAAGAAAACATGACATTCAAATTTCTTCATACCAAGTAAACACTCTTACACCTGGTTTATAATGAGGCACATATCGATTAGTGCATTGCCAGAGGATTTCGTGCAATAGCAAAAAAAAGTATATAAATGCCAATACGTCCATGACCTAAAGCAAACATTAAATATTTCATGTATTATATTTCATAATCAGTTAATGTGATATTTACATATATCCATCTATTTACAAATAAACAGTGAAATAAGATAGAACCAATATATGTATATAAATACAGAACATGTAAAAATTGCATAGATCTGATAGATAATACTGTTAAGATGAATGCAGCATTATTCTATTTCAAAAGGAAGCAAGGTTTCATAAGCACTATACAGTTTTAGACTCACATCAAATTCATCAACATAAGAAAAACCCTGATGACTTTTAATGCACAATACTGATAACATTTAAGTACTTGTAAATTTTTGCATAGTAACTTTAAGGACTCCATTTATATGTAACAGGCGTTTTGAGGTATAATGGCGAGAAATCATATTAGGGAATACTAGTAAAATTCAATTAAATGTTCCATCAGTGTGTGTAAGACTACCGCCTAATCCTGCTCTGAATGTTATTCCATAATGCTAATGCATTTCATCTATATTAGGCTCCTAAGGTGAAGTAGGTTGACGATCCGTCTTAGCTCTTCGTTTTCTAGGACGTTGTTCCAGGCTCTCATCGACTATATCACCATACCATACAATACCATCTTCGTCGCTCTGAATGCGTTTGCTATATAATAGAGAGACAGAAAGAGAGAGAGAGAGGGGGGGGTGAATGAGACAGTGTGAGAGAGAGAGAGATATGTTTATAAAAGAGGGGGAAGGGCATGGGTAGATTGTGAGAGATACAGACAAAGAGAGGGGGCAGATGGAGATTTAAAAAGTTTAGAAACGAGAGAGTGAAGGAGAGAGAAATGGAGAGAAACAATTAACATTGAGAAAATAGTGGTTGAGATTTCGAAACATTTTAAACTGAGAGTGCAGGGATTGGAGAGGGGGTGAGAGAGGCTTTAAAAGCCAGGTCAAGAGAGGGAAAACTGGGTTGTGAAACTTATTTTTAATCTGGTTTTTAATGTTTAAACCTTTGGATTTTACTTATTCTACATCCAGCTCAGCCCGGTTGGAATGCTCCCCAGGGAGTGGAGATTGTGCACACAGTGTGTGCGGGCAAGCACTGAATCCAATGACCGGGGTAATAGTATACTTGTAAAGCGCTTAGAGACATTTGTATTAAGCGCTATATACAAATTAAATATTATTATTACACTGTCGCTCATATAGTTGGAATAATTTTGTTTTATCCCAATTTATGGAATTATTTTAAAAATAATTTAAAATTAATAGATTTAGATAATAGTATACATTTTCAGATGTTATTGAATAATAATTTGACAATGTGGGTTTTTCGTGACTGCTAAAGCATGTGTATGCTACTATGCTTATCAACTAGGGGACCTACGCCCTTAAGTCATAAATGACAGTAATGAGGATTAATGCCCCACTAAAGGGCACTAATAAAGCACATCGATACGGTTTTGATCATAGGGCCTCACAGTGACGAGGCCATTGCTTTGTCACTCAACCATGACTGTACGCAGCGGGGGCTAGGGTAGGGGGCAGTTTCCATTTAAAAAAAATATTTAAAAAATGCAATAAATTGTCAAAAAATTATTGCAGTTTACCCCGGTTCCCAACATTAAAAAATCCTCTGTGTGCCCATGCCTTAAGCCATAATGCATGGCCGTCCTGAGGATTTTTAATGTTGGGAATGCTTTAGCAGTCACGCAAAACACACATTGTCAAATTATTATTCAATAAAATCTAAGAATGTATTATAATATCTAGATCTATTAGTTTTAAATTATGTTTAAAATAATTCCATAAATTGGGGTAAAACAAAAATATTCCAACTATATGAGCGACAGTGTATTATATAAAGGCAACCTGATGACTTTCAATCATGGCATAATTTCGTTGAATGCCATTTGAAAGCAATACAAGGCATCACGGCAAGACAATAGGGGAGTGTGAAGAAGGCGTTAAACTGTTTTAAAGTATAATCAGTTAATGCCCTTCTGGCTCTAAACAGACGATTACAAAGGTACAAGAAATGTTGAAGACAGCAATAAAAATAGATGAAGAGAGAAAGGGAAGAGAGAGAGAGAGAGAAAGGGGGGGGGGGGGGAGAGAGAGAGAGAATGGGGGAGATGAGAGAACTTAGAGACAAAGGTACATATATTATGTTACTTACCAATGTTCATGAATACATTCACTCTCGACTGGAACTGCAATAAAACAAAAGAAATACAAAAATGTGAGGATATCAAGTTGCAAAAGAATTTCAAATGAAGAATATAAAACTGAATTATGGTAAAGCTTTGAGAAGTTCATACAAATCTTGTATTTGAAAATTATCTAACAATCTTATATGCGAGTACAAGCATTTACAATATGCATAATAGAGTGGTGAATTGTGACGTCATCAACAAATCATTTTTTTTTTTTTTTTTAGAATTTCTCAATTGTTTTCTTTATTTTCCGAAAGAGCATTACAAATAATGTCCAAATGCAGAAAACCAATTGCATATGTTAAGTATTGGCTGAGATATGACCATCTGAATAAATATATTTCCTATAGGAACTCAGTGTTATTTGCTCTGGCTCCTAATGGTTAGGAGCTAGAGCATATCGCAGCTTTGGTACTCTATACAATACAAGCAACGATGCTATATGTTTTAATGTAGACTTACTAATACTGTATCACTTCCTTTTAGGGATTTCTCATACTTTTTTTTATTATGACCATGATATGATGTATTTTTCAATGTTTGATACAATCTAATGATTCCTATTCTTTTATGGTGAACGTTGCATGTTAACTAAAGAATATTATTTTAACTTATAATTTGACAGAGTACATATCTGCTTAGCTAAAAGTTAAATCATGAAGGAAAAAAACATTACTTTAAGTAAATGTTTTATCTTAACCCTTACTGTAATAGGGGGGGGCCTGGGAGGCCCCCCTCTACATTTTTGAAGATTGCACCGCAACCGCTGGAATTTTGGATTGTCGTTTCATTACTTTTTTCCCTCAAGTCTAACGCACATTTTGATACCATTTTTGTCAAAATCGGATACACCTGTAAGGTGTTGCATAACAATTAGTATGCGGAAGTCAACAAAAAAGGCTATAATTGCATATTCATATACGAGCAAAAATGTGAATACAGGTTCAGATGTATGAATTTATATCAAATTGCTTTGATATGTTTCTCAAAGTAACTTGATATTTTCAGAACAAAAGAAAACATTAGAAACAAACGATAGATAAAATACAATACATAAGAAAATAAAATGATGAATTTCAAACTTTTCAACCTTTTTTCCCCGGATATGAGCAGTGATATGCAGATGGGTAGTAGAGAAATATTATTCTACAGGGAGAAAGGGGTGAAATGATTCTTTTTGGATTTGCTCACAGTGCTAAACATACTTCCCCCCCTAAAACACAAAAACATGTAATTTGCGTATTCATAGTTTATGCAATTTAACCTATGCATTTTAAAAATATCATAAAATTAATGAAACTTCATAAATTTGGAATGAAGGAAATATTTGTTCAATACACTTTCAAAATCCTTCAAAAGGCTAGAGACAAATAAGTAGAGTTTTATGTAAAATGCATATAATTAATTAGGCTATATTGACAAAATGTGCATATTTGGAGAAAGAAAATAATTATACCATCTTGTTCCTTACATGAGTATCTACAAGCATGCACATTTTCGTGTTCATTGGACATTCGACAGCCGAGATCATAAGGGAAGCCTCCGACCCCCCCCCCCCCCCCCCCCAGGAATGGAGATGCTCAAAATAGCCTAGTACAGTAAGGGTTAACACACTAGCCATACATGATTATGAACTATAATTACCGGGTACCAATTTAACACCTGGGAGAGTGGCAAATATACATTCATTTCTTGCCAAAGGACATTAGTGCTGCAGCGTTGTTCGAAATGCGAACCATGTGATGCACAGACCCGTGATGTGTCCACGAGACCTCGATAACTCTACAATGATCATCCCACTTTGTGAATAAAATAAAATATTAAACCTGACCTTGTCATATACCATGATATGATTAGTCATTGTATGATACATACTAGGGCCTATAAAAAGTATTGAGCCTGATTTCCATACCTGCATCAGTTCTGCTTTGTGCAAAACTCAATCCACTGGTTGAGGGCATGGCAAGGTTATCATCATTCTCATAGATTGGTTTCTTTCCAATTGACCGCCCTCCTTGATACACCGAAGTTAGGTAATTGATGTATACTGACGATGATGATAGCGACGTGTCAGTTTCTATTGGGGCTGCATCTTCCTGTCTCTTGCTTACAGCGGTGTCCTGTGTTTCTTCTCCTAGACCATGGTGTGGCGAATGTTGTTGTGTTTCTTGAGAATTTGACTTTGCTGAATATTGAGTTGCATGACCATTACTGGCGTTATTCTGGGCAGATAGATATTGTTCAAGCTCCTCAACTAATTGTTGATGATTTCTTGTCAACTCCTCCTGTTGATACTGATACGTTATCGGTGAATGTTGCTCATAAGTTGTGGATTGGTTGATTTGTTCTGGCTCTGATTGAATACCTCTGTGAGGATCACTCTGAAACTGTCTAGAAGGTTGTGCTGATTCCAGTAGGGGAACATGGTGAGGGAGCGATGGTTCTTGGTGTGTACTAGGCATTGGCCTTTCATACTGGTTGAGTAGTCGTTGTTGTTGATGTTTTCTTGCTGACCACTCCTGTAGCATGCTCATATGCTTCTTTTCCTTGAAGTAAGGATTCTGACATGGCAACCGTACACAGATTTAAAGAGAACAAAGGAAATTAAAAGAATGATTAGCTGTAAATAAGGGGAAAAGAGAGAAGGGATTAATTGTTATAATTATGGAAATGGTCAACCTCGTCTATTTCCCCTTTAAACGCACATTTTTTCCTTTGAAACCCTATTCTTTTGTTATACATGTACGTCTAAGGATACAAGTGTACGTGTAGAGTTTGTGAATAATACCATTCCGATTGTATTAGATACATAAAAATGAACAGCGGTAATGCAAGGGGGTAGATGACGGACAAAAACAAGGTGTTCCAATGCATTTTTTCTGAAATTATATTCTGTCCTCATGGTGTAGCCCCCCCCCCCCCTCCAACAAAACATGCATGAGCCTAGTGGGTCGACATTGGTTCAATTTTTGTTATATTATCACCCACCGTAAGACGATATTTTGGGGATTTTTAACTCTTTTAAGATCCTATGATCTTTCAGCTTCATGACCTCTTAGACCTGAAATCTAATCAATCCATCTTTCTGTACTCATACATACTTCATCCAAGTTTGGTTTCAATTGCTTAATGCTTTTCGAGTTATTGCAGGGACGAGATATTTTCTGGTATTTCAAAAAACCTTATGACCTTGTGACCTTTGACCTCTTAACCAAAAATACAATCGCTTCATCCCTGAATTCTCATACATACTTGATTCAAGTGTAGTTCCTATTGCTTTAATACTTTTCAAGTTATTGCGGTAATAAAATATTATCTGTATTTTTAAACACTTTTTTTTAGTCTGAGACTTTAAACATTTCCCCTCTTCTACACAAAATCAAATCAGTTCATATTTGCATGCTCATACTCTTTCCAAGTTTGGTTAAAATCAATGCAATTTTCTAAAGTTATTGCGGTAACAAAAAGCGGGACTGACGGACAAGCCCCAAAACATATGTTATGCCTCCATGCATCACCACATTTGATATAATTCTTTATTTCCTGAAGAATAGTTACTTAATGGATTTTAAAAACAAAATTATTAGACCCAATGTTTCTTCTCCTTTATTTCTTGCCCGATGTTATCCTTGTTGTTTTTTTAATCTATAAAAAGACGAGTCTGGCTTTCAAAGCTCCTATACAAAATCCTTTACTTTGCAAGTTTTACTACAGTATGAAAATTGATGGTAAGCAGCAAAGGTACTTCTACGTCCATGCATGTTTCTACTGCCTGAGCACTGACTTTTCATATTACCTGTGAGGATGCAGCCATGGATTCTAGATAAGTGAAGAAATTATCATGTAAACATTCATTCCGACTAATCGCTAAGGTTGTAAGGCGGGGTAGAGAGCAGAGGAACTTGGCCAGCAGCTTGGATGCCGAATGATTTAGTTCCTCGACTGGCTCGCCATTAATCCGCCTGAAATTAAGGTGGACTGTTTGGATCTGTATAGGGATAGAAAATCAATTGGCATTAGTCATGTTCATGTAGCATACACAATATCACATGTATCCATCATTGGTAATGAAAGCACAAGAACTTTGTTGTGAATTTCCAGTACAATCTTCAGTGGATAAACAAACCAAAATAGACGCAAAGGTCGAGGAAGACAAAACTGTAAAGAGGAATTTATAAGTTCTCATGTTTTTTTTATTTGTATATGTTTCTATTGATTTGTATACCTAGATTAGCCAAAGAGTAGTAGGCATCCCCGGATATTTTTTTAAGGGGGAAGATAGAATTGTGAAATTTTACAAATGAATGGCATATGTAAATCATGAAGCATGAAATTGGGAAAATATTGGAAACAATCATAATAATCTGTATTCTCACATTAAGCATTCATATCACAGCAGCAGATCGCAGTTTCTGAAGAGGGGAGGGGTGGAAAAAGACATCTCATGAGCAAGACAGAAGGAGAAATAAATGTGGTAATTGGGGCAGTATGGGAGAAAAATACTTAAGAACCTTTAATACAAAGCTACATGCCGAAATTCATCAATCCTAATCACCTATAGACCCAGAAATCAAATGTGATACTACCATCTCCTTGCAGTTTTCCGCAAAAGGATGTGTACCCTAAGAAATGTTGGAGAAGGGTGCAGCACCTAGCGAATGAATTTTGGTGCAGTTGGGGGAAGATATTCTTGAGCAAACTACAATCACAACAGAAATGGACTGTCCCACAGCGTGATATAAAAATTGGAGACATTGTGATACTTAAGGACAACAATATTCCCAGGTATGTGTGGCCTCTGGGAAGAATAGCTGCAACGTATGAACCTGAAGACAATTATATGTGTAAGGTCAAATTCGCGATAGGTGATCCAAGATTGAGCAGACAAGGAAAACAAATAATCCATAAACTAGTTCTTCTAATACTGCAGTAAGACCAGGTTTAATTCCCAGCCAAAGAGCCTAATCTTATGTTTGTTATTAATACTTCAAATTTGAACAGAAATTGAGATATATATTAGGATAAATGTTAGCAAATCGCAATAAGAGATATCTCGACTCAGAAAATGCGACTGGAACCAGAAATACTGAAGAAATTTTGAATTTGAAAACTTGCGAAACTGCATACTTTATCACAAGGACTGAATTAAAGATTAACAAGATACAAGAAATTCGAATTTGAATACTTCAAGGTCTGCAAGAGAGACTATCAAATCATATGTTTGGACTAAGAGACACTTGAACATTCAGCATAATGTTTTTGTAGAAATCATTTGTTATAACTGCACACAGAAAAAAGGATGAACAAATGTTGTAATTCATCATTCATCAGTGGATGCTCCTCTTATCGAAGAATACACTTCTATCAGAGCTGACAACATGGACAGCGCCCCCAATGTTAAAGCAGCGCCACAAGGAACCACAAAGATACCTGTTCATCATGAAGAGCTGGCAGGTAGCCTAGTGGAACTTCTTTGAATGAATAGACTACCTATTCCTAAACCAGGAATATTTGGTGATGACCCTCTTGAGTACACATCCTAGAAGAGGAGCTACAAATTGCTTTGACAGAACATCGTGGTATATCCTAGCTACAGTGAGATTCTACTTCCTACTTAAATACCTCAAAGGAGAACCAAACGGATTAGTCCAGGGAGTTATGGAAATTGAGACAAGCTTGATGCATGGCCCAAAATTTGGTCCAATGATTCTTCTGGCCTTCGTAAACTTGGCTTTCTCCGCCAGTGTTGCACTGCAGCCAACTATGTTCATCATTTACGTCATCTGGACGGAGAGACGGAAAACAAGATTCCTTTCACGTCAGACATTAGATGCCCGGAGGAATTTTTGCTCGTCCTGCCGAAAATGACATCCTACTGTTCTCCATGATAACTGGACATGAAACAAAGGATGATGAAGCAGAAGCAAGTCAATCTTCCCGGCACATGTTTCAACCAATGAAGACAATCATAGACCATCAAAGACATCAACGATATTTCCTGTGTGGCTGACACATGAATCAGGTCAGGGGAGGATTGGTGTATACTATGTCTCATACGACCTTTCTCTTAGAGAAGACGAAAGAAGAAATGGGAATCGAAGGAGTAAGTGTAAACTTGCTTCTGAGATAAAAATAAAAATATTCAATTTAAGCTAATTCAATTCAATTCAATATAATTTAATTTGGTTAAACTAATTTCAATTCAGTTCAGTTCAATTCAATTCAAATTTATTTCTAAATCATGAAATCATTAAAAAATACAAAGATATTTATCATGTTCAACAACAAAGATAATGACAAAGAAATGGAAGCCAACACAAATCAAAGCTTGTAATGGGCGCAGCTCCTTCAGACTGCATGTCCGTTTACATCAGACAATATTATAAATGAACAAGGAATTATATCAAAATACCGCTGAAAATGCACACCAAAAACACATTGAGAAATCACACACACAATCACTCGGGAAAGGGGGAGGAGCAAAGGTCATTCATAATTTATGAAGCAGTAAATGGGGAAAATAGTGGAAGCCCTAATATTAAGAAGGCAATCACAATAGGAGATGATTCAGGATGCTGAAAGGGGCGGAAAAGAATTCTGATGAGCAAAATGCTCACTAATAACTTGGTTGGTTGGTTTTATTTTCCATATAAAATGTATATACCCACACAATGACCACAAAGATACATAATATATACAGAAAGAGTAACTCCTCCAGACCGCAGGATGCCGATTGGTCATCTTGTATACTATAGAGAAAGTAATACTTTTCCCCTACTCTTTAGTAGAGTAATAATGATCATTTCAAGTAGTCAGCCTTCGACTTTTGAATCTGTGGAAATGAAATCGAATATGCTGGCATATCATGAAGAAGGATCAATGATAGGAGGAGGCCCGATAGCTCAGTCTGTAGAGCAGTGATCTCGTATTCCGGTGACCCGGATTCGAAACCAAGGCGATGCGATAGTGCCCTTTGGTAAGGCCTTACTTCTCATTTGAGGTCTCTCGAAGAGGACCTAAAGCCGTCGCCCCTCTGGTTGCTTACTAACAAGCATGTATGCTTTCTTAGCAGTCAGGTAAAATAACCACCACCAGCATCACTAAGTTTACGTTTATCACTCATTATAGTGAAAACCCTTGAGTCCATAACTATATACATTTTGTAAGTGGTCCTTCATACACAAAGGCATGCCTTAGAAATGTAATGGTAATCCGGGTTATCGATTACACCATAAAAATACTCTGATAGTTTGTGATTTATGGCACTTTAATAAAATATGTTTGTTGTTTCCCCCGGCAGCGCATATTTTTTTTGCACAACTGTTTAGCCACTTCAGTCTATTTCTTTGTTTTAATCTGATATAGTCTAGTTTCCCTTTCTCGACCTTCTTTATGTATTTCCCTGTTTTTCCTCAGTCTAGATCTATGATCCTCTTAGCTCTTCAATTATGTACTTCTATGTTCTTCCTTTGACTTATCCTCTTCTCTTTCCTTATGTGTTTCCTTCTCCATATCCTCTCCATGCCAGTGGCGGATCCAGGGGGGGGGGGGCCGGGGGGCCCGCCCCCCCCCCCCTTGAGAAAAAAATCATGTAAAAACACGTGATTTTTAGCTTTTTTTGGGGGGGGGGTTGGCCCCCACTGGCGCTCAAGGGGGGGGGGGTGTAATTTTTTAAATTTTCGAGGACCAAAAAAAAAAAAAATTGCTCCCTACCCCTATTTTGTGGATGGTTTGTGTGCGCTCTATAGGCCACATTTCTCAAGGAATTCCGTTCGAATTTTAAACGGAGGTGTACCTTGGTATAAATATATACAAGCCTTTCAATTTTGGTGGTGCTGCCTTCAGTGTTCCGTCTTTTATAGGGTCAAATGTCATATTCTGATAGGTGACTTGTGTGCAGTCTAGTGTGCAGTCAAACTGCATCATTCCTTGACAGATTTTTTTCAAATTTTGTATGGAGGTGTATCTTGGTAGACTCTACACACCTACAATTTTTGGTGATGCTGCCCCCGGTGTTCCGTCTTTTACAGGTTAAAAGGCGATATTTTTGGGATGGTTTGTGTGTGCTCTATAGGCCACATTTCCAAGGGATTTTGTTCAAAGTTTTAACAAAGGTGTATCTTGGTAAAATTTACAAGCCAATACATTTTGGTAGTGCTGCCTCCAGTGTACCGTCTTTTGTAAGGTCAAAGGTCATATTTTGATAGATGCCATGGTGGCACTCTAGTTTGCGGTCTTACTGCATCATTCCTAACGGATTTCTTTCAAATTTTGTATGGAGGTGTATCTTGGTATAATCTACACACCTACAACTTTTGGGCCATGCTGCCCTCATTGTCTCGTATTGTATATGGTCAAAGGTCAAATATGTATTTTATGCGCTCTAACTGCCACATTTTCTTGACAGATTTCTTTAAAATTTTGTATAGAGAATTAGAAATGTATCTTGGTACAATCTACACTTTTGGGCGATACTGCCCTCAATGTTCCGTCTTTTATGTTGTCAAAGGTCATATTTGTCTTTTATGCGCTCTAACTGCCATATTTATTGACGGATTTCTTTCAAAAGTTGTATGGAGGTGTGTCTTAGTACAATATACACATCTTTAGTGTTTGGTAATGCTGTCACCTGTGTTCCGTCTGTTATAGGGTCAAAGGTCATATTTTGGTGGCTGTCTTTTGTGCGCTCAACTGCCACATGTCTTGACAGATTTCCTTCAAATTTTTTACAGAGATACATTATACTCTGATCTACACACATATTGTTTTGGTGATGCTGCTCCTAGTCTCGACAATAGTCTGAGCCACTAGTGGCAATCTCCACATCATCCTTTTGTTTCAGGGAGGGGAAAGGGGATCTTTGTCCCTCCTTCGAAATTAAGGATGACACAAAATTGCTGCCACTGCCGGGGGATGAATCCATGACACATGCTTCGCCGACGACTGTTCGCCGACAAATGCTCCGCAAAAGCGACAATTGCTCCGCGACATTTGCTCCGTGACATTTGTTCCGACGTCAAAGGCTCCGCCGACAGTTGCTCCACCGACAATTGCTCGGCCGACATTTGCTCGGCCGACATTTGCTCCGCCGACAATAGCTCCGCGACATTTGCTCCGTGACATTTGTTCCGACGTCAAAGGCTCCGCCGACAATTGCTCCGCCGACATCTGCTCCGCCGACATTTGCTCCGCCGACAATATTTATTTCATGGGTTATTTTTTGTTTTAAGGTAATATTTATTCCCTTTTGGTAAGCGAAGGTATATATAGCGAGAGAGAGAGCTTAAAATGTAGACTTATCATTTATATTGAATAGCATCTTCCTGCTTAAAATGTAGACTTATCATTTATATTGAATATCATCTTCCTGCTTAAAATGTAGACTTATCATTAATATAATCACGATCCAAATCCGATCAATTCTCCTACTTATGTACCTAATGTGGAAGTAAGCAACTCCTTCCATTCACTCTCAGCAGACTTTGCAGACCGTCCTTTTTGGATACGAATGACAAGTCTCAATTGGATCAACTATCAGACTATCAAAAACAACATCAAAAGGAATGTCTACGACTTAAACACATCAAAGAAAATGAGAAAAAAATGAAAGCCGACACATTGATTATTGGTGATTCTATGCTGAAACCAATTAGACCAGCTACCATATCTAAGTCTAAAAAGGTCATCTGTAAAACCATTGGTGGAGCTAAGATCGATGACCTTTTTGAACCAACACAATCTGTTGCTCGCAAACACAATGTTAACGAGGTCATCCTTCATGTTGGTGGTAATTATTGGTGGTAATGTGCACCTCAACAAAGGTTGAATCACTGGGTCTACAAATACTCTCGGATTGCCCAACAGTATCCATGATTACTATCAGCTCAATCATGAAAAGAAGGGTCTATCAAAGTGAAGCTATTGATAAAGTAAACCAAACAAATAGTCTTCTACATAAGGTAGCCAAAGATAATGAATGGAACTTCATCAACAATGCAAACATTGATCCATCAAAACATCTCAATGTCGACGGAGTGCATCTAAATGCAGGAGGACCTTCAGTATTAGCCCAAAATCTTGCTCAACACATAAATGGGATTACGACTACTGAGATTGCTGAACTACTGAATAGTGATAATCCTCGAGTTTCTACTCTCCATCCCACTAGCTCCAACACTACCACTATCCCTCAACATTACTATGAAGATGCTGCCGAGGTTCGGAGTACCCTGCCTAGTAACGAGCGGATGCGTCCCTGGATACCACCGATGCCCAACATACCTCGCCCACTTGATCGTGACATTCGCTCCGCTGAACCATGGCAACAATACCATGAATACATAGGATGCTATTTCTGCGGAGAACGAAATCATAAGAAACAAAGCAGTCCGCAATGGCCAAGAAATCGAATGCTATTACTGTCATACCCTTACAAAAAAAATGTTCAATGGTATACCAATGGTATACCATTCGGAAGTATCACTGAAAATACCATACAGATACCATTCACAAACACCATTTAAATGCCACCATTGAAACACCATTCACCATACAGACTCTACCATTGAAACACCATTCACCTACAGACTCTACCATTGAAACACCATTCACCATACAGACGCCACCATTGGCACACCATTGACCATACAATTCCACTGTTGAAACACCATTCACCATACAGACGCCCCAATTGGAACACCATTGACAATACAATTCCACCATTGAAACACCATTCACCATACAATTCCACCATTGAAACACCATTCACCATACATACTCTACCATTGAAACACCATTCACCTACAGACTCTACCATTGAAACACCATTCACCATACAGAATCCACCATTGGCACACCATTGACCATACAATTCCACTGTTGAAACACCATTCACCATACAGACGCCACCATTCACCATACAGACTCTACCATTGAAACACCATTGACCATACAATTCCATCATTGAAACATCATTGATCATACAATTCCACCATTGAAACACCATTCACCATACTAGACTCGACCATTGAAACACCATTCACCATACAGACTGTACCATTGAAACACCATTCACCATACAGACGCCACCATTGAAACACCATTGACCATACAATTCCACTGTTGAAACACCATTCACCATACAGACGCCACCATTGGAACACCATTGACCATACAATTCCACCATTGAAACACCATTCACCATACAGATTCTACCATTGAAACACCATTGACCATACAATTCCACCATTGAAACATCATTGATCATACAATTCCATCATTGAAACACCATTCACCATACTAGACTCGACCATTGAAACACCATTCACCATACAGACTGCACCATTGAAACACCATTCACCATACAGACGCCACCATTGAAACACCATTGACCATACAATTCCAACATTGAAACACCATTCACCATACAGAATCTACCATTGAAACACCATTCACCATACAGACTCTACCCTTGAAACACCATTCACCATACAGACGCCACCATTGAAACACCATTCACTATACAATTCTACCATTAAAACACCATTCACCATACAGACTCTACCAATGAAACACCATTCACCATCATACACCACCATTGAAACACCATTCACCATACAGAATCCTTCATTGGCACACCATTGAAATACCATTTACCATTGATGCTACCATTCAAACACCATTCATTTACCATTAGGTTTTTTTGTAAGGGTAATCTTGGACATAAAGCCAAATTCTGTACATGGAACAATAACAATTAGAATACCGGCAAAGAAGACATTGCCGATCAAAGCACAGACTCCTACCTGACTACTGATTCGTATATCCATGAATATGATCGTTGTGCCATTATACTAAACCAAAATAAAGGCCTAAGAATCGCCCACCTCAACATTTGTAGTTTCTTTGATAAAATGGACGAAGTGAAATTTCTGACAAATAAACTAAAACTCGATGTATTATGCTTAACATAACTTGGTTAACCCCATTTATCGCAGATAGTTCAATAAGTATTGATGGGTACTCTATTTTCCGCCGTGACCGCGCTGACGGTCGCCGTGGAGGGGGTGTTTGCATTTTTACTAAAAACTCATTGTCGGTTAATGAACGGACAGACTTTAATGATGATGATAATACTGTCGAAAATGTATGGTTAGACTTAAAAGCACTATCTTCTAAAAACGTGCTTATATGTTGTTTTTATACAGACCTCCAGATGCAACCAATGACTATTTTGAAAGAATGATTGGTATTTTTGAAAAGGCTTCATCTGAATCGAAAGAAATGTTAATTCTTGGAGATTTTAATATTGATTATATTAAAGATAATAATAACCCTGTTAATCTCATTGAAGACCTCTTTGCCTTGAACCAAATGCTAGACAAACCCACACGGGTGACACCCTCTTCCTCCAAATGTATTGATCATATATTAACCCCAATGCCTGAAAAACATATGATTAGTGACATTGCTAAAATAAGTATTAGTGATCATCACCTAATATTTACTTGTGTATGCTTTCAAGGCACCATTAATGAGAATAAAACCAAACGGTCTTGCAATTTCAAATCCTTTGATGAAAATAAATTTCTTAAATCCATCAAGAATTCAGATGCTCTCAGTAAAAGTGACTGCCAGCATCGATCAGTAATTGATGCTTGGAATGAATGGAAAGATGCCTTTATTAATATTTGTAATAAATTACAAGAATTACAAAAGGTAACAAGCCAGAATAATCAAACAGAAAGCTGCAACCTTGACTGCAATGATACCAATGATTACTTCATTAATATTGGCAAAGAAATTTCAAGTCTCTAAAATTTTGAAGTATCTAAATTGTCTTGATAACATTAGTCATCTTGATATATTAGATTTCGATACCAAATTACTCAGGCTGGCAGCTCCCCTCATATCCGAATCTTTATGTTCGATTTTTAATGCTAGCCTCAAGTCAGGTGTTATACCTAGTGACTGGAAGATCGCCCGCACTACCCCTGTATATAAAGGAAAAGGTAAT
Organism: Strongylocentrotus droebachiensis; assembly: GCA_035222895.1. NCBI lineage: Eukaryota > Metazoa > Echinodermata > Echinoidea > Camarodonta > Strongylocentrotidae > Strongylocentrotus > Strongylocentrotus droebachiensis. Next base: position 394,110 of record JAVYIG010000504.1, read on the forward strand.
AAAGATGACATCACTAATTATCGCCCGATTTCCGTAGTTTGCCACGTATCTAAAATGATAGAGAAGGAAGTTCAGTTACAATTACTTAACTATCTAAAAGAACACGATATGATTAATGTAGACCAGTATGCATTTCTCCCTCATCATTCTACAATTACCTGCCTACACCGTGTAATTGACGATTTTCCTGAATCCCTTAATGATAAGGAATTTGTTGGGTCATGCTTTCTTGACATATCCAAATGCTTTGACTGCGTTGATCATGATTTACTCTTATTTAAACTAGAGAAATGTGGCATATATGATAAAGAGTTGAAATGTTTTCAAATTATATTACTGGAAGAAAACAACTAGTTTGTTCCAAGGGTAAGAACTCAGCTATAAAGGAATTATTAGTTGGGGTACCACAGGGTAGCGTACTTGCCCCTGTCCTCTTATTATTATTTATCAATGATATATCTGAAGGTCTTAATAATGCAGTATGCTCTATCTATGCTGACGATGTAGTTATCTATGTTACTTGTGATAATATTCATGATGTTACTCTTAATTTACAAAATACAGTGAATGTTTTAAATAGTTGGTATAAAAGGAACCGTCTTAAGATAAATATAAGTAAAACCAAAACAATGTTAATTACGACTAAGTCATCAGAGTGTCTAAATATTTACATTGACCATGAACTCATGGAACAAGTCCATTCTATTAGGTACTTAGGCATTATTATTCATGAAAACCTGAAATGGAATGATTATTTAAGACAGTTATGTAAGTCAGTTGCATACAAGATTTATTGCCTTGGAAAATTAGGAAAATTCTTAAACATGACACTTTTGAATACGATATATAAATCTACTATTCAACCTTGTCTTGATTACGGTGTCTCAGTTTGGGGTAACTGTCCTAATAAATTAAAATTATCCCTATTGAGACTCCAAAAAAGGGCAGCTCGTCATGTAACAAGTAATCATGATTATACTAATATCTCTGGTCTTGATCTGATGAAAAATCTGTCTTGGCAAACAATTGAGGATCGACGTGATTATTTTCTATCTACACTAATTTTCCAATGTGTCCACGGTCTTGCACCATCCCGTCTATGCAATGAGATTGAAATGTATTTCGACAGACATGGACTGAATACACGTAATGCCAACTCTCTAATGTTGTGCCGCCTAAACCAAACATTCAATTCTATTGTCAGTCTTTAAAATATTCCGGTGCTAAAGTATGTAATCTATTACCAAATAATTTTCAAAATGCTCAGTCTCTGGATGTTTTCAAATTATTGTACAAAAAAAATCAAAATCGAATCCATTATAATGACCCCAACCCCTAAGCTGAAACCTTGCATTTGCATATATGACTATATTTGAAGAGTTTCATTCCAAAAGGAGCTAAATCCATGTTTGTAACTTCGGAGAAAAAAGCCATTGTTTACCAGATTTTGTACAGGCGTCTATGGAAAAGTGATATTAGAAATTGATTTTTTTTTTCATAATTGCTCCAAAAATTTAAGTAAATAATTTTGTTCAAAGACGGGTACTATAATGAACAATGTTCTGATATCAATAACTCCATTTTCATCAAAAGTGGATTTAGCTCCTTTTGGAATTAAGCTCTTCATTTCTGTTCTTTTAACTTCTACTTGATATTGTTATATGTAGCCACCATTCATATTTATAATAATTTTGTTTAAGGACCTGAATTGTTATGTTACCATATTTGGTATTACTTTGTATTTATTTTGTATTCTACTTTGTTATACTTGAATTCTGAATACTGAATTCTCATTGTTACTACTTTTTATACTATGCTTTTAATACCAGGTCCAATATGTAAAACAGATTTATTTCTGATCTTGTGTACCTGTATAAATATGTATGAATAAATAAATATAAATAAATAAAATATCATCTTCCTGCTTAATTTCCCTCCTTGATTAAATGAGCATGTTTATACCATAAACTGGAGAGCGAGCGTTAAACCAAAGAATTATTTTCAAAAATAATGAGTATAAAACAGAGTTTTCTTGCTGCGGAGCGGGTTGGGCACATTCATAGTTAAGGCGATGTCAATTTCATTTTTAGCGAGCCGGCGGTTTTAAGCTTACTTTATCATTGACTAGCATTTACCTGTCTTCAGCCCTTCTTCGTCTGACGTTTAGGAGCTGCACATTCGTCAAATGAATATGTTAAAATTATAATCGCGAGTAAGCGTAGCAAGTGAGCGATTTTTTTTTTGCACTTCTCTTTTGATAATAATTGTAGGCATATTTTTTATTATATTTTCTTATCCCGTTAAAGAGAGGGCACAAACACATCTAAGGGGACGTTTTTTGTTTCTTTTTAATTTGTTAATTTGGCGAACAAGGAAAGTAAAGATCATAGTTTATAATCTTGAATATAATTTTTCTAAATTACGCCCCTTAATTTGAATCAAATGGGCAAGTATTATTTCAGGATTTATTGTTTATTCCTTGTTGGCGAGCGAGGTTAGCGAATGGTCGATATTCTTTGGCTTGCCATTTCATATTGAAAAGTATCTGCGTGCCCAGCATCGCTTTTTAATCACTGATGTACACAATGTATTAAGAACATAAGCTATAGCGTAGCGAGCAAGCGGATTTTCATCCTGTTCATATATTAACTGAAAACCATCTGCCTCCCTACCACCCCTTTTCTTAATCAATGATTATTTCACGAGCTTGTAGTATATTTAATACTCCATTTTTATTTCTCATTTTCCCCGACGTGTCCCGACGCCGCGCCGGCAGGATTTACCGTCATTAATTATAACGACATCGTCCCGAGACAAAATTATATAGGCCAATGCAAAAATATGGAAATTAAATCTTCCTATATTGTATTTGTGTCCCTTTTCCCTTGTCTTTAGCTTTTTTCTCTCTCTTTTCTTGACCTTTTCTTTTTCATGTTTTCTTGTCCATTTCTTTTCTTTTCTTTTCTTTTCCTTTCTTCCTATCTTTCTTTTTTCGCTGCAAAAGGGAGCATTTGTCTTCAACGGGGTACTTTGGGGGCGGAGCAATTGTCGACGAAGCGTCGGCGGAGCAATTGTCGGCGGAGCAAATGTCGGCAGAGCAAATGTCGTTGGAGCAGTTGGCGGCGGAGCAAATTTCGGAGGAGCAATTGTCGGCGGAGCAAATGTCGGAGGAGCAAATGTCGGAGGAGCAAATGTCGGCGGAGCAACTGTCGGCGGAGCATTTGACGTCGGAGCAAATGTCGCGGAGCAATTTTCGCTTTTTGCGGAGCATTTGTCACCGGAGTAATCGTAGCCGGGGCATGTGTCGGGTTACCCGGGGGATACATTCGCATTGCGCGGCAATACAGATTGCGATATTTCTAGTTTGTTTTGCTTCAAAGGTATCGTGTTCAAGGGCATGCATCAAGATGATTATGGCCCTAGCCTATCAGATCATATGGATAACATACACAAAAACCTGTAAACGAATCTTATAGTCTGTATGTGGATTTAACCTTTTGGATTTCAATCATGATTTGTATTGTCTCACTGACTTCACAAGACGATGTAGGGTCTTATGCCCGTTAGATTATCATATAATTTTCTAGATAACAAATCATGTCTTGATAATTACAATTAGGCCTTTACACTACTAGTCAGAACATGTGATTTTTCTTTTCCTTTTTGCTATTTTATTTCCAAGAAAAAAATACAGAGGTCAGCATGAAAGAGCACTTAAAGAGATAGTTGAGCTCTGGGAAGAGGTGAAAAATAATTTGTGAGCATTATTATTGTATTATGCAAGTGTGGAAGAACATCAGATGAAAAATGTTCCCTTCAAATGCCTTAATATTCTAAATCTGGCATGTAACACCATACAAATCGGGACGGCTTTTTACGCCACATGTTCGTGTAGTCCCATATACATCTTTCTGTGTACAGTGCTTGTTACTTTACCAAGACTTGGCCAAATTTCCTATCATTTTGATGATTACAGAACCTTGCAGTAATACTTATATGCTAGATGATCAACCTTTTCTGATTGATTCCACAACGTTTCTTTCAAAATGCAATCGCATGACCATAACTGGTCTTTATCTTTAGAATGATCGAAGAACAATGAATTACAAGTCGACGCAAAGCGTAGCATCCCCTCGCAGGGTACAAATGACTTATATACGTCAGAACAAGTTACGTCCATTAGACTTTACCTACTAGGTGAGGAAGTTAACGACATTTTCGTAAATATATATATTTAATGGGCCATGACCTTTTAACTTAGACCTACATACTCTGAAATCAAACTTAGGCTGTGTTTTGATACCATGCACCTTCATATCAAATTTCATTAAAATCGGTCAAACATTGGGTGCGTTCAATCGATTTTTCGAAGCTAGAAACAAACAAACATGAATCACAAATCAAAACGCCTTTAAAAAACAAGGTCACTGCGGGAAAGGGTTCAAGCGATTTTCCATTAACGCTGATTCTAGCTCATTGCGAGGCCCAGCAACTGCGCATCACACTGCGCAGTTTGACCCAGGAAGTATAGATCAACTTCGGCGCGCGTTTTCTGGAATTGTTTACGGCCGACTGTCGGCTGCTGTTTTGAGCATAGATCGCAGTAATAAAACAAAGAATGAGCAGGTGATAGAAGGAAGAAACAAAGAATAACATAAGGAAAAACAGGAAGAGAAAGGGATAGAATTATAAACACAAAGAATACATAAGGAAAGGTGGAAAGAGAAAGTGATAGAATGATAAAAACAAAGAATAACACAATGAAAGACAGAAAGAGAAAGTGATAGAATGATAAAAATAAAGAATAACATAAGGACAGATGAAAAGAGAAAGTGATAGAATTATGAAAACAAAGAATAACATAAGGAAAGACAGAAAGAGAAAGTGATAGAATTATTAAAACAAAGAATAACATGAAAGAAGGTGATAGAAGGAAGACACAAAGAATAACATACTAGGAAAGACAGAAAGAGAAGGTGATAGAATGATTTAAACAAAGAATAACATAATGAAGGTGATATAAGGAAGAAACAAAGAATAACATAAGAAAAGACAGAAGGAGAACGTAGATAGAATTATTAAAACAAAGAATAACATGAAAGAAGGTGATAGAAGGAAGACACAAAGAATAACATACTAGGAAAGACAGAAAGAGAAGGTGATAGAATGATTATAACAAAGAATAACAAAAGAGAAAGTGATAGAATGATGAAAACAAAGAATAACATAAGAGAAGGTGATATAAGGAAGAAACAAAGAATAACATAAATAAAGACAGAAAGAGAAAGTCGATAGAATGATTAAAACAAAGAATAACATAAGAGAAAGTGATAGAATGATGAAAACAAAGAATAACATAAGAGAAGGTGATATAAGGAAGAAACAAAGGATAACATAGTTCAAGACAAAAAGAGAATGTGATGTAAGGAAGAAACAAGGAATAATATAAGGAAAGACAGAGAGAGAAAGTGATAGAATTATTAAAACAAAGAATAAAATGAGAGAAAGTGATAGAAGGAAGAAACAAAGAATAACATAAGGAAAGACAGAAAAAGAAGGTGATAGAATGATTAAAACAAAGAATAACATAAGAGAAAGTGATAGAATGATTTAAACAAAGAATAACATAAGAGAAAATGATAGAAGGAAGAAACTAAGAATAACATTAGGAAAAACAGAAAGAAAAAGTGATAGAATGATTAAAACAAAGAATAACATAAGAGAAAGTGATAGCATTATAAAAACAAAGAATAACATAAGAGAAGGTGATAGAAGGAAGAAACAATGAATAACATAAGGAAAGACAAAAAGAGAAAGTGATTGAATGCTTAAAATAAAGAATTACATAAAAAAAGGTGATAGAAGAAAAAAACACACAAAGAATAACATAATAATAGACGGAAGAAACAAAAAATAACAAAAGAGAAATTGATAGAAATATAAAAACAAAGAATTACATAAGAAAAGGTGATAGAAGAAAAAAAACAAAGAATAACATAAGAATAGAAGAAAGAAAGAAAGAATAACATAAGGAAAGACAGAAAGAGAAAATGATAGAAGGAAAACAAGGAATAACTTAACGGAACAGGCCACGATAAAGAGCATGGTATAGTGAACGCAAATTACATGAAAAGCAGGCGCGTGGTTTTTGCCCAAACCGGAACAGGCCACGATAATGACGCCATAGAATCATGATTGAGATCTCCGTTCGTTCAATCGAATTTTAGCGACCGTGATTCTGCAAAATCATGATACAAAACGCATCTTTTTAGCGTTTCATGTTTGTGTTTTTTAAACACGTTTTATTTTTACGACCGACGAAAAAATCGGTTGAACGAAACGTGTTTTAAACTAAACGTCTTTAAAAATCGTGATTCTAGGGTGAAAAAGTGCAAACTATTTCGCATATTTAACGAGCTATGACCTTTGACCTACATACTCTGAGATCTAACTTAGGCTGTGTTTTGATACCATGCACCTTCATATCAAATTTCATTAAGATCGGTCAAACATTACTAAAGTTATCGAACGGAAACCAGATTCGCATATTTATTGAGCTGTGACCTCTGATCTACATACTCCAAAATCGAACTTAGGATGCGTTTTGATACCATATGCACCTTCATATCAAATTTCATTAAAATCCGTCAAACATTACTAAAGCCATCGATCGGAAACCAGATTTGTTCCGAACGAAAGGACGGACGGAAGCGTTACTATATTCTCTCCGATTTCGTCGGCGTGGGGATAAAAAGGTATAACGTCTAGGACTTTCCAGGGAGGTGACAAAAAAGGAGTCGAAACTCTTGCAAGTTATTCAAACGCATTGGTGAGTTCTAAAGCGTAACAATGGGATGTGTACAATTCCTCTTGGCTTTGAAGTTCCATGCTCCGAGCCGCGCTTCCACGGCGGGTATTTTTGGAGGCCAGGCACCAGTTTCACATTTATCAGAAAATATTAAATTACCGGCAAAATTTCAGTGTAAATTATAAACTTTATATGGGGCTTGTATTGGGAATAGTGCATCAAACAATTTTTCAAATTTAAGACTCCGCTATTCCTATAATCTGTGTGCCAGAGTTGGTAAAAGAAAAATTAGATCCTGACAAAAACTCAATATTTTAGGATAATGCTCTAATTTGTGCAATTTTTTTTATTTTAGTTGTATTTCCCCCCTCAGTAGGGCGTTTTTATTAAATAATAAAGCATTATACATTTGTCTTCATAACAACAGCTATTGAGTGATGACAACATTGACTGGATACAACATTGAACACGTAATAATAAGACACATACAATATTGTAAGAGGACCTAAGGTTAGATGCCAATAATGTGTATCACAATGCCAGCCGTGAGCCACACTATGAACATGACGGACAAAGAAAGAGGACATAATATACAGTTCCTCATGTATACAAAGGAACATCCCTTCCCTGCTAATGCTATTATGTAAAAATGTATGGAACAGGTATCACATGCATATTCACCTGTTCTACACATTATTACATGATAATAGCAGTGAAGGGATGTTCTTTTGTCTACCACAGCAATTGTTGAGAGTAGAATGAGGAGCTGTATATTTTGTCCGTCATGTTCATAGTGCCAGCACCCACCGACCACACTCCAAACACCCAACAAGCCAGAACAATAGATCCGGTCCAGATGTTCTGGCTCGGTAAAGCGTTGGTCACATCCCACCGTGCGTGTTTTTAGTCCGTACGGTTTTTGGGGAGGCCACGGCCGCCACGTTTTTCTGAAAACGTAGGGAGGGAGTGGCAAAGGCAGGGAGGGAGTACCGGCAACGCGCGTCACACGCACTGTGTAAGTACGTGGCCCGCACGCCACGCCTGGCCGTGAACGGTTGCGTGCATCGTACGTTGCGCACGTGGTAAGTGCGTTGTACGTGCTTACAACGTGCTTACAACGTACGGTCTCCGTGCGGTTGCCACGTTATCGTACGGAGGCCGTACTTAAAAGTGCTGCTCACGTACGGTGTCCTTACTCACTCGCATGTTGTAAGTGCGTGCACGTGCGATGAACTCGGTGTTTATATAGGACGACATTCCGATGTTCTCCAGAAGTCCCAGCTGTTGCTGCCTCAAGATGTTGCCCATTCCACCGAAGAGACTATATACTGCATAAATCAGTGCGAACAATAGCTGAACTAGGGAAGTGGCGAGTAAGCACGGACCACGCACTTATCACATGCGCCTTTAAAAGAAGCACGGAGTCAGTGCGTTGTGCGCTCGTTGGCAGTACCGGGCACGCACGTCACACGCACTGGGGTGAATCGGTAGCCCGAACGCAGCCCGAACGCAGCCAAAGTTCCTCGTGCACTAAAAGTGCTACGGTGTGTCTGCGTGCTCCCAAATCCGTACGGAGGCGGTACTCATCACGTACGGATACCCAAATTTTGCCCACGTTTTTGCACGTAGACAGCACGCACTTGCAAGTACGGCGGGATGTGACCACCGCATAACTCCACTGCTCTCGCCCGTCGAGCGCAAGAGTGCAGCCAATGAATGCTGACCGCCATCGCATACATTTGATTACCATTGATTAAACATATTATCAGCATTAATGAAACCTGACCATTGAAACCTGACCAACATCTTTCAAATGAATCTTGCTTCATATTTTCACAAAAGATAGTTTTTTTCAAAACCACAATAAATCTTTACCTCGTTTAAAACTTGTTGTGGTAAAAGGCGAATTCCAGCCAATTTGTTTTTATGAATTAACCACTTAAACCAAACGATAAGTGAATTTAAAGCTTTATTAAAGGTAGTGTGTCATGAAGCGACTATGTGTCTTTCCCGTGGCCCTACTCGGAGCCAATCGGGTATAATACTACTACGGACGACGCGACTGCAGCATTCACGTGCGTGCAACATACGCGAAACCGAAACGTGAGGAGAACTTCGGTTTGTTTCGCGAACGCTAGCGCGCCGACCCAGTTTAGCGCGCGCTGACCCAGTTAATCAACTCCATTCATTTACGTGCAGTTGTCCAAAAGAAGACGTAGATGACGTTAACCAGTATTTCCCATGATACATTCCCTTTAAATTTATTGGGTGTGATTCCAAAAAAGAACAGCTTTCGTACAATTTCTTTTCGAAATATTCCCATCCCTTCCGCACTATGTGACATTCAAAAAATAAGTGTTCAAAGGTTTCTTCATGCATTAAACAGAAAGTACATGCGCTGCTTGATTTAACTTGTATTTTACACAAATAAGAGTTTGTTGGAGTAATGCAAATATTCAAGCAATATTGGAACCATCTGAGTGTAACGTTTTGTATTGTTTGGTATGGTATAGAATTAAAACATCGCCATTTCTTTAATGAGATTTGTTGCCGAATTTTCTCTTCCATCTTTCTTTCCTTTTTACATTAACTGATACTCTTCCTTTTACCATTGAAACGTTAATATTTGTACATCCCTTTTCCTTGTTTCATCAAAATACTAACAATATATGGTCTAAGTGGGTTGGTCAACTTCATAAACGCAATGATAGATTGTGAAAAACTGTCCAACTTTTCATCAATCTCCCCTATTATACTAAAATATGTTAGGTAGTCAATAGAAATATTGTAAGTTTCAATAATTTGTTGTCTGCTTAAAACCTGACCATCTGCTCCAATTAAGTCTTTTACAAATCTTACACCCTTCTGGTTCCATTGTCTAAAATTAACAAGGTTTTTATTTATTACAATGTCTTCATTGTGGCAAAGGAATTCATAGCAAAACTTTTCTTTTGCTGGAGCATCTATTTGCTCTTCCAAAAACACACCACGAATAAATTACATCCTTCTAAAAAGGATTGGTTATCAAATCAATATACTTTTCTAAATAACTATAACTGTGAAGTAAACAATGTGCATGTTTTAATGTCCCGCTATGTAATCAATGATTTACAATCTTCGATAAAAACTTTCAGTTTGCTAATGCGTGTTTCCCATGTTTTTTGGTATTTTTGCAGTTGATGAAATTACACAAGTTTGTATTCGCTTGTTCTTCTCTCATATGGAAAACTTACGCGCATCTGCTCTGCGCCTCGTCGCTTATCCTGTTAAGCACGGGGAACGTACACCAAAAAAGCCATGTTTTGATATAATTGCTGGTATTACGGGAAAATGAAAATGTTTAAAAAAAATCTTCGGACGGTTTCTTATAATTTGAAATGTCGTCTTAAAAATGATACTAAATTTGGTATTATTCTTTCAGGGGAAACGGTTGCCATTTTCCCCTAAAAGTTTTGACTTTTTCAGCCTGCTTATGGAGATTGCACTGTTTTTCCCCTTTTTTGTCGGGTTTCGCTCAGTCAACCAGTCGGCAAATCTTACACGAGTGACGTATAACAAATCTTCGGACGGATTCAGAAACCTTGACATCCCACCTTTACGTTGGTATAACGATTGTTTTCATTTGTGGAGGGGAAACGGTTGCCATTTTCCAACCAATAAAAAGTAGCTTTTCATAGTAAACCAAGGTGACTGGGATAGTGTAGCGCTATAGCTACTCACAACGAGTGCGCCCGTACCGTACAAACAATGCAGAGTTATAGCTTCCGTGCAATCGCTGTAGAGGTCAGTGTGTGTATTTAACGCAGTGCGTACAGAGTGTGTGCGTTGCGCTCAAAATCTCGGAGACCGCATCATGTCTATACATGCGCACCCGAATGGGTCATTGCACTCCAACTAGAGGGAAGTCAGTATAATCATTGGCAGAGGGAATGAGTTCGATTTCGTCTACGGTGTGATGGCAAGCCTCTGCTGGTCTAGTCTACCGTAATTTTGCATGTATTTAACTAGGTGAGGTCATTTCTAATTCTAGTTTGTTAGTGTTAGTAAGTAGTCAACGAGAGCAAGCGCTCGCACCCCCGCTTTGTCGCATTGGACTAGTCCGATCAGTGTACTTTCACGCAAGAGTGCACTTGAGCGCTCTCTCTTCGTGAAAGCGGTTGTTTAGTGCTGTATTCTTTTATGCGTGTTTAGGGCTAAAAGTCTTCCATATGTTACACATTCAACAATGGATGATAAATCATTGAAAGGGACAGGGAACAGTCAAGGGCGTCGCTAGACCTTTTTCAGTGGGGGGGGGGGGGGGGGTGTGTAGAGGCCAACGATTACCAACAAAACTAGCCCCCAATTACCGACAAAATTAAATGTCCCAATATTCACAAATTCATCCCTATACCCGGGGCTGAAGGCTAAATAGTTTTTCCTACGGACTATCTATAGTACTTGCGTATGCACAAATTGTCATTTCCTTCGACGACATAAATATACGAATTATTTTGTCAACTTAGTCAGCATCATAGCTATATATTTTAATGCAGGCGCGGAGCTAGGATCTTATTTTAGGGAGGGGCGGTAGTGAGCAAGCGACGTTTCCTTAAATTATTAGGAAAAGAAGACGATTTATTGTACCGTTCTCGACTCTTAATAAGCCCCATTTATCTGAAGTCAGTTCCTCCCCTCTCGCGCGAAGCGCGGAAGCTTTGATGTTTCCTTAAATTATTAGAGAAAGCAGACGATTCGTTGTACTGTTCGCGACTCTTGTCTGAATGAAGTCCCCCCCCCCCCTCCCGCGCGTAGCGCGAAAGCTTTGACGTTTCCTTAAATTATGAGAAAAAGCAGACGATTGGGTGAACTGTTCTCGAACTCTTAATCCTTGTCTGAATTCAGTTTCACCCTCTCTCCCCCCGCACGAAGCGCGGAAGCTTTGCCATTTCATTAAATTATAAGAGAAAGTAGACGATTCGTTTAACCGTGCTCGACTCTTAATCCTTGGCTGAATTCAGTTTCTCCCTCTCTCTCCCGCGCGAAGCGCGGAAGCTTTGACATTTCATTAAATTATAAGAGAAAGTAGACGATTCGTTTAACCGTGCTCGACTCCTAATCCTTGTCTGAATTCAGTTTCTACCCCTCTCTCACGCTGTGTGGTCTTACCCCTTCTGGCCCAGTAGTATTGACGGTATTCAAAACACGCACACATTAGCGCATTATCCTAAAATAATGAGTTTTTGTTAGTATCTAATTTTTCTGGCCCAGTAGTATTGACGGTATTCAAAACACGCACACATTAGCGCATTATCCTAAAATAATGAGTTTTTGTTAGTATCTAATTTTTCTCTTACCAACTCTGGCGCACAAATTATAGAAAGGGCGGAGTACTAAATTCGAAAAATTGTTTGATGCACTATTCCCAATACGATCCCCATATAAAGTTTATAACTTACATTGAAATATGCCGATAATTTAATATTTTGTAATAAATGTGAAACTTGTGCCTGGCCTCCGAAATTCCCCGCAGCGTAGCATGGAACTTCAAAGCCAAGTGGAATGTTACAAATCCCATTGTTACGCTTTAGAACTGACCAATGCGTTTGAATAAATTACAAGAGTTACGACTCCTTTCTTTCACATCCCTGGGTCAAGGAAGAGAGATACAAATTTGAAAGAGAGAGCGAGAGAGGGGGATGAGGGTGAAAATGTATAAAAGCTGCTCGTTGCTTCACTAACCTTTGAATCCACCTCTCGGCCTTGAAGGTCTGGAAAAAAATCGTTATCTTTAATCTCTATGCCGTCCCTATGCACCACCAACTGACGGACACACGTTCGATGACAAAGTGCATCCACTATATCTACTGTTAATTGTCCAACGCCGTCCCACTCTTTAACAAATGTTATGCTCTCTTGTGCCTGTTGAAAAGAATAGATGCTGGTTTCATATTTGAAAAAACCGTGACATAACATAGTGGGCACAAAAAACTAGGTACATGTATAAGCAACATTTTGGACATATTCCCACATACAACCGAGTATATGTTGTATATATGGTAACTGAAGTAGGGCAAAGTTAAATGGAATTTGTACAAGACACAAATCCTACATATTATGTTTAAACTTCAAATTAATTCGGCTTATGACATTGAAAGTTTTGCCAATATGCTTCAACATATTTGAGGCTGGACACATTTCTGCAGGTTTCGATCTAACAATTTATATGCTTTTGAATTTGTATTTTGAATCGTACATGATACTAGATGTTTGATACGTGTATACTTGATGTCCTTTTTTGTATCCTCTTCCATTTGCGCTGTACATTTTTACGGATTTTTTTTTTTTTAGTACAGAGCGAATAGGAAAGTACCTTGCAAGAACCTTCAAAGCGTTGTTAATTTGTGTTTGGTTCATTATACATCTCAAAATAACCAAACATATAATGTTTCGATTAGATTTGGCACAAACATTCACTAATGTGTTTCTCTCTATTTTCTGCTCTTACAAAACAAACTGAATATCAGGGTGAACTTCTCTTTAAGTACATGTATCATATTTTCACTTTTAAAACTTCTTTAGGACCAACATAGTCGATATTACAAAGACATTTACCATGTCATGTTGAAGTGTTATTTTTATCCTGTTCTCAGTAGTTATTTGTTCAGCCAAGGGGTCCAGTTCGTCATCCGTAAAACAGCTAATGATACTATACAAAATATATGTTCAAGGAAAGTACATATTTTAACATTTTGAATCACTGAATGTTTAAAGGAATTAAAGAAGGAATATAATACTACATGTATGTGGTATAATAAATTAGAATACGATGTACGAATTCCTTCCAAGCAGGATATATACCCGCTAAAAATTAGGGTTTTTGTTAATGCTTTGTCTTATATAATATTTTTTGTTTCGGTTTCAAACAGTTCAAGTTAGAAAATGATTGATTAGTCTACACTATCAAAACATATTTAGTATTAAATGTGAAATAAGACTCCAATATATTATAAATGTTCTAGGTGGCTATATAGCGATGAACGCCAATGGCAATGGTTTAATCATCAATATGAATTAAATTATGTAGTTTATTTATGTTTTAAGTCCCTTTTACTTTACCACCGACCCTTGAATTGTGAAAACAAATTGAATAACTGACAACGCTGTTAGAAGCAGACAACTCTTACCCTTAACAAAATTGCTCTTGGCATAATTCTGATTGCTGCCAGAAATTGAAACCATTTAATTTATTTTGTTGTATTTTTCTATTCATGAATAGGCCTTTCCGTTTTTATTAATTAGCTAATCTAATTTATTAATCGATTTGTATTATTATCATTATTGTCATTATTTTATTATAATAATAATTATTATTATTAGCATTATCATTATTTTCATTGGAAATAGTGAAAGTTTCTGCACATGGCCCTAAACATACCTTATTGATTTCAAATGCGGGTGGTTCTTTAGATTCTGTAGTATTGCTTCGCTGCGTATATTGCCCATTACTAGCTCTCGGAAGGTCAGACAGGTGAGTTGAGGGAATGAACTAGAGAAAAGTTGCTCCAGTGAAGTAGGTTTTCCAATAAGAGGAACTAAACTTATCCCCACACCAACACACTCAATAGACAACACTGCTAGGCTGGAATGTGCCAAAAGTTCAACATCTCTGGGAAAGACAGTATAACTTGAGGCAAAAGTCAATCGTGTCAAGCTCGGGAATAGGTCCCCAACGGTGACAAGAATTTTATCGTCATTAAAACTCAATAGACCGATAAGGAATTCAACGTCTAAAACCAGATCTTTGATTGAGTATTCATCTCTCTGTGTATGAAATGACAAAGACGCAGAGTATAGTCAATAAATCGTTTCCTATAATATCAGACTATATAATATGATTTGTATATTTTCTACATTAAAAAAGAAATGTTAGCATGAAAAAGAAGGGCAGCTTAATCATGTTTTACAATGCCATACAGACATAAATTCCCATTGTTGAATTGATAATGGTTTTATTGAGAATAAAATGACAACAATGCATCGCCTGTAATCCAGCTAAACATGGAAGTTACAAACTTATTTAGCCGAAGACGCGGGTTCGAAACTGAGTCACGTCTTTCGGATGGTGACGTTAAAGGTCGGTCCCAGACGTAAATAATCATTTCTGATTGATACACGTCTGTATCAATCTCGAACTCTCATTACACACAAACACACACATAACATAACATCAAAATTAATGAACTGAACTTGGATAAGTAAATTGTTAAGAATAATATTTAACTTTAAAATTCTTATTTCTTATTATTTGATCTCCCTAACTCATTTTATATAAAAAGGAGATAAAGAAAATTGAAGAAGAACATGATGATGATGTAAAGTAAAGAAAGAAAAGAAAAGAGGATGGTAAGATAAAGAAGAGGATGAAGCGGAAGAAGAAGAAGAGAAAAAGTGGAAGAGAAGGAGGAAGAAGAAGAAGAAGAAGAAGAAGAAGAAGATTCCAGTGTGGTTAGTAAGATGATAGACAGAGGGTAGTGCGAATAGTAACACTATCATAAGGTATCGGTATCAATATGCAGGCATTACGCTTTATACAAACTACAAATGATAGAGGCGAAGTTATATAGAAAATAAATACTTATATAACAAATTGTACGAATTAAAAATGTACTCTAAGTAAAAGCTACTCTCAGGAAAAGGTTAATACATTTCATCCAGACTATAAAAAGGGAGAACCATTAGAAGAAGCAAACGTAGAAGGAGAGAGAGGGAAAAGAGGATTGAGAATGAAGGATATAAGGGTGAGATGAAGAAAGGAGGTGGAAAATAAAAGTGGTAGAGGAAGAGGAGACAACTGTGACATTGGCCATGGAAGATAATTTCAGTCATTTAAACAATTAAAAATAAATGGTGAACACAGATTGTTAACTTACAGAAGATGTAGTGGTTCTATTATAAAGATACAAAGATTAGACCCCAGTATAAATATAAAAGTGGTATATGTACATAAATATAAACTAATCTGCATACAAAATTGTATTAGTAATTGAAACCATAGTTTGCCTTCAAGTATTGCACTTATGGGATTACATCACAAGTATAATATTGTTAGTATTTAAAAACATAATTTTTCTTGTTAAGTAGAATTGTAGATGCGTATAAGTGATGGTATGGGGCTGTTTTTCACCCTGTTTGTTCGGCAACGTAGTTCAGGTAATTTCTTAGTATGTCTAAGAACTCTTTTCTGAGAAAGCTGGGGTAAGATGATCTTTAATTGGTTCCTGGAAATACTTTTTCCAATGAAAGATGTGCACAGCACATGTCTCCTTTGCTCAAGTGTTTGTCTATCAAAGCAGGTAAGAACGTTCTGGTAAGTTGTATACCGAGCACTGACGATGATGCGGAGGGCTCGCTTTTGGATTTTTGCTAATTGTTTCTTGGTGATGCCGCTATTCCAAATCCATATTCGAGAATGGGCCGAACATATCCATCATGTATGGTTAACAAATCGCGAACTGGAAGGCAGTGCCTTTTTAAGATATGTAACATGTGAAGTTTTCGGTTTGCTCTTTTGATGATATCTGTAACATTTGATTTCCATTTCAGGTCACTTTGAATCAGAATGCCGAGAAGCTTTATTGTATTGACAGATTGTAGTTCTAGGCCATCGACGCGAATAGCGGGTAGGACAGTAGGATTTCTTGTGAAATTGACTTCCATTGCGAAACATTTTGTGGCGCTCAGTTACATGTGGTTGGCCTTTGGCCAGGAGGCGAGATCTGTGACGGTACTTTGCATGCTGGGCGGTCCATCTCGAGTACGACATTCGACGGGCGTCATGTCGTCGACGTACTTGTAGGCGTTGATTCCGGTCGGTAGCGCTGCGTCATTAATCATGGCTAGAAAGATAATGAGCCCTAAGCGAGTTCCCTGTGGTACTCCAGCCTGCAACATCGACCAATCAGATAGAACTGATCTGTAACGGGTACATTGTTGACGGGATTGCAAGAAAGTCATGATGCATGGCACATTACAGGGGCGAACTCCTCAGCTGATAAGTTGTGTTATGGCGAGCATACTAGTATGGTCGATTCGATCGATGGCTATCGTTGCGGATTTCGGTTTGTCTGGATTTTGGGGTTTCCAAACTGCATCTGATCCAAATTGGGTTCTATGTCACTAATTACTCATTTTGCGACGAAATCTTCTGTTATTTTGGCAAAATGTTCTGTGAGTGATACAGGACGGAGCTTCTCAACAGATGGGGGGGGGGGGGGGGGGGCTCGATTTGGGGATGGGAACTACAATTGCTCTTTTCCATTCATCAGGAACTACATTTTGTTGAAAAGACGAGTTGATCACGTGAGTGAGGGGAGTAACGAGTTCATACGATAATTCACGTATGATATGAGAGGAAATGCGATCCGGGACACTCGCGGTATTACGCTTAACTTTGGCGAGGGCCTTCTGTACAGTGGCGGATCCAGAGGGGGGGGGGGGCCGGGGGGCCCCCCTGGAAAAAAAAGGACAAAAAAAAGAAGGACAAAAAAAGGAGGAAAAAAAGAAGGGACAAAAAAGAAGGAACAAAAAAAGAAGGGAAAAAAAGGAAGAAAAAAAGAAAGAGAGAGAGAGAGAGAAGAAAAAGAAGGGAAAGAAGAGAGAAAGGGAAAGAAAGAAGAGGAAGAAAAAAAGAAAAGGGGGAAGAAGTGATCGGGGGGGGGGGAGAGCCTCGCCTCCCAGGCTGTCGCCTCACCCCCTCCCCCAATCAAAAAAATAAGAGAGAAGGAAGGAAATAGAAAGAAGGGGGTTTCAGTTGCAATTTTTCCGCCAACATGTTGTGGATCGGGGTGGGGGTGGGGCAAAATTCCCTTGCCTCTCCCCGCCCCGCTAAAAAAAAGGTGAAAGAAGGAAAAGGAAAAAAGGAGAGCTAAAAGGGACCGAAAAAAAGGTGAAAAGAAGGGGAAATTTGCAGTTAATCCCGCCAACAACGTGTGGAGAAGGGTGGGGGCCGAAAGGACCTTGCCTCCCCCCCCCCCCCATCAAACCTTAAAGAGAGAGAAGGAAGGGAAGGGAAAGGGAAAGAGGAGATAAAGGGAAAGAAAAAAAAGAGAAATAAGAAAGGTAGGGGAGATCAGTTGCGATTTTTCCGCCAGCAAAGTGTAAATCGGGGGAGGGGGGGGGGGGGGGAGGGGGGCGGGGCACTGGGGTTTTGATCGGGGAGGGGGCTCGGGGGAATTACAATTTAAAAGTGGTTTATTTCTTATTCCATAACGGTGGTTTACACATAATGCTGAAATGAAATAATTTTTCGAGATTTTTCCTCATTCTTTAGTAAATTATACTTTTTTATGCGTTTGTAAATTAACAGCCAGGCAAGAAATATGCTTCTTGAGATGCCTACATGTCAGGGCCCGCGGAACGGCGGGGATCGGGAGCCTCCAGCTCCCCCCCCCCCCCCTATTTTTTTGGGGAAAAGCATTTTAAAGAGAAATAGAAAAAAAGAGAGCAAGAAAGAAAGAATAGTTAACTACCAGTGTCCTAACAAAATAAGGTATAAGAAATTGCTCATCTGACCGTAATTTTCACTCTTTCTCTCCTTCTCTTTCTTTGTCATCACTCCAACTCTCCCTCTCCTACACCTTCTCCCTATCTTTTTCTTTTTTTAACAAAAATTTGAATCTGATCAATGAATTTTTATGAAATGTCATATGTTTGATTACTGATTTATGTCATATTTTGTGCTATTTCAATTTGAATTGCAATTGTATTGTATATAACCTTGTGAAATGGATCGCAATTCAGCCATTGGCTGCGATGATCTTTTTAATAAAAAACATTTCTACCTAAACGCCTAAAACCCCTGAGGTTCCGGGGGCCCTGCCCCCAGGACCCAACCAAGGGCACTTGGGCAAGCCCCTTGATACTCATCTGACCGCAATTTAGTGCCTAAAACCCTTGATCTTCTGGGGGCTCCGCCCGCTGGACATCACGCCAAATCAGTGTCCTGCCAGCGTCACAAATAAAGTATGAAATATATGCATCTTACCTTAATCAAATGCCTAAACCCCTGAGTTTCCGGGGGCTCTTCCCCCTGGACCCCACTGGATACTAATCTGACGGTTATGTTATGCCTAAAACCACTGAGCTTCTGGGGGCTCTACCCGCTGGACCTCAGGCCAATCAGTGTCCTGCCAGTGTTACAAATAAGGTATACAAATATGTTCATCTGACCGTAATCAAATGCGTGAAACCCCTGAGATTCAGGGGTTTTCGCACCCTCGACCCCACCAGTGGCCCTGAGGCGAACCCCTGAATACTTTTCTGACCATAATTTGCCTTCAACCCATGAATTTCCGGGGGCGGACAAGGTATCAAAAGATGTTCATCTGACCGCAGGCGCGTAGCCAGGGGGGAGGGGGGGGGGGGAGGGGCAGTGGGGGAGCCCCCCCCCCCAAAAAAAAAAAAAAAAAAACACGCCGGCCCAAAAAAGAGAGGAGAGAAAAGAAAGAGGACGTATGAAGAAAAAGGAGCAGACAAAATACATTTTTGAAATTCAGACAAGGATTAAGAGTCGGAAACGGTACAACTTATCGTCTTCTTTCTCTAATGTTTTAATGAAATGTAAAAGCTTCCGCGCTTCGCGCGGGAGGGGAAAAATTGTATTCAGACGAGCTGGCGCGTACGCAGGGGGGGAGGGGGGGGATCGGGGTTGAACCCCCCTTTTTATGTGTGTATTTTGGAGCAACCCCCCCCCCCCCCCCCAACGGAACAAAATGTCAAATTTTCAAATTTCGAGACCAAAAAACAAAAAAAGTGTCCTCTTACCCCCCCTCCCCCGCCTATTCAGTGGCTGGCTGAGTCGTTGCGACTTTTTTCAGGACAAAAAAAAAATGGGCCCCCCCCCCCCCCCCTAAGAAATCCTGGATCCGCGCCTGCTTCTGTACCTCCCAAGGGTAGACTGTTGGACTTGGTTTGGGCGATGGCAGAAAAGTAGGCAAGAGGCGTTTAGTGGGTCTAAGTCTCGTGAAATTTAAACGAAATGCTCATTAATTGCGTTAGCAATCTCCGTGATGTCCTCTGAATCTAACCAAGGTACGGCAATAGGCAGCTGGTCCCGCTTTCCGCCTGTCATCACGTGAATCTCGCGGTACCAGGCATCAGGGTTGCTCTTCTTCAGTCGCTGTACACGCGTTGGGTAATATTCCAAAGATCCTCTTTCAATCATTCGTTTGATTTTATTACGTATACGTTTCCAATCATTATGTTGGTCATATACACGCTGCCGTTTGTGAATCAGGTATTTTATTTCGCCAGTTATCCATGACCATGGTTTATCCGTTTGGTTTAGTTTCATTTTACGAGTTGGGAAGTGGACGTTGAGGGCAGCATAGAGGGTTGTATAGAAGGCGTGACACTGCGTGTTGACGTCACGTGGTTTGGTAACTTCTCTCCAACCATGTGAGCTCGCCCATCTTCCGAAAGAACAGATTGCACTGGCAGGCATCGGACGGTTTATGCGTGTTTTTGTCAAATTTGGCATTGCTCTGTAATGTTTCGGCTGCCATAGTAATGTCGCATGGTCACATTGTCCAATCAGTGGCAAAATTTGTACTTTGTCATATTAAAACTGACTAATGTTAGAAATTATTTTGTTTAGTGTGTGTGTGTTCCCCTTGTTGGTTAGTGCACGATTTGTTTGTACCGCTGGTCATACAGAAGAGGGGTAACGTCGAGTTGATTAAAATCACCCATTACGATAAATTCCGCATTTGGGTGATTTGTAGTGAGAAGGTCCAAGGTTAATTGAATGTGGTCCATCAACCGTTCTGCGACTGCTTATCGGGCTGCGGATAATATATCACGGCGCAGAATAAGCACGAGATAGATCGTGGAAGACGAGTTGGTCGAACGTGTATCAATATAACTTCGAGGTCATTGGGAACGGAGACATTGCTGGGTTGGGAAGGGTAAATATCATGTTTCGCATACAGGGCTACGTACGCCACCACATATGCGATTGACTCTCGATTTAGTGACTAGCGCATATCCCGGTATGGAAACTAGTTGAGCCGATGGTCATGCTTATACCACGTCTCGGTAATTCCACAAATATCAGCATCATTTTCTAGGATTACTGTACATAGTTCATAAAACTTATTATTAACCGTATCAGACATCTGAGCAGGGCAATTTTTAAATGTTATTGCCCTCAAGGTTTGATGGATAAGTCAACAAAATTACAATAAGTTAGTCCGCTCAGAAAAGTCAATGGGATTTTGTGTGTGATTTGGCGGGCAATATAGGTTATACAGTAAACCAATTAACAAATATTTTAGCCCGCTCAGAACAGTCAATGGGATTTGTGTGTAATTTGGCGGGCAATATAGGTTATACAGTAAACCAATGGACAAATATTTTAGCCCGCTCAGAAAAGTCAATGGCAAAATGCGTGTTAAACTAGTGAGCAATAATGTAGATCCAGTTGTAATTTACATCGCGCATCAGCTACTGTAATTTACATTGCGCATCGCGTATTAGAAAATGCGCACTTTGCGCGAACTCCATTGTGACGTAACAATCACACCCTAGGCAAACTGTTTGCAGTGTATCGAAATTCTGTCAAACACTGGATGAACAGTGCTGGTTTGACAATGTTTTTGCAACTTCTATTGCTAGGAAACCCTGTGTAGCCTGCATAATTTAAGAGTATAAGATAGTAAGAGTTTCTTGTTTGCTCTAGATGTCTGATGTGGTTAATAATAGTAATATTGACTGCCTAATTCAGGGCAATACGACTTGTCATATATCACCCTCACCTACGGTTCGGGCGATATATGTCGTATTGCCCAGAAGGCAGTCAATATTACTTAATTGTTCGCTGAGCGGGGGTTGCATAGAAACACGGTGGGGAGTTGCAGAATATTATGTTTCCTGGTTGGAACTGTTCGGCTTTTGACCTGGTTGATGATCGTGGGGATGGTGTTGCGATAATGTTTTTGTTTACGCTTACCAGCTCGACATCCACGATGGGTATTGGCTTCGTGTCTTTAAATGCCGAGTTGCTTTATATTGTCCCATACAGGAAGTGAAAGAGTCACGTTTACATTCGATGATAATCCGATGGCAGTAAGTTGTTCTGAACTATAGTAATGCTGCCTGGGGGTATGGTATACATGGCGACTGTCAGAACTATATATTTGTACTGTTTCAGGCCCCGGGTTTAATTTGACATCTCCACAGCATATCAGTGAGAGAGAAAAAGTGGCACATGAGTTCCTAACATAAAAAATCCTCTGTGTGCCCATGCCTTGAGCCATAATATAAACAGTTCCGGAGGTTCAGGTTATGCGAGAGCAGAAATAAAGTTGTATAGTATACCTTCAATTAATGAGTATACCTGCTCCACAATGATTGCCTTAGGCTTAACATACGGGGTGCCTACAAACATGGAACAATAATTTGATTGGCAACATCTTTAACACGTACCTAGTAGTATCCTCTAATTAAATTTATTCATTAAATTCAAATGAACGTTTATTTTCTTCCATTCAATTTGTCACCATACTTGACATCTTTTCAAACAAAACAATTTATACTTAGGAACATAAATATAGTTTAAGAACAAGGAAGAAGGCGCGAATTCAGCAAATTAAGCAAAGCTTGTAAATGGGTACGCCCGAATACACAACTACATATTAAATATACATTATAAATATAAGAAAGGAATACAGGGATAGGCAAGAAGGAGGAGAGGATAGAGAGCTAGAAAAAGAGAAAAGAATAGGAAAAGAAAAGGAACGCAACAATAGTAGCAATGGAGTGTATGACATGCACAAACAACATAATGGCAAGATATAAGTGATAGTATAGTGAATTTAAGAAAATAATCAGTTGGAACTACAAATTTATGATCACTTTTGTAAAACATAGCAATTTCCCAATGTTACAAGAAAATTAGCGCGTATAACAGGCGCCTGGAAATTTCATAACAAGCTCTCAAATGAATTTTATTCTTGATACAAAATGGGTTATGAATAGAGGTAAACATCGTCATACACACACATTAAGGTAATTTAGAGTCCTTATAGTATCTATTTTATAGAGTTAAAGTGACTGTAAATCATTGAATTATTCAAACGAGAAAAAAAAATATGTGTAGAACCTAAAGGGCATGTTATGCAATGTTTATAGATCTTCTAGTTTCTGAAAATGGATATCATAAGATCAATCTTTAGTGTTTGTTTCAGAACTTAAAATAAATATTTGAATATTTGAAGAGTAGAGGAAGTTATCAAGCTGTTTTTATCTTTCAAAACAATATTTTGCGTTTCCTACAGAATACTGCAAGTCATAATGATTGCAATAGAAATAGATAGAAGTAAGTCATAATTTACTGCAAAACCTTCTTGAAATGATTAATTTTACTTCTTGTTCTTTAATAAAAGATGACATTTACAAATGATTTATCAATTAGTGGTGATTTTACCAAGAACTTTAAGTTAGAGTGTTCTCAATCATGTCAATGGAAAACCTTGTTGCCGAATACAAAAGTGAAAGGTCTATGCTTTAGCTTGTGGACTGATACTATTCGACTACTACTACTAATAATAATATTGGATTCTTATATAGCGCACGTATCGACCTTGTGAAATAAGTTGCGTCTGTTTGTCTTGCCTCTCATATGAAAGGGCAGAACCTCAACTTACTAGAAATGTGATTTTTCTCTTTGAAATTCAGATACCGCCCGCCAAATGACTTTTTGGCTTCCTCTCTTCAAATTCATTTAAATTACTCATGCGTGAAATATGCATCATATGAGCTACATCAAATGAAATAAGAGAATCTAAGCTTTCCAAATATGTGTCATTTATCAATTATAAATGTGACTGAGTTATGCTAAAACATCGATCATTCTCATATAAGTGATCATAACTCTGGAGTTTTAATTTTATTCTTGTGAAATTTACAAAGAAAGTAAGGGGATGCATAATACCTATGAAATTTCATTGAAAACGGTTAAATGCTTTATATTAGATGTGAGGAAGAGTGGTCGAGATGTGCAAGAATTACATAATTACATACATACAAACACTGGTAAGCTGGGGTGGGGCTGCAGCTATTTGCGAGGGTGGATCAAGTGCCCCTACCCCCTTCCCCCTCCCCACGCCAGTGAAAACGAATTTGTTTGATAAAATTATGGAAATGCAAACACTACTTTCAAAAAACAGAAATTTGTCATTCCTTGCTCATGTTTCCTGATTGAGGTGTCATATGAAAGGGCAGAACCTCAACTTACTAGAAATGTGATTTTCTCTTTGAAATTCAGATACCGCCCGCCAAATGACTTTTTGGCTTCCTCTCTGCAAATTCATTTGAATCACTCATGCGTGAAATATGCATCATGTGCGCTGCATCAAATGAAGGAAGAGAAGGACTGTTAAAATAAAGTTTACCTGCAAAGATCAACTCGACATTTTATCACAGTCCCACCAATGGCTCACGGAATTAGGACAAACAGGTATAAGGGAGAACCTGGTTCATCCTCCTTTAAATACAAACTACCGAAAGGACTGACTATGAAATGCATTTTACATGCCCTAGACTTAATTGAATGTGCACGAAAAAGAATACCTGAAGGTCATGTTCCTATTGATGCTGCACATGATGAACTAACTAAGATTTATCCCCATTTAAACCCTGATATTTGTCGCCATTTTGCTGTTATCCGAACAAACACGGAAGATGCCGAAGGTGTCGAAGAAGCCGACTACGAAGTACCGTCACCGCCCTACAATGATTCTACAATGGAAAATGTTCCACCACCTGACGAAATACCGGACAACGATGCATTGCCCGAAGAATGCCATATATGTGGCGCTCAGTGTAGAGCGAAGGAGCATATTTGCATACGATGTAAGGGTATGAATCATCGCATCGATCAGTTATCTCTGGAGTTACGTAAGGTCCAGCACGCAGTAGAAGCATTAATAGACAATCCTCGGAATGCTCAGATCAACCCACCCCAGCAATATCAACAAAGCAATCGCCCATCGACACAACAAAATAGAAGTCAGGTTCCACCGGATGTCGCCCGTTCCCAGGATAGCTTTCCAGTCTTACCTGCCCACCCAATGAATCACACGAGTGGCTACACGAACCCCCCTCCCCCTCGACCAGTTCGACCCCCTCCTCAATATCGACCTACACAATACAACTCTCATGCACGTATGCAACCTCCTTTGTCATACTACCAGTCGCATAACGGCACTCAGGCCCCTCCATCTCTTCAACCAAGACCCTTTAACCCCAACTCACAGAGCAATCAGGGAACAACAAATGCGTACCTAGATCCATACTTTGGCAATCAACAACAGTCGTATGCTTCAGTAGTCCGAGCCCCGCCCACTTTCTACGAATTTCCAGCAAGCTGTAGATTCTGCGGTGAACCGAATCACCGCGAACACAAATGTAGACATGGAATACAACTTCAGTGCCGACGATGTTTTGAATTTGGCCACAAAGAGAAAATGTGTCAATACTAAGTCGATGGCCAAGAAGAGTGTGCCATTGATTTAAATGCTGTCGATGGACAAGAGAAAGTGAACTCAGGAAAGTCTCCTCAAAGTGAATACTGTAAATGTGCCTTTCGTTTATCCAAATACAGTGGACTAAAAATTGGTCACCTTAATGTTCGTAGCTTAAGTGATAAAATAGATGAGATACGTTTTTTGATAAAAAAGATTAACTTTGACATACTTTGTTTAACCGAAACCTGGTTACATGAAAAGATCAGTAATACTGAAGTGAAAATTGATGGCTATGTTCTGGTAAGAAGAGATAGAGGTAATGGTAAAAGAGGCGGAGGTGTATGTCAATTTATCCGCGATACTTTATTTTTTACTGAAAGATGTGATTTGAACAATGATTTACTAGAAGCAAAATGGACAGATTTATCACTAAAATCTGAAAAAATTACGATTGGTTGTGTGTATCGACCACCAAATTCAGATATGAATTATTTTAACAGCATGCTTGATATCTTTGAAAAAGCTAGTATGGATAATTATGATATAGTTGTATTAGGGGATCTTAACTATGACTATAAAATCGATGACGATAATCCTATTAACCTACTGGAAAACTTGTTCTCTTTACGACAAATGATTTTAAAACCTACAAGAGTAACAAGTACCTCATCGAAATGCTTAGATCACATTCTTAGTTCTATACCGGACAAGCACTTAATTAGTGATGTTGCTAAAATAGCCCTAAGTGATCACTATTTGATTTATACATGTATCAATTTACAAAAAGAAGTGAAAGTTAAACATAAAGTAGTTCGTTTTCGAGACTACCAGAATTTTGATGAGAAAACCTTCATTCAAGACTTGAAAAACTGTTTAAACCTTAATGATATACTTACCAGCAATTTATCTGTAAATGAAATGTGGACCAAATGGAAAACCTCTTTCGATGAAGTTTGCAATAGTCATGCTCCAATGAAAGAATGTAGAGTTAAGGATCGTCACAATCCATGGATTACTTCTGATGTTGTAAAACTTATGTATAAGAGAGATTATTTAAAAAAGAAATATGACAAGCTCAAACTACCTCATATTTTGTCTGAGTATCGTCGGACGCGGAATAATGTTACTAAAGTTATTAAAAATAAAAAACGAAAATATTTCAGTACTGTTACAGAGAAGTATAAAGGTGATAGTAAGAAATTATGGAAAGAAATAAATAAGTTTATAGGACGGAAATCTACCAATACAGATATCCCTAATAATTTGAATGGTGATGATTTTAATGAATATTTTGTAAATATAGGAAAGCAAATTTCTGATTCATTTCAAAATGAAGTTTTTATATGGAATCATCCTGATAGCACATACACTTTCGGATTCCAATCAGTTAAAGTTGAAAAGGTTAGAAAGATCCTTTCCCAGCTATCGAGTGACTCAAGTCTTGATATTTTAAATTTTGATACCAAACTACTTAGAATAGCATCGCCTTATATAAGTACCTCTCTGAGTGTATTGTTTAATGAAAGTCTGTTAAGCGGATTAATACCGGAAGACTGGAAGATTGCTCGGACCACTCCCATTTATAAGGGTAAAGGGGATTTGGGTGATATGACTAATTATAGGCCCATCTCGGTGGTATGTCACTTAGCTAAATTACTGGAAAAAGAAATTCAGAGTCAATTACTTTTATATCTTCAAAAACACAATTTTATAAATATTGATCAATATGCTTTTTTACCGAACCACTCGACAACAACATGTTTACATAAGATTTTAGATGATTGGTATGATTCTTTTAATGAACGTGAAATGGTTGGTACTTGTTTCCTCGATATATCGAAATGTTTTGACTGTATCGATAATAAGTTATTACTGCAAAAATTGGAAAGATATGGTGTTCAGAATAATGAGTTGATATGGTTTTCAAACTACTTGTCTGGTAGAAAACAAACTGTTTATTGTCATGAGAAACTGTCTAATTTTAAGAGTCTGACTATTGGAATACCCCAGGGCAGTGCACTGGGTCCTTTACTTTTTCTTGTTTTTATTAATGATATAAGTGAATGTCTAAGATCATGTTCATGCAATATATATGCTGATGACGTTGTTATATATATTTCTGATAAGAATATCGAAGTTATTAGGGATAAGCTGCAGGCTGATCTAGAGGGAATTAGTAAGTGGTATAAAAGAAATAAACTAAAAGTTAATACTGAAAAAACTTACAGTATGTTATTGAAACGCAACTCGCAAAATAGTCAGGATTTAAACATTTCTTTGGATGGAAATAAAATCAAACAAGAAAAAAACATTAGGTACTTAGGAATTGAATTGGACGAAAACCTAACCTGGAATATCCATGTAAAGAAGCTCAGTAAATCGTTAGCTTATAAAATATTTTCTTTGAAAAAGGTCAGTAATTTCACCGATACGAATGTGTTGAATAAAATTTATAAATGTATAATCCAACCTATATCAGATTATGCATGCTCGATATGGGGGAATTGTTCTGTTTATAACAAGAACATTATTTTTAGATTACAAAAAAGAGCAGCAAGGATAGTTGAACGGAATTTTGATTTTAATGAAAGTGGTCTTGATATTGTTAAAAGATTGAAATGGCAGGTTTTAGAAGAAAGACGTAACTATTTCCTTGCTTGTATAATGTATAAATGTATCTATGGCTACGCTCCATTACGTTTGTGCAATGCTATTGACATGGTTTTTGAACGGCATCCAATGAATACGAGATTGGCTAACTCAATGAGTGTTGTCCTTCCCAAGCCTAGTATTGAAATTTTCAAGAATAGTTTACGTTACGAAGGCGGCAAAGTATGGAATAATTTACCCTCTAACCTACAAAATGCACAATCCATCGACTGTTTTAAAAACATGTATAAAAAAGCCTATTTCAGCAAATTATGAATAATATCATCGTTGTTTTTGCTCTTTTTGCTTTAAGTTTAATTTGGTACTTCATGATATAAGTTCATTTTGTAGTGTGATAGAGTTTTGATTTCGAATAGATTAGTTGATTACTTGATTCCATTATTGTATTTTTATATATTTAATTAAATATCATGTATTTTTGACTTGGTTTTTACTCAAGATTATGGTCACTATATATTTTTATCATGACTTCATGAATATTTTAACAATTCTCATTATATATGTATGATTATTCTGTTTTGATGTTTTAGTGTAAGTTTTTAATATTCAGGACCAGGATGTAAACCAGTCCTTTCTGATCTTGTTATCCTGATGAAATATGTTCAAATAAATAAATAAATCTAAGCTTTCCAAATATGTGTCATTTATCAATTATACTTGTGATTAAGTAATGATAAAACATCAATAATGCTAGGTTTCGTTTTTTCTGGGACGCACTGTAGAAACCCTGTCTCACAAAGGCGCACAATCATTTCTGCCCCCTACCCTCTCAAGGACTCATCTCTCTACAAAAGAGGGGGCAATTTTTTTTGTGTGTTTTTTTTCGTCCCATTCGCAAGATAAAAATTAAGCCATCAATCATTTTGCTCGGTCACTACATTCCGTCGCTCAGTATATTTTAAACTTACTTTGAAGTTATAAGTCTTGGTACAGTAGCGATAATCTGTTGAATAGTTCGGAATATGCTGAGTTGCTTTAATTTATTTTGAGTTAAAGCATTTTCTAGACTTAAAGCTTTATTCCGGTAGTACACAACCCCACAATGAAAATGTAGATATTTCCTCTTCTAGCCATGCACACCCCACCTTATAATGTCACTCTTCACCCTGCTATCAGTGGAGACAATAATAAATCCATCCCAGGCCCCATAAACGATGAAGACAATGGGTGAAATGTGCATATTTTTTAAATATCCTGTGCGAAAAGGAAAACGTGCTTGTTTGGCGTATATACAGGTAGCAACATTTCAGAGAATAACAAATATTGTTGAAAACCTATGCTAGTTGCCCCCCCCCCCCCTCCCCCCCCCCCCAAAAAAAAAAAAAATGAAAATGAAAATGAAAAGGTTCAGGTGTGCCTCGTCCCAGGGTAATGTTTTTTTTATCACAAAATGGAAGTATAATTTACACTGTACCATGTATCAATTTATCTGATAAAGACGAAATGTAATCATTAGTATTCTGTTTAAATAATTATATATTTACCGCCATTGTAGAAACTTGTGTACCCGTATGCATTAACTTGTAGAAGTCATGATCCAATGGTGCACACTCAAACTGTAATCTTGATAATGAGTTCGATGTTAATAGGACGTCTGCTAGGTCACGTGATACAGTTGGGCCACATGTTATGCCTGATAATACCAAAGCCTCCTGAAATAAACAAAAACACGTTACAATTACTATACATTGACATACAATTATGAAAGAAATTATTACATCATTGGATAAGTTTTATTGTTGTCATGGAGGTTGTATGCCGGCTATACACTTTTCTAGATACTCATACAAATATTGATTGCTTTGAGGGACATGGTTATAACTATCTGGCCGGTTTCTTTTTATAATTATATACATTCTCTACACTTGTTTCGAGACGCCGAAGATGGCGTTTTTTACGAACTCGTACGCTCAGCCCCATGACCCAGCCTACGATTTCTTTGCCGGGTTTCCTCATGTAAGGATCATACCATAAGGAGGTCGCATTACATTGATGTGGTGGAGATCAAAATTGAATCGGCCAGACTCTGGACTAAATGAAATCTCAAAAATATACGGGGCCCAAGACGAGGTCAAGTGGGCAAACCGCAGTCAAGAGATGACAGAGAAGCAATATACTTTAAACATGACCCCCCCAAAAGTAGTATTTGTATACCGCATCCGTCGAGTCAATTCTAAAAAAAGGAATACATGTATTCTAACAAAATAGGCATTTCGAAATGTATTTATTTGTAGGAAAATTTACATGCGTTTCTTACTGCGCATATTCCTTGTTGACTTTCGTTGTACGCACAAGTAGAACTATACCCGGTCAATATTTGTCCGTATCATGCCCAGCAGTTGGTAGTGGATTTCATTGCCTGCAATTTTGACCAATCCGAGGCTTAGAATTTGTGTATGCGGCATATAAATAAATCTATAACAAACCATTTCATGCTGTTCCATGATGAATAAATAACCAAAAATGGTGTGAGCAGACATTCCGTCATTGATAGTCAGTTCTGTCTCGTCTGCAAATACCCTTTGTCCTACTGCTTTTGCCGTTTCTTTGTTATATGCTTCAAAAGTGACATCTGCTAGAAAATCATTTCTTTGTTGTACATCTGGGAAGTCAGTTTGTTGTATTTTCTTGACAATGTCAAGTCCCACCTCCTTTCCCAGGGCAGCGGTAAAATACAAGAGGTAACGGAATTCTTGTGGGTTCTTGCTCAGTGCTTTACCCATCGACCTACCGTACTCTTCGCGATTCGTGTCGTATAGAGAGGCAAGATAAACAGATGCAACATATTCTTGAAATAATTTGTGAGGAAAGAAGACACTAGTGGTTAAAGGCCGTGAAGCAGAAAAGTTTCTTTTCAATCTGGATACATTTCGATTTTCCCGACTTAGAACTCCGATTCTGCAACATGTCTCCATGGCTTCCTTACACGAGCTGAAGTTCTTCTCATTAAAAACCAATTTCTTTTTCAGGAGTCCTGAGAAGGCAATCGATCCTATTCTTTGCAAACAAAGCTTGGTATTATCAATTTCCTTGTCCAGATGGGCTTCCTTTAATTCTGTGGGGACCTTTGACACATAATGGTCTATTAGATACATGATCATATGTTCAAATAATTGAGAAAATGTCTTCAGTCTGCGTATTACTTCTCGTTTCTCACTATCACATTTTGCCCACAAGAGACATAACATTGCTACGAAAATTGGGAAAGGAGCCATGTTCTCCTTGATCACATCGTTCACTTCAATAAACTGACTCAGTTCTGATCCCGCCTGTTCATCGTTCACGAAGTAGTTGCTGATGTATGTCGAGACATCTTTATCATTAAATCCTTCTACTGCAATGAAAGCATACAACGTACTCAATTCTTTGTTGGATTTGATCTTATCCGCCCTCCACGGTCTTGTTGTCACCAGAACAATGCATTCCTTGAATTTCTTTAATCGTAGAATCTGAGAAATATCTGAGCTTTCTTTGGCAGAGAGGTCCCCATCATACTCATCGAGTCCATCAAGTACAATCAGAACCTTTGTAGGTTGAGACAATATGTAATTTTCAATCTGTTTAGGATTTACAACATTACTATCGGAGAGATAGTTTATCATAATATCGCCAATTGTCTGACTTTTGTCAACGTTGCGCAGGGGTATAACTAGAACCCAACTGAAATGCTGAAACTCTGGAGATTCATTGACCCAATCCCATGCGATCTTCGAACAAAAGGTCGTTTTACCAGCACCACCTTCACCTTCAACCAGAAGACGTTTAGGAAGTACCCCGTTAATCTTTGTAGATAGAAGATCAGTGTATTCAAGCGGCTTAGTTTGTTTCGATTGCTTTTCGTCTCTCCTTGTTCCCATTTGTTTCCTGAGCAGCGTTAAGTTCGTGTAAATCTGCTGGAATTCAAGGATGATTTTGAAATCAAGCGGGTCAGGTTTGATTTTGCACATCTGTTCGCGATAGAATGTCTTCAAGTCTTCCCCACACTGGAGAACCTGGGCCTCAGTCATGTTTGGTTCGGAAGTATCCAGTATTGGATCTGTACGGAGATTAAAGACATTTAATATGTAAATTCGACAAAATACCTATTTCAACAGAAAACGGATGTTAGCAATAAAGACACGGATATTTCATGCCCAACTCATCTAGAAAGGCAATTGACATCTTTTAGAGGTGAATATAGGAACAAATCAAATATCTACATGATTTAACAACATCCTGGGACACAACCCATTGGAAAAGAAATTATATGGGTCGAACATTCAATTACTATCAGTCTTCGACGGTACGTTATAGAAATATTACGAATCAATGATTTACATAATTTCGATCAATGCTCTTAATAGTAACAGATACACAACGCAACAAATCACATTTTACATTTGCCCAGTAATATGTCCAAAGAGCTCGATTTTAAGAGAAAGTCCACCCTATTAAACCTAATTTAATTCTTAATATGAACAGAGAATGAGAGAAAGGAGTATCTTGATTAATTTTAACATTAAAATATATAATATTATCTAAACAAAACCTTCCTTGTTCTGGAACTACTTTGAAAATGAGTATAGCTGCAATTATTTCAATTGTTGGAATTTTTATTGATAAGACACAATAGTCCCCGATGAACGAATGATCTTTTGTGGAAAATGTGTAATATACACTTACCAGATGGTAAAGTTCCAGATGTAAGATATTCACCTTAAAAACGGAAATAAAATAACATAGATTATAGAACTGTCAATGTTTTGTTAATTAATGTTGTAATTTTTTTCCACATACCATATTCAAAACAGTGTATTTCTCTGGCAGGGGGGGGGGGGGGGTGGTCGAGCATAAGTCTGAAACTTATGTTAATAATATTAAGCAAACCTGGGATATACTTCTAAACCGTTCTCTTTTCTTTCATGCTGTTAAATCGCACATAAAGTAAGGTAGCTTTAAGTGTATACGATTTGCTCGCCTAAGCGATAGTTTTCTTGGCTGATAATATTTCTACTTTATAAGTTTTATTTTATAAATTGTGTTTTTAATGCGAATAAAATCATTCACGCTTTTGTATATATTTCTCACTGTCCGTTGTATGTGTATCACAATGTTTATCGTTTTCATGTACCTCTGTGATTATGCATGAAATGACGACATTCATGTAACAAAAAAGACATTACAAATACAATGGCAAAGTTACCTTTCAATAATTTTGTCTGAAGTGCACCAATATCAGCAGTTTGTAGAATTTCTCCAAGAAGTGCTCTACAATCGGTGCCATCTCTCTGCTTGATTTTCCATCTGCAGAAAATTTCGATCAAAGCTCTTGGGTAGTTGAAATGATGTTGGGTCAGTTGATTTTTGCTCTGCGTTAAGCTGAAACCAAGACCAATGCAAAGTTTATAGTAACAGTCGCCTGGAACTTCTTCAGCAAGCCGTATGAGTTCAATCTCCTGCAGTACACTATCTGTCGAGCTGAAGATGAAGAAGAAAAAAAGAAGAGCAGATTAAAATCAAAGTATTAAAAAAAATCAATACGTTATATTCTTACTGATGAAAAGGGGGAACAAATTCATTTCATAATAATAATAATATGGTTATGTATATAGCGCCGGTATCCGGCAGGTCATTTATTTTCATTTCCAAACATAAAAAAAACAGGTCATTTATTTTCATTTCCAAACATTAAAAAAAACAATATTACATATTGAAACGTGCAGGACATGGTGATAATCGATTTGAAAAAAACTTACAATAAATAAATGTTCAACATGACTTGGATCATAAAGAAGCAACACTTACGTTACAAAAAAAAATCCATAATGTACAAGAAATTAAATAATTCAAATTTCCTTTCATTAACAAAACACTCTATATTTTCAGAACGTATATACATGTATATATACAGTGCGTCCCAGAAAAAAACGAAACCGAGAATGATCGATGTTTTATCATAACTTAATCACAATTATAATTAATAAATGACACATATTTGTAAAGCTTTTAGATCATCCTCTTTCATTTGGTGCAACTCATATAATGCATATTTTACACAAGAGTGATTAATACCAATTTGAAGAGAAGGTATAAATAAGTCGTTTGGCGAACGATATCTGAATTTCAAAGAGAAAATCACATTTCTAGAAAGTATATTTTCTGCCCTTTCATACGACACCTCAATCAGGAAAAAGTTCTGTTTGTTCAAAATAATGCTTGCATTTCCATAATTTGATTAAACAAATTCGTTTTCGCTGGATGCATGCCGTAGCAAAAATCAGAGTTGACAAAAGACTTAACTCCATTTCGTTGACGATCAGCATCAAGTATTTTTTTTTGTGTGCATTGCTGATTGTCAACGAAACTTGTTTTTAATCAGGCAGCAAGTGAAAAACGAATTCGTTTAATCAAATCATGAAAGTGCAAGCATTACTTTAAACAAGCAGAACTTTGTTTTTCCTGGCTCCTTTTCCCTGATTGAGGTCGATAATTCTCGGTTTTGTTTTTTCTGGGACGCATGTATAGGCCTATATAATTATATATAATATATTACATGGTTGTGTGTGTGCGTGTTTACCTGTGTACATGGTGTATGGTGTATGTGCTAATTCATTACCGGTATATCTAAATTGTATTACCTGTGAAGAGGACCCGGATTGAGCTCCACATCTCCTGCTTTAACAAGCAGTAACTCAGTCAGATACGGCTGATGTGATAACATCACATCAGCTGATCCTTTCAAGCTATCCGTTTTGTGGCATGATGATTTAGATCTTGATGGTGTTTTTGCCATCTCCTGCAAATTAAAGGATACCTTAATTACTCCAACAATCTAAGAAAAATAAAGTATACAGGGCATGGGTTAATCATGAGCGTTGCATGGCCAAATAAAGTAGGGCATATTTCTATTAAGGGCAGACTGTTAAATTAGCTGATAGGTGTTTAGTCTGAGGAGCAATTTTAGTAATCAGATATTTCCTCCGTCTTTAAAGCTACATGTTTACGGTTGGGGTTGCTGATGATTCTTAGGATATCAAAATTGAAGGACTTCTATTAATGTTATAAATTCATTGTCTTTCGTACCAGGGCACTGACTGGAATATTCAACTTTACCAGTGAGCAATTGTCGTGGTGCATATAATGTCATGTTTTAGATTTACCTTTACATAAACCTGCACATTGATTATTTTCCTCAAATGTCAGTTCAATAAGAATAAAGAAGAATCTTCAAAGTACTGGACACAATCGATCGGGAAGCCTGCTTACCTTTCCATCAAAGGGTCCATGTTGTACGGCATCACTGTCTAAGCTAGATGTAGGGGATTTTTTTTTGTTCCCTTGCCTAGGAGGTTCAAGTTCAACACCAGTAAGTAACTTATCGGTGTAGGAATGTCCTGGTGTAAGTGGCTCATTGGTGTAGGAATCTTTTGGTGTTAGTAACTCCTGGATGTAAGAGTCTCCTGGTGCAAGTGACTCATTGGTGTACAAATATCTTGGTGCCATTAACTCTCGGATGTCAGATTCTGTAGATGTAAGTAAGGATTGGGTGTAGGAGTCTCCTGGTGTAAGTGACTCGTTGGTGTAGGAATAAATTGGTGCTAATAACTCGTGGATGTAGGAGTCTCCTTGGGTAAGTTTGGTGTAAGAATTTCCTGGTGTAAGTGACTCATTGGTGTAGGAATATCTTGGTGTAAGTAACTCATGAATATATGAGTCTCTTCGGGCAAGTGATTCATTGGTTGAGCAATCAACTCTTGTCAATAACTCTTTAGGTGCCAATAATTCGTGGATGTAAGAGTCTCCTGTAGTAAGTGACGTATTGGTGAAGGAATGTCTCGGTGTAAGTGACTCATTGGTGTATGAATCTCTTGGTGTAAGTAACTCCTGGATGTAGGAGTCTCCTAGTGTAAGTAGCTTATTAGCGTGGGAATCTATTGGCATCAGTAACTCGTTAGTGTGGGAATCTCTCGGTGTGAATAACTCCTGAATAAAGGAGTCTCCTTGTGTAAGTAGTTCGATGGTGTAGGAATCTCTAGGCGTTAATAACTCCCGGATGTCTGAATTTCTAGGTGAAAGGAGGTCCTGTGTGCAGGAGTCTCCCGGTGTAAGTGACTCGTTGGTGTATGAATCTCTTGGTGCTAATAACTCGTGGATGTAGAAGTCTCCTGTAGTAAGTGACGTATTGGGGTAGGAATATCTCTGTGTAAGTGACTCATTGGTGTAGGAATCTCTTGTTATAAGTAAGTCCTGGATGTAGGAGTCTCCTGGAGTAAGTAGCTCATTAGCATAGGAATCTGTTGGTGTGAATAACTCCAGAATATAGGAGTCTCCTTGTGTAAGTGGTTCAATGGTGTAGGAATCTATAGGTGTCAATAACTCCCGGATGTCAGAATCTGTAGGTGAAAGGAAGTTTTGGGTGCAGGAGTCTCCTTGTGTAAGTGACTCATTGGTGTAGGAATCTCTTGGTGCTAATAACTCGTGGATGTAGGAGTCTCCTGGAGTAAGTAGCTCATTGGCGCAGGAATCTGCTAGTGTCAGTAACTTGTTAGTGTGGGAATCTTTTGGTGTGAATAACTCCTGACTATAGGAGTCTCCTTGTGTAAGTGGTTCAATGGTGTAGGAATCTCTAGGTGTCAATAACTCCCGGATGTCAGAATCACTAGGTGAAAGGAAGTTGTTGCTGTAGGAGTCTCCTTCTGTAAGTGACTCATTGGTGTAGGTATATCTTGGTGTAAGTAACTCCTGACTATAGGAGTCTCCTTGTGTAAGTGGTTCAATGGTGTAGGAATCTCTAGGTGTCAATAACTCCCGGATGTCAGAATCTCTAGGTGAAAGGAAGTCGTGGTTGTAGGAGTCTCCTTCTGTAAGTGACTCGTTTGTGTAGGAATCTCTTGGTGCTAATAATTCGTGTATGTAGGAGTATCCATGAGTAAATGACGTATTGGTGAAGGAATGTCTCTGTGTAAGTGACTCATTGGTGTAGGAATCTCTTGTTATAAGTAAGTCCTGGATGTAGGAGTCTCCTGTAGTAAGTAGCTCATTAGCATAGGAATCTGTTGGCGTCAGTAACTTGTTAGTGTGGGAATCTTTTGGTTTGAATAACTCCTGGATGAAGGAGTTCCCTGGCGTAAGTGACTCATTTGTGCAGGAATCTCTTCGTGCTAGTAGATCCTGGATACAAGAGGCTCCTTGTGTATGTGGTTCAATGGTGTATGAATCTCTAGGTGTTAGTAAATCGTTGATGTACGAATCTCTTTGTGTAAGTAACTCCTGGATGTAGATGTAGTGAGTCACTGTTGTCAGTGACTCACTTTTGTAGGTGTCTCTTGGAGTAATCATTTCCTGAATGTTGCCGTCTCCAGGTGAAAGTGGTTCATCGGTGTGAGAATTCACTGATAATAACTCCCGGATGTAAGAATCTCTAGGTGTTAGTAATTCCCGGATGCAAGAATCTCTAGGTGTAAGTAATTCTTGGATGTAGGAATCCCTTGGTGTAAGTAAGCTGTTGATGCAATAATCAGAAAGCATATCATCTTTACAAGCATCAGCTGACATATGTAGCTCTCGCAAGCATGAATCAGAATGTATAATTAACTCCCTGATGTTTGAATAGTTTGGTGTCAGCATGGAACGATCTTCAACGTGAGAGTCACACGCTGTATGTTGGTCCTTTCTACAAGCATTTGTTAGAGAGAGCAGATGTCTAATGTTTGAATCAGTTGGTGTCAGCAATTGATTAATACATTTATCAGAAGGGGCGAGTATCTCCTTGATATGAGAATCACTTGCAGTTAATAAATCCTGTATGCACTGATCACATGAAGTTAGTACATTCTTGATATCTGATGAGTTTCCTGAAGACCGAATGTTCGAAGTTTTATGAGGACATCCCTTGGGATCAGGCCCATTTAGTTTGCCTTCGTCATCTACGGACCCCTCTTCACAATCACCCATTTTTGCTTCAAGACTCTCGCAAAGAACCTTCAGTCTCCGAATCCTTTGCAATATTTCTCTCCTTGGTGTCAACAATCGTTTAATACATGCATCAGAAGGGGTGAGTATCTCCTTTATATGAGAATCACTTGCCGTTAATAATTCTTGTATGCACTGATCACATGAAGTTAGTAAATCCTTGATATCTGCTGTGTTTCCTGACGACCGGATGTTCGAAGTTTTATGAGGACATCCCTTGGGATCAGGGTCATCTTGTCTGCTTTTGTCGTCTTCGGACTTCTCTCCAGAATCACCCATTTTTGCTTCAAGTCTCTCGCAAAGAACCTTCAGTCTTCGAATCCTTTCTTTCAGCAATCTTTCTCTCCTCTCCTTAACCTCATACTCCCTAATCCAATGAACGAATGTTCCAATTCGGACCCTCCATTCACTTAGTGATACAGGCATCTTGGCGAATCAATTGACTCAGTCACAGGAACAAGCAACGATCTGGAAGAATAATGGAAGGGGGAGGGGCCTATATTAATTAATTAAACATAGCATTGGTAAAGTCCACACTTATACAGTAACACATTTGGGGGAAATTGTCAGCTGAAAAGTGCAACTATATAAATAACACGAAAAAGAGAATAGTCACTCTGAATAACACACATTGTTTTATTTTTAAAACTACCTGGTACGTTTTGTTTCTCATAAGCAATGACTGGAAAATAAAACTATAGTAGTAGTAGTACGAAAAAAAGTTATAGTAGTATTAAAGGTAATACAAAGTTTTGGTATGGGGTCATGAATTTGGTTCAAATGAACATATTGGAAGCATATGTGATCCTACAATATTCAGTGATCAATGTCGCAGTTGAAATTGAGTCTAAAGTGATGAAATTGTAAATAATAAACTCTTTATGTTGTATAGCGCCCTCTCATGGTCAAGATATTGATTTAGCTATAAAACAATATTATTTGACTAAAATCGACCAATTTGATATTACCATTTGGAATATATATATTAAAACCGCATATTCTGAGATTTTCATGGTCGCAGCTACCATCGTATGGCCGTGGGCGCTATTTGAAATTTATCACAATTTACCGGGAGCACCGGTAAATTTTTATATTCAATTTTTCTCGAAAGCAGATGTGTTTTAGGGGCCAATTTTTTTAGTGCTTATACTACATCCATAGGGGCATCAAAATATATTAACACTGTAAAAAAACACGTTCCAGTAATTTTTCAAAACTACCAAAACTTTGTAATACCTTTAATCAGGGGCGTACATCCGTACCGAGGAGTGGAGGGATGATCGGCGATAGCCATCACTAATTTACGCAAGCGCGCGCGATCGCGCACGCACAAACACACAACACACACACACACACACATACACACACACACTTACGCACACACGCACACACACGCACACACACGAACAAACAACAAACACATACATACCCAAACACATGTACATAAATTTATACATGCATACATACATGCACGCACATGCCAAATTTGACAACCATAAAGTAAAAGAATTGGACATATTTCGAAATACTGACAGCTGCAAACTTTAGTGTTTTATTAAAATGAATTCCTAAATAAGATGAGACACTTTCAAGTAGTAACATAAAGATTGAGTATTTCGTCAGGAAGATGCGAACTCTTTATTTTGAGTCCCATCACTTAAAAAATGA
This sequence comes from Strongylocentrotus droebachiensis, assembly GCA_035222895.1. Lineage (NCBI taxonomy): Eukaryota > Metazoa > Echinodermata > Echinoidea > Camarodonta > Strongylocentrotidae > Strongylocentrotus > Strongylocentrotus droebachiensis. The sequence goes on from JAVYIG010000504.1 coordinate 433,713, forward strand.
TGTATAATGGTCAGGGGCGTCGCTAGACCTTTTTTTAGTGGGGGGGGGGGGGTGTAGAGGCCAACGATTACCGAAAAAACTAGCCCCCAATTACCAACAAAATAAAATGTCCCAATAATAACATATTTAACCCTATATACCCGGGGCCGAAGACTAAATTGTTTTTCCTACGGACTATCTATAGTACTTGCGTATGCGCAAATGGTCATTTTCCTCGACGACATAAATATACGAATTATTTCGTCAACTTAGTCAGCATCATAGCTATATATTTTAATGCAGGCGCGGAGCTAGGATCTTATTTTAGGGAGGGGCGGTAGTGAGCAGGCGAATCACTCAAAGAGCGCGCGAAGCGCGCTCATTAGGGGGGTGTGGGTAATAGGCCTACCGCGCGAAGCGCGGAAGCTTAGACGTTTCCTTAAATTATTAGGAAAAAACGATTTATTGTACAGTTCTCGACTGTTAACCCTTGTCTGAATTCAGTTCCCCCCTCCCCCGGCCCCCCCCCCCCTCGAGCGCGGAAGTTTTGGCGTTTCATTAAATTATTAGAGAAAGTAGACAATTCGTTGAACCGTGATTGGGTCTTAAAGGAGCTACACAAAGAAAATTCACTAACAACTTATAACGAGAACAAATTACATATGGATGGAAAGATTTTTTCTTGAAAAACACGAACAATTTGCCGAGAAATCATATAGATATCATGGAAAGGCGTAAAATGCAATTTTTCAAGACCCTCCTTAGACTCCGAACGCCCCTGAACGTAAGTCAAACACACAAGCGTAGCGAGCTCTGAATTGTGACGTTACACACTGGACGAACAGCTCAGTGCCGTGTAGCAGTATGCAGCTACCCAGCCGTGTCCCGTATGTGACGTCACAAATATTGACCCTCTACAAAGGACCGCTGAAGGCAGAACATCTGGATCTCAAAACTAACATTTTTGAGTGTTGATTACTGCGGGCCCCAAACATATTTTGAAGTAAAGAGTTGTTGTATTTGATCGGCAAGGCTTGATATGATATGAGTTTTGCATCAATTCAAAACACTTTTGATTCTTCGTGTGGCTACTTTAATTCTTGTATGAATTTAGTTCTCCCTCTCTCTCTCTCTCCCGCGCGAAGCGCGGAAGCTTTGACATTTCATTAAATTATTAGAGAAAGTAGACGATTTGTTAAACCGTGCTCGACTCTTATTCTTTGTCTGAATTCGCTTTACCCCTCCCGCACAAAGCGCGGAAGTTTTGACGTTTCATTAAATTATTAGAGAAAGAAGACGATTCGTTGCACCTTTTTCGACTCTTAATAAGCCCTTTTTATCTGAATTCAGTTTCCCCCTCTCGCGCGAAGCACGGAAGCCTTGACGTTTCCCTAAATTATTAGAGAAAGCAGACGATTGGGTGTACTGTTCTCGACTCTTAATCCTTGTCTGAATTCAACTTCCCCCTTCCCGCGCAAAGCGTGAAAAGCTTAGACATTTGATTTAATTATTATAGAAAGAAGACGATTCGTTGCACCGTTTTCGACTCTTATTATTTAAAGCCCTATTTATCTGAATTCAGTTTCCCCCTCTCGCGCGAAGCGCGGAATCCTTGACGTTTCCTTAAATTATCAGAGAAAGCAGACGATTGAGTGTACTGTTCTCGACTCTTAATCCTTGTCTGAATTCAGTTTCCCCCTTCCCGCGCGAAGCGCGAAAAGCTTAGACGTTTGATTGAATTATTATAGAAAGAAGACGATTCGTTTCACCGTTTTCGACTCTTATTAAGCCCTATTTATCTGAATTCAATTCAATTCAATTCATTCAATATAAACAACAAATTAATTCATTCATAGACCTACACAAACATCACATGCATTGCAGCCCTTAAATATCATCCCCTCGTCCCTTATGTTTTAGGTGTGAACAAATGACAACCACCGAGTAGGACTTGGGCAATGCAACAGTTACCGTATTATTTATCACTCTCAATCAGATGCGTTCACAGTTTTCACACCTCGTGAAAAATGTTTCTGGAATTCATATAATGATACATGTACTGTGTTTATTAATTAAATCTAATGAATTCTTTAATTTCCTCAGCCAAATCCTTTCTCAAATATAAAAATAATAAGAATGTGTACAGGCTTACCTTGAAATGACTGAAGAGACAAACGGCCACTGTAAGTCTTGAACACGCCAGGTCTCGAAATTTAGTCTTCATCTACCCCCCCCCCCCCACACTCCGGGGTCGGAGGGACCGCATGCGCGTTCCTAAAATCTCCAGGAAAGGGGTACTTTTTCGCGCGACAAAATCCGGCCTGTAAAAAAAAGGAGGTGTATTTGACTTTTTACCCGGACATTTTCTTTAAAAAGGGGGTGGTTTTTCTCTCTCTCTCTCTTTGGACTCCTGATAAATGTTAAAAGGGGATTATAAAATATCTTGAATATCATAGAAAAATAGATCAAATCCCGGGATCAAATTCCTGAAATTCCTGCTAGCTTTGAAAGCTCATTCAGGATTATTTCATTTTGAAAAGTAAAAACATTGGCCCCCAGTCCCCCTCGATCGACTAGAGCTCACCTGAAATAGGGGGGTGGTACATTTAGCACTGTATCGGATTTTTTTTAATTTTTTTTTTTTTTTTTTTTTTTTTGGGGGGGGGGGGTCTCCAAGGCAGGAAAAGCCAGTGAAAAGCCAGCGAAAAGCCGGCGAAAGGGGGCTTCAGAAATGTTGGCAGTCATGAGATAGGGGGGAGTGCTTTCAAAGGGAGGGAACGAGCACAAGCGTACCCTAAATAACACTGGGTGGGGGTGGGGGAGGGGGAGCCGGGCATCTACTGTACATGATTGCACGTGCTTGTTCGCGCACGTCGCGCAACTACTCTTAATGATCGTGACAAACTGTATACGTGTAGGCTATACAGTTGTACATACATACACAAATAACTCATTTCTCATGCATTATGCTGAAATTGAAACAATCACATTTTTTTTTCCTTCTTCTTCCTTTTTTTTTCTCTCTTTTTTTTGGTAATCTCAGGGGGGATATATTTGTACAGGCCATCCCCCCTCCTTCAAGCGAGGGGGGATGCATCCCCCCATCCCCCCGGGATTTAAGCCCCTGGTATCAACAGTAGGAGTAATTAGTTTGTAGTTGCACTAGTAGTGGTTAATTTTTCCGTGCTGGCATTGCTGTCTGTCTGGTGAATATTGAAGGCTGCCTCAAGCCCCCTGGAGGGCATATACCCACATTAATTCTTACCATGATTCTTACCATTTTAAGCCAGAGCTTTGGACGGAATCCAGCCATGGGCTTTCAAGAAGAAGTAGAAAATGTCAACCAAAGGATATTTTTGTTGGGGGGGGGGGTGCTGTTCCAAGACTTGTTTGGACTGCCTGGAAATGGCAAATTTACCCTATCTGAACTTGATATGAACTTACTGTGGACGGAGTACAGATGAGATGGACATATTGAGGACTGTGAATGAACGAACCAGAATCGTACTATAGACCTTATTTACACATTCTGCCCCGATCACAAACTGTTTAACGATTTTCTAGGACGGTTTCAGAACGTAGTGAGAACTAGTTTGGTGTGATGGGTGTTTAAGCAATAAACGAAGGATCACAACTTGGCCTATGCCACTACAACTTCTGGGTACAACTTTCTGACCCTTAATAATGGGTACCATTTTCGGCCAAAAAAATTGATGGCCCTTAAAAATGGGTATGGGTTTAGAATCTTCAGCCGCACACCCCCGTCCAAACCAAATGTAATATAGTAGATACAGTTGTATTAGTAGTAGCTGCAGTGCTACTACTAGTAGTAGACTAGCGGTTAGAGACTTCGGTGGTAAGCGCTTTATAAGTAACTTTTTTTTTTTTTTTTAGTAGTAGTACTTGATTGTATTAGTAGTAATTTTACTTCTAGTATTAGTAGTACTAGTCCAGAATCTGGCCTATTTAATTTTTGATCTCTACCAGTACCAACGTTTTTTTTTGTTTTCAATAAGGTCTAACGCTACCTCTCCCTACTTACTTGCTACCAGCCGATGGTGGCGTGATCGCTAAATTAGGACGCCGGGCTTCGAATTTTTTATTCCCAAACAGGTTTGCAATTTCTTATATTTTCGTTCTTCTCAATGGCTGATACGTCATTAGCAGATCGGAAAGAGGTCACAAACAATTAGACTTTGATTTTGTATTGCTTTGCCTCACTATTTATAAAGGCAAAAAAAACTAAATAAACTGAGACTTGAACCCACGACTCTGAGATTGTATTACGCTGTCCTTACCGATTGAGCCAACGATGGGTTGATGAAAAGTGATTCTGCATGATTTATATAACCCTTTTACTTGCCCTAACGGTTACGTCATTGCTAGTGACCTAACATATCAGCCAATCAGATGACCGGAAATATTAGCATTGGCAAACCTGTTTGGGAATAAAAAATTAGCCGCCGGGCTGGTGAGAATAATTATGAGTTTGTTGATAACGCCATCTTCGACGGCTTGAATCAAGTGTGGAGGGAATTATAAAGGACCGGGCAGATTCTGGACGATAGTAGTACGTGAAATATAGTTAAAACTAAATGTGTGTTTTAGTGGGATTTTTTCTTCTCGTAAGCTACCTGGTAAGTTTTGTTTGGCATAATAAATAAATGGGGAATATATAGTAGAAGTACTTGTATAATAGAAGTACTTGTATTTTAGTAGTAGGCCTAGTAGTAATATTTTGTATTATTAGTAGCAGCAGGAGTAGTAGTTGAAGAATTAGTAGTGGTAGGAGTACGTCGTCGTAGTACACGGTAAAAACTAGGGTGTAGACATTCTTATACCAGTGTGGTGTTTAATTTTTTTAACACCATTGGTGTTAGTTTGACACCAGTGGTGTTATTTTTTAACACCGGTCAGATTTAAGCATGCATTAATAATTACTGGGTGTTAAGTAACATGGTGTAGTTTTATGCTCGGTGTTGAAAGTATCATCACGTGATTTCGTTTAAGGCGGTTGATTGGTCGAATAAGTTTTCACAAAGTGTACGCGCGCTTTTAATGATTACTTTACACGTGGTCACAGAAAAACACATTTATCATGATTTGTATTTTCCTTTGGCAATTATTGACCAATAGATTATTTGTCCGATCTTGTTACAATTACATTAACGTTTTAGCAATATATATATATTGATTGTATGATTACTAACCAAGAAACAACATGCATGTTAATTATATATTCGTGTACCAGCCTGTACCACTTAAAAGTTAATCTTAAATTTATTTCAAATGATATGTGTGATGGAGTTAATGCAATGGAGATTAGAATATACATATTGGTGGGTGGTGTACAGTTGCCAACATCGATTATGAATTATCAGTTTACTACTGGTTCTTCTACCCTGGTCGATAATGGTCGATAATATGGAATGTGGGACCATTAGGAACCCATAGAAAAATCTCTAATGGATCAACAAGAATATAAACACCAAAAGTGGAATTGAATTTGTTATGATTCCAGATATTGGTATTAATCTACACCAGTAGAAGTTGTCAAATATTAACACCAAGAGTGGAATTGAATTGTTTAATTCCAAACCCTGGTGTTAAATAACACCAGCTGGTGTTTTCAGATATAGATACCGGGAAAGTGTTAACATTAACACCAATGGTGATGAATTTAACACCCTTGCCTATGCAGTGTAAAAGTAGTAGTAGGAGTAGTAGTAGTAGCTGTTGTAGTAGTATTAGCTACAAGTTGTACCTTAATATAGTTATAATTGCATTTGTAAAGTAGTTATAGTATTAGTATAAGTAGTCCGATCACTACCAGTAGTAGACGTAGTAGTAGCTGTGGTAAAAGTAGAATTAGCAGTGTTAGTAGTAGTAGTAGTCACAATAACAGTAGTAGTTGTTAGAAGTATTAGTAGTAGTAGTAGTTGTTGTTGTTGTTGTTGTTGTAGAAGTATGGTAGAAGTAGTAGTAGTAGAAGTAGTAGTAATAGCAGTAGCAGTACATGTAGTAGTATTGGTGGTAAAAGTATAATAGTAGTTAGAAGTCGTAGTAGTAGTAGTAGTAGTAGTAATTGTTGTAGTAGTGGTAGTATAAATAGTAGGAGTAGAATTAGTAGTAGTTGTAGTAGTTGGAGTAGTAGTAGTAGTAGTAGTATTCATGATAGCAAATACTGAAAATGAATAATATAAGCACCTAGTCAACATTGTTATTGTCATCATTACTCAGTAGATCAACCAGTTTCAGTACATTTTGTTTATTCACAATCTTGACATTAAATTGATTTAAGCTAATTGTAGAAGATCATTTTGAAAGACAACATTGAATTAATTGATTATTCAAACAAGTATATTTAGGTGCACTGGCATAATAATAATAATAATAATACATGAGATTTATATAGCGCCATTATCCATTTTAATTAAATGCTCAAGGCGCTTCAAAATATTAGGAACACATTACATCATGACAAAGAATCGGTACATTTACATAAGAAAGAAAATGCAAAAATGAAAGAAGGAAAGAATGAATGTCTGTCTTCAAAACGCAAAATTAAACAAATGGGATTTAAGGTTGCTCTTAAAAGATGTTGAAGAGTCGGAGTTCTTCAGCTCCTGTGGAAGTGAATTCCACAGGGCTGGTCCGGCATGAACAAAAGCTCGTTCCCCCAAGATTTCTTTGAAAGCGGTATGTGTAGAAGACCAGAGTTGGAAGATCGGAGGGTACGTGTGGGTTGGTAGAGGTCTATTCCTGAGGCAATGTGAATTTCACATGAATTAAATAGTGTGTTGGCAATGACATGACCTCTATTTTGTATCACTTACAATTTTATAAAGAAGATGTCTTGTTTTAATGACACTTTTGCAATAACTTTCGGCTAATCAATTTACAGCCAATTCACTAGGCTTTTTTCTGCTCCTGTCTATGAAATAACCCGAACATGCTTGATATTAGCTCTGCAGCATTGACATTGCTCTTGAACCAACATGTTTTATCTCGGAAGTGTATTTTTCTTCTTCATTTTGGGGTATTTCTGTCATCATTTTTTGACCCATATTCATTTGAGAGAGTGAACTTACATGCATATACATGCATGTTTTCTTACAAACATTGTGATATCATGATAAAATTAAGGAAGCCTAGGAAAATTGGATACCTTAATTGTCTTGCGAATTCAGGCACTTGAATTAAATCGATACGGTTTTCACTCTAAAACTCGGAAATGGACAGACCCATATTCGGGTAACCCCACCCCCACCCCTCCCTTCCCCATCAAAATCACTGAACAAAGAAACAAACAGACATAAACAAAGTGACTCAAGCAGTAAAAAAATAAAAACAATTAAGCAACAGACAAAGAGAATTTGCTTTACGTACAGTACTAAGTTTATTGGTATAGGAATACTGTTCGATACGCTTACCTTATATTCTGATGTGCGTGTACAACGTTACACCAAATAAAAGTCAGAAGGGAAGTCAATTCTGTTTATCATTCTCCAATTTGCTTGAACACACGCAAGACAAAACACTCATCGTCAACGCCAATGTCAAATGTTGGCATGTATCATTGGCAATGGTACATGTATAAACTGATATCATAACGCCGAAAAACAGCAAATTTACTGTAAAGTACAAGATTGCTTACACCTAATTCAACGTGGTCTATCCCGCATATAGGCCTATAAGCGTCACGCCCTACCGAACCTAACTCTCTCCGTGGTCGTGTGTATGCGTGCACACCAAACACGATATGAATGTAAAAATTATATTAGTTATTACTATTGTTATTTTGTATCTCCTGCGTCGCATAGAAAATTTGCATAAGGGCTCCGTTCACAGATCACGTGTAAATGGAAAACCCGTCGTTATTTCTCTCCATTTTTTGGCCCATATACATACCACAGAGGCAGTGCACGGGGGATCGATCAACCATTCCCAAAGGCCTTTAATTTTGTAATTTTTATTATCATTATTATTCGTGTATTTTGTTATTGGTATTATTATTATACTTATTAACATTATTATTATAAAAAATAAAATAGTAACGTTTTATTTACCCAGGGTAGCCACTTCAGTTTTGAAACTGCTCTTCCAGCGGGCCCCGCATAACATAATATGTTATTACTACCCTTCTCCAATCTAATATGCTGAGCGCCTAGGCTAGAAGGCAGGAGGTCCCATTGTTATAAGTCTTTGGTATGACTCGGCCGGGGATCGAACCCACGACCTCCCGTTCATGAGGCGGGCGCTCTAACCACTGAGCCACATGCCCGGTATTATCAACTTCATCATTATCATTATCGCACTGTTGCCCTTAAAGTTATAACACTAACCCCTTTTTTCATGAAAATTAAAGATTGTCGCAATGTGATTTATTCTTGATAGCTAGCGTTTATATCTCCTCAGAGCTTTATTGGTCAATCTCCATGACCAATAAACTTTTAGGACTCTAACATTGATCTGATGGCGGAGTGTGGGCTGGGGTGTGAATAAGAAAAGGTGATAGGGGGAGAGGAATATATAGTACAGCGTGCATGAACTGGACTGTGCATTTAGAAAAAGATAGAGATCGAGGTTTAAAAAAAGGAAGGAATTAGGTAAGACATGTGTGTTGGAAGCATGATTGTGGGTTTGAAATGAATTAAGTGTGCATGCATGCTATCTGTGTAAGTATATGTTATACGAGTGTGAGTGTGGGTGTGGAAGACACTTGAGTAGACTTAAATCACAGCAGCCTGATTAAAAAAAGGATAGAGAGAATGAGAGAGAGAGAGAGACAGAGAGAGAGGAAGAGAGAGAGAGAGAGAGAGAGAGAAAGAGAGAGCGAAAGTAGGGATAAAGGAGGGAAGACGTAGACTTAAGATTTGTTAAGAAGTTATCATGTACGCATACAGTCCGTATAACAAACATATAGCCAACTTAGATTGATTCCCATTGACTGATAAAAACCTGTATGGCATTGAATTGTAATTTGTATTAAACAGCTAGTAACTCATATTACTCCGTGTAATGAAACCTTACTCATAACTAGGCAGCAGCCTTTACAAAAGGTATTGTTAACATCTCCTTGTATCAATAAGTTTGGGCCGCGGGATTCAATGTGGGTGAAAAGCCTTTGTACGCACTGTTATTTCAGTCTGAAAAAATATTTGCATTATTTTGTGCAATTTTCTATAGAAAAAGTTAAAATGTCAACTTAATCTATAAAAAAGGCTCACTTGCAAGAAATTGTTATGATTTTCTTTTTGGTATGATGACACAATCTTGTCACAATTTCGTATTCCTTGATTATCTAAGCTTTGTCACTAATTAGACATTAAAAATGTACAAAGTTTACTTGGAGTGCTATCTTTTTCCACAAAAGTCTACTGTCAATATCTTTGAGGTTAGTAAACTTCTGATTAGTATGTGCTGTCGAGACAACCGTATTACATGATAAATGGTGGAATACACAAGTGAGTAGAGAGATCGTCCACATCATGAGATAAGAAGTTAGAAGGCTGTTAAGTAATGCACCATAGCATTGGTAATGTTGATACTTTTACAGTGACACATGTATGAGAAGTAGTAGCAATAGTAGTAGTAGAAGTAGTAGTAGCAGTAGTAGTAGGAAGTAAGAGTAGATTTTGTAGTAGTAGTAGTAGCTAATTAGTAGTTTTAGTAATAGTAGTAGTAATATTAGAAGTGGGGGTAGTTGCAGTAGTAGTAGAAGTAGTAGTATAGAAGTGGTAGTAGTAGTAGTAGTACTAGTAGTTGTTGTCGTTGTTGTTGTTGTTGTAGTAGTAGTCAAATTATTACAAGTGGGAGTAGCTGTAGTAGTAGTAGTAGTAGTAGTAGTAGTAGTAGCTGCAGTAGTAGATGTAGTAGCTGTTGTAGTATAGTATTATTAATACTACAAGTAGTATAGTAAAAACATGTAACTGTGATAGTTAGTAGTATTAGTTAGAAGTAGAAGTAGTTAGTGGCAGTATTATTAGTAGTAGTAGTAGTAGTATTAGTAGCATTAGTTGTAGAAGTAAAGTAGTAGTACTAGTAGTAGTGGTAGTAGTGATAGTAGCAGTAGTTGAAGAAGTAAAGTAGTAGTAGTAGTAGTAGTAGTAGTAGTAGTCGTAGGAGTAGAAGTAGTGTTAGTAGAAGTAGGCATGGCACACAGCAGTCAAGGAAAAAACAACCATCCGTGCAGTCATGCACACAAATGGAGTTTTACTAGAATCAGTTCAAAGTTTGAACGATTACTGGGAGAAAATGAAAAAAAGCTATACACATCTTTTTTTTCACCATTATTAAGATATTGATATTTCCTTGAAAGTACTTCCAAAACTTATTATTATTACTTCTCCAGAAATATGTTTAAACAATTTATTAAAACACCATGTTTTCACCCTTGGCAGAAATCAACTTCTACACCGGGCATATAATGACTCCACTCGAAAGTAGGGATAAAGGAGGGAAGATGTAGATTTAAGATTTGTTTATATTAGAAGTTATCATGTACGCATACAGTCCGTATGACAAACGTATATCCAACTTAGATTGATTCCCATTTACAGATAAAAACCTGTATGGCATTGAATTATAATTCCTATTGAATAGCTAGTAACTCATATTCCGTGTAATGAAACCTTACTCATAACGCTGCTGCCATGGATGACTGGGCAGCAGCCTTTACAAAAGGTAGTGTCGACATATCCTTGTATCAATAAGTTTGGGCCGCAGCATTCAATGTAGGTGAAAAGCCTTTGTACACGCTGTTATTTCAGTCCGAAAAAATGTGTTGCATTATTGTGTGAAATTTCCTATAGAAAAAGTTAAAGTGTCAACGTCAGCTTTAAAAAAAGGGCTCACTTGCAAGAAAATGTTATGATTTTCTCTTTGTTTCTCGTTGTTCTTGTTGTTGTAGTAGTAGTCAAATTATTACAAGTGGGAGTAGCTGTAGTAGTAGTAGTAGCTGTAGTAGTAGATGCAGTAGTAGATGTAATAGCTGTTGTATAGTCCAAATATGTACCAGTGACAGATAGTAGTAGTAAAGTTATTACATTGATAGTAGTAGTAGAAGTAGTTAGTGGCAGTAGTATTATTATTATTATTATTATTATTAGTAGTAGTAGTAGTAGTAGTAGTAGAAGTATTTAGTGACAGTAGTATTATTATTATTATTATTATTAGTAGTAGTAGTAGTAGTAGTAGAAGTAGTTAGTGGCAGTATTATTATTATTATTATTATTATTAGTAGTAGTAGTAGTAGTAGTAGTAGTAGTAGTAGTAGAAGTAGCATTAGTTGAAGAAGTAAAGTAGTAGTAGTAGTAGTAGTAGTTGTTGTTGTTGTAGTAGTAGTCAAGTTATTACAAGTGGGAGTAGCTGTAGTAGTAGTATAGCTGTAGTAGTAGCTGCAGTAGTAGATGTAATAGCTGTGGTATAGTCCAAACATGTACCTGTGATAGATAGATAGTAGTAAAGTTATTACAGTGATAGTAGGAGTAGAAGTAGTTAGTAGTAGTAGTATTAGTAGTAGTAGTAGTAGTAGTAGTATTAGTAGTAGAAGTAGTAGTAGTAGTAGAACTAGAAGGCTTTCCTCTTTACATCAAATCTTTATAGCAATCCGAAATTGAAAACTCACACAAAAGTTAGATGGAGGTGTGATTGGAGTGCGTGGGTGGGTGTGGATGAATGAGAAAGAGAGAGAGAGAGGCCAGGGGGGGGGGGGGTATTGAAAAACATGGATGTTTGTATATCAGGATAATTATGTAGGGTTGCAAGTGTGTGAGGATGCGTGGGTGGGTGTTTACATAAAGAGGGCGTGATCCTCGCAGCAAGGTAAGAGAACCCGGTTTGGTTATACATCTATTCAGGTACTCTAATCGCACACACAAAATGGACATGTAGGTCCTCGGTTATAAAGTAACTTATTTTCAGATTTTATGTTCCTATGAACGTGTGTCCTGGAACATGTAATATACATGTATAAACATACGGACCTACATATAATATAATACATCTCCTAGAAACTCATGTGTGCGTGTGAGTTGTTTGTATGATCGAGTGGGATATATACAAAGATTGGAGAGATATTTCATGAATATGGGGAGGGTATACTAATTGAAGGGGAAGGGGGTCAGATTGCGCAGATATATTTATATTGAAAAGGAGGCTGTACGTGTCCCATGTATGGATGTGGATTGGAAAAAGAATAAGCTAGTATGATTTCCTACAATGTATTGTGGTTATGAGTGACATATTTAGATATTGCGCGGGTGTGGTTGAGAATAGACCATCTGCTCTATATCCATAGACCTGTTGAAAATGGACGAGTCCAAATTTCTGTTGCATCTGATTTTAGAATGATAACTGCCATAATTTTTCCCATCTACTGGTACTCGTGAAATTTGCCCCACAATGTTCATCCTTTTTTTCCTTCATTTTAATCATCTCTTTACAAAACTCTCATATCGAAATATCAACATGATTGATTTCTACAGCCACATTTGTTTTAACTCCATCATACAACACATGCAGAGCTACGTGCAAACACACCATTCGCTAAACACACACACACACACACAAAACTTACAAACTCATACACGAAGATCGTATAAACAAATCATTTGAATTTCACCTTTAAAGGGACTTGGTAACATTGTTCAGACTAGTCCAGAATCTGCACGGTCCTTAATTGTTTCCCTACACACTTGATTCAAGCCGTCGAAGATGGCGTTATCAACAAACTCATAATTATGCTCACCAGCCCAGCGTCCTAATTTAATGATCACGCCATCATCGGCTGGTAGCAGGTAAGTGGGGAGAGGTAGTGTTAGCGTTTTAGAGTTCTGTGGTTAGCGTGGTTGAGATCAAAATTAAATAGGCCAGATTTTGAACTATGTTCAGACGAGAGAAAATGGTGCTAACGTATAGTGACTTCTATGCTAGATGTACAATTAAAGATAATCTCAAAGTTTGAGTGAAAACAAACCATTATTTATGAAAAAAATTGGGAAAAACTTATCTAATTGATTCCTTAATTCCCCCAACTTTATTATTACAATTTAATTACATTTTAGGTGAATGTTAATCGTCAAAAAGCAATGAATTGGCTCTTCGTACCATTTCAGAAATTTAAGTGTTGACAGATTTGTAAAAGCCTATCTTATATGTCTTTTTTCATGGAAAACGGTTGGGAAAATTCGAAAATGGTTGGGAGAATTTACTGTTAGAGGGTGTTGCACTGCATCGCCCTCAAAGAAAACCATATATATATCTTTGTGGTTTTAGAATTTTTAAAGGACTTTTTGCATAATACGTAACATTTCATACAAAAATTACACATTTTTTTCATCAACCTTCAACAATGTTACCGAGTCATTAATAGGAATTTTATTTTTAGGCCGCCATTCTAGTCAAGCGTCGCTTTTGATGGCGGTCTCCTGCACTTGTCCACATATAATAATAATAATAATAATAATAATAATAGTGGGTTCGTGTAAAGCGCTCATGTCTGTCAGACTTTACACTCCTGGCGCTCCTGATTATTACTCTGGCTTAAGCACGGCTGCCATTGCGGCGCTCTAGCATTTCAAGGAATTAATTCCTGCCAGGTATCCATTTCCATCACCTGGGTTGGGTTAGATAGTTAGGATAATACTTTACATTCATAATACTATACTATAGAAATATTAAGTTCATTGTTCTATGTATAGGCCTATATGCAAATCACATTTTGACATTTCTATTTATACCTTAGGTGTACATGGTCACTTATTGTACTTAGAAGAAATGCAGAAATAAAATAAACTAATATGAAATAAAATTATTAGAAGTTTGCAAGTCCACTTTTTTTAATGGGCCACCCTGTATAGAGCAACGAAAATGACCAACAGGCTGCCGTGTCAAAAGAGTAGCACTTGATTGACATTACTGCACATAGCTATAACTTAACCAAAAATAAGACGCTTGAAATACATTCACAATACATATAATTAATTCTATTGCAGCCTCCCGCATGTATTTTTGATGGTATTAATTTCATCTTGATCACAACAAAAAAGAAATCAAAACAAAAAATTGTGGTTGAACGCCTTTATAGTTGAAATGCATGGCTAGTACACTGTATAGAACATTGTTATCGTTATGAGGAACACCTGCACAATATTTTGCTTTTTTTATGCAAATAGTGTAAATGACATCAACAAAATACAGTACATGCTTGTTGTTTGCATTGTTGTAATTAGTACCACATATATAATTGTCCATCAGACTAACTCGTTATACCCATGGACATTTCATTGTGAGTGTGAAATAAATACAGAGATGGGAGTTGTTAACATTTTGAATGCAACATTAATAGGTCAAAAGAAGAAAAAAAATACATCTGATCTGGAGGGGAAAATAAATTACTTTGTTTTATTACAATAGTATTTTTACTGTATGAGGTGCCTTGAAACTCAAAATGGCCAAACTGGTGGTCCTTGCATTAACTCTTTACATGCCACACAAAATAATCTCCCTGTGCCACATTGTATTGAACATGGGAAAGATATACCAAAGACTTAACTGTTTTTAGTGCAAGATTAATCTACACCAGTGTGTTAAAAGGGTTGTCATGGAGCTAATCAAGACCAGAAATGTCTCACTTTGCAAAGACATTGTCTCGTACAAACCAATCCTTCTGTCAATCAAAGCCGACTGTTTTGTGCAAATGTGCACGGAAGGCAAAGAATCGACCATGCGGAGAGGCGAAGAAGCAAGCGAAGTGTTTTTTTAGCGCTTGATCATACAATTGGATTTTGCGAAAATCAAAAAATCGCAAAAACCAATAATCAATCGTACGACCAAATGCTAAGCTTTGTGTTACGGGGCTTAGAAAATTGTCACAAGTATGTGAAAATGATTAGGCTCTTCTGACTGGACTGTATAATTAGATACCGCTGATACTAGACTATATCGAAGTACCATCTCATTAAACTTGCATCATTTAAATACATCAAAAGAGAACTTGCTCATCTACCTGCACTGGCGCTGTTACGTTAAGATTGAAAATTCATCAGCGATGGTAAACAAAATATCAAATCAACAAATTATGAGAATGGAAGCAGATTTCACGACATTATAGCAATGGATATTATGCACAATGCACACAAATTTGAGCATATGATGTTACATCATATACCGACTGAAATGAATGCTAGAATGACATACCACTTTTGACTGGACTGCAATATATACAGCCACTACTATAATGAACAGAACCACTACCTTATTAAATCTCCATCATCAAATTAAAATTGGTATTTGATAAAAATGATAATCACTTGCAATGTCAGAACATCAGAATTACAATTAGAGATGGTAAACAAATACCAAATCAACAAAAATACAACAATTGATGCACACTGATTTACCAATATAGCAATATGAAACATATTTACATTTGCATGTATCCACAACAAAGAAATCGAGATGAAAATACAAAAATATTAAAATATTATCATACATCAAATACTGACTGGAATGAATGAATTAAAACATTATGATTGTGCAATAATAAGCAAGGCAATGGCATAATATACAACTTATGAACATGACCATGTGCTTCCGATATACATGTACAACATTTAACATTAATACTAGAATAAATGCAATCAAATCTATACATGAAACATGTTTATTTAATAAAAATATTATAAAAACAACTATAAAGATGGAACTGACATGTGACATGGGAGAAATGGGAGAAATGAGGCTCAGCTGGTAAGATGTCAAATTAAAAACATTATTGAACGCGAATATCACAATCTACAGAGAAATGTAAAAACAACTTTAAATTCATTTGTACTGACCAGCGGAGAACGGATTAGAAATAACCATATTAAATGATTATTTATGTCCACAATATATTGTTTATTAAGATTAGCTCCTGTCAAGTTGTAAACAACTAACTTTTCATTAATATGCCGCAAATATTGTTTGGCTTCTATATTTGGGTAGCACACTAATTCATTCATATTGCACTTTCACATATATTATATAGACATGAACATATATATGCGCATGCTGAAAGACCCGTTTATTGCACTATATCTTGCATAGATATTTCAAACATCACGAAGTTTTCATTCCATTCTCTTTCTTTAACATTAAGATATGTGACAACCCACAACAACCGCTTAAAGATAAAAATGGGTTCTTGTACATGTCATACGATTGAATTGTCATAGGAAATGACCGTAAGCGACTGAAAAAGTTATGTCGCACATCACTGTAAATTGTGAGGTTTTAGGATCATCATAATTATCAATAAGAACATTTCTGACTTAGTCTGGCGGAAAGCCACATGGACCGTTCTCAGATATGGATGTATGGGACTACTCAAACTGTGGTATGAAATTTGTTCCAGATATTTCAGAAATTTATTGGCATATTTCGACTATGAAAACATTTACTGAGCTATTTTTCCAGGGTATTTTCTTCTGTGGTTTTCTTCCACACCACCAAAAAAGTAGAATGAAGAAAACTCTGAACTTATTGTCGGCCTTTCCAAGAACCTATGATATAACATATTAAGATGGCACACGTCAAAGTATGAATTTGAAATCTATCAAGGAGCTGGCGTCTGTCGGTTTGTCTTTGTCTTTCTCTTCCTTGGACGTCCGTCCATACTGTCACCCTTTGAACCTTCGCTCATTGTTTGTTTGTCCCCTCTTGTTCTTCCATCTTCGTCGCTAGAGTCAGTCTGTCGGTTTGTCTTTTTCTTTCTCTTCCTTGGACGTCCGTCCAGACTGTCATCCTCGAAACCATGGATTTTGTTTTGGTTGTCCCGTCTTGTTCTTTCATCTTCATCGCTAGAGTCAGTCTCTTGGTTGGTCATCTTGTCTCTCTTCGTTGAGAGTTCATCCATACTGTGATCCTCGAAACCATGGCTATATCTACGTATGGAAAAAAAATAATCAATTGACCAAATAAAATTTGGCAAGCTTTGTTCGTCGTTAAGTAAACGTTTAATACTCGGACTGTTATGAATGCTTCAATACGTTTCAAATGATTCAATAATAAAGAATGGTTCGTATTACTTGAGTATATTTATTGCGTGAGAGAAACATGCCATATATATTAAAAAACGTTCAGCCGAACGGAGTTCCGACAATATATCGAGATATAGTGTTAAAGGTACTACGTCCCATTTGCAGGCCAACAAAATGAAAAGTTTCAATTCCAACGGCATTTGAAAGACTAAACTAATTTAGAACTTCCCTCAAAACGAAAGGGCTTGACAAATGGCTTTTAGTGAGAAAATAACGACCATTAGTTGTCGAATCGACTTAAGTGATTGTAATCACCTAAGTAATAGTCTGATTTACAGACCCTTTACCGAATGGTCGTTATGTTTGTGCTGCACAACGATTCAATCAGTTTATTTTTGGCCATTACAAGCAGTGGGTTATTGATATAGACAAATGCTCAAGTGCCTGTTACAGCTCATTTCATGTCTGCTATTACCAAAGAAAATGTCAGTCAGTCACTCAATAGTGTCTGACAGTGAAATCTAGCAGGTAAACGATTTCCTTACATAATTTGAATACTAGGAAACGGCTAATGTTTAAATTTCACAGATAGGACATACATGACGTATTAAAAATTCCTGAAAAGTTCTACAGAATTCGATTTTGGCTGTAAAAGGGACATAGTATATTTAACATATGTTAGAGAGCCGATTTAGACTACGTTCTGGGGAATGTTAAACAAGTTCGTGGACATTTGTAACCTTCCCATAAACGCAGGAGTTATTTTATACTATTTCACAACGTCAACAATCTTTGCGTAACCTCATTACATTGTGTGCTGCATAACTATGACAATATATATGTTTGTTTGTTTGTTTAAGTTGCTTTCTGTCAAGTTAAAATTATTTTACTAAATTCGAATGCATATGTTTATTAATATACCCATAAACCAAGTAAAGACCACGAATTTCCATTGTTGAATGGACAATAAAATATAAAATTATAATCAATATGAACCCCAAGTTTGTATGGGTGCGAGAAGATGAAGGGTGTGCAATATGCACCCGGCGTAGTCTATATCAAGGCCTAATGTTGAATAACAAATAAATTAAAGTTGAATTTGTCATAAAATTTATGTCGATATTCGAAGTACAAGATTAAATATGTTTAAATCCCTTTCAGGGTTAGGGCGAGGGATATAATAATCCGCAATGCCAACATTTTCTTGACACAATTTTAACGGGGTAAGAGCGATTTTTTTTGTCCCGAAAATTTGGCCGATCGATATTTCGTTCCGTTTGGGAGGAGGGGGGGTGTAAGGTCACCAAAACACACCCCCCAAAAAATTGAGGGGGGTTTCGACCCCCCCCCCCCCCTCCCCCTCCTGCGTATGCGCCTGTGTACAACTATAAATGCACACACTGCGTGTTATTTCCCGGAGTGTCTTCGCACGCGCAGGTTCGGTCGCCTGAGACTGGTCTTTGTGTTGTTTATGCAGGTGCTTGTTCAGTGTACAATAGTTTATGTTGTTAGTTGCTAGGCCGGACAAACCTAGATCTTGTTCCACCTGGCAATGGCAGACTGATGTATGCGGGATGGGCCTAGGCGGGGAGACCCGGGGATCTGGCGCGGGCGGGTGAATTCTCGCGTCTTTGGTCTATATGGGAGCATGCAGACATGTGCAGGATTTGATGCACGCTGACGATAGTCTAGTACTTAATTTATACTGGGAATCTTGCTCAACAAGCCTAGCTTCTCCTAGATCCCCCTTTTTCCACTCTCAGTTAAATCAAGCAATATAAAATATTTTGTCTTATTCTCAAACTTATATGTACTCTGTAAACTTATTTTTTTTTACGTACATCAGTATTTCGTTACTTGTATAATTCATTTGTTCTATTATATATTGTGATACTGTATAGTTTGTATGTGTCATTTAAATGTATGGATATTTGAGTGGAAAACTAAAACAATCAAATGAATAATCATGCAAACCCATTTCATCAACCGAGTTATGGCTCAATCGGTAAGACAAGCGTACAATAATCCTAGAATAGTGGGTTCGAAACCTAGTAATTATTCCTTCCTATTTTTTGCCTTTATGAATAATGAGGCAAAGCAAAGTATAATCAATTGTGTGTGTGTGTGTGTAATTGGGTTTATACAGACGTGTATCAATCAGATATGATTATTTACGTCTGGGACCGACCTTTAACGTCACCATCCGAAATTCTAATTGGTTGTGACCTCTTTCCAAGCCGCTTTGATTAATTTATAGGATGGCTTGCCTAGGTTTAAAAAGACGCACACGGACTCGACGTGTACACCTCAGGGTGCATATCTGCTCCCTCTAGGGTGCACCCCAAAGTTGGGTGTTGCTATTGTAGTAGAGGGCTGCATCCCTAAGGCTACAAATTGGTATCTTTATTGCTTAGTGTGTAGAGAATTGAGCTCCACTTCTTTATATACCATATTTTTATGGTATGTTTTTCCATGGTTGGCTGCATTGAGTTCATTATGTAGAGGTGTCGTGGTCGAGTGGATACGTCGCTGGACCGTCGATCACAAGGTTCGCGGTTTGAGTCCAGCCGCGGCACTAATGTCCTTTGGCAAGACATCCCAGGTAAAGAAAAACGGTACAAGTTCAAATTAACTGGTACTGGTACCAGTTGATTCAAATGGAGTGAACTGGTTTCAATATGGATATTGGTATAGTGCAATCAACTGGAATCAACTGGATTCCAGTTGAGAATTGCAACTAGTATCATCTGATACCAGTTGATTCCAGTTGGAAACCAGTAGATGATTACCAGTTGTTACCAGTTGAAACCAATATATGATTTCCAGTTGTTACCAGTTGAAACCAATAGGTTATTAGCAGTCGTTACCGGTTGTAAACCAGTATAATTTCCGGTGGATATTTCCAGTTGATTTACCAGTTAAAACCAGTTGAATACCAATTGGTCTCAAATGGTCCACTTTGGTTGTATGGGTTTCAAACTGGAATCAATCGGTAGATATACCAGTATAAGGCCTATTTTTTTAACCGGTATCAACTGGTGTAACAATTTAATACCAGTATGGTTAATTGGTTTTAATTGGAATTGACTGGTTTGTGTTCAGCATGTGCCAGTAGAGTCAATGGGTTTCAACTGGGATACACTGGCGCGTGTGAAGGTTACCAGTTGTGTCAACTGGATTCAACTGGTACCAGTTGAATCCAATTGAAACCTGTAAAATAAACTGGCACATATTCCAGTTCCTACAAATGGATTCAACTGCTACCAGTTGAAAATCCAACTGATTTCATCTGTTTTTGTTTACCTGTGATTGATGTACATTTGCCACACTCCACCCACGTGAAATAAATGGGTAGGAATTATTCCTGGTAGGAATTTATTCCATGAAAATGCAGAGCGCGTGACAGCTGCTCTACTAAAGCCAAGCTAATTATATTGCATTAATGTAGAGCGCTTAGAGAATTCTGAAAAAGTAAGTGTTAGGCGCTTTATAAGCAAATATATAATTATTATCAATTATCGGTAATAGGGTCAAAACCCAACGCCAACTTACAACTTAGAAGGGGTGAAGGGGATTTAACAACAAGTAATGTCTATCAAACAGAATTGTTAGATTTCATGGATTCTGCTCTATATGATATATGCTCATCGAATCGAAAACATACCGAGAAGGCTTGATGATATTCTGTTGACCTATGAAGGTATTACCCGTCACACGACTCGAATTTGCTGCATGTAAGCCTATATTACCCCTCGATTGAAGGCTCTGGTGTACTGATGGAGGGTGTGCTAATGTTGAAAAAAAGAAAAAAGGATCAATGCATAAAGGCCTATGATAAGGACGATAACAACCACAACACAAACATAAGAAGGAGAAGAAGTAGAAGAAGAAGAAGAAGAAGAAGAAGAAGAAGAAGAAGAAGAAAAAGAAGGAGAAGAAAAAGAAGAAGATTAAGAAAAAGAAGAATTAGAAAAAGAAGAAGAAGAAAAAGAAGAAGAAGAAAAAGAAGAAGAAGAAAATTAACGACAATAAGGAATTGAGGAAAACATCTACAAGTAGAATTACATGAAGACATCTTGAAATTGCAATCGGCGAGCGAAGCGGCGGCAAAGCGTAACAAAGCTTAATTAAAGCGTAAAGACCGTAATAGAGCGTGAAAGCTTTGAGCAATTCGGGACATTCGGCAATAGCGCCAATTTTTTTAAACTGTTTATGCCTAGTTCACACCGACGCCGAATGTCGCGCTTTAAATCGGCGATCAATTCGGCGTGATTTTTTCAAAAAATCTCACGATCTCCTGAGATATGTTATGCTAAGTTCACACCGACGCCGAATTGATGGCGAATTAAATCGGCGAGCAAAGCGGCTGCAAAGCGTAACAAAGCTTAATTAAAGCGTAAAGACCGTAATAGAGCGTGAGAAAGCTTTGAGCAATTCGGGACATTCGGCAAGAGCGCCAGAAATTTAAACTCTGTTAAGCTTTCCTACGCTTTGAGCAAAACTTTGATAAGCTTTGTGACGCTTTGATAAGCTTTAATACGCTCTCTCCGCTTTACGCAATTCGTGACAGATCGCCTCAAATTTGTAAACAGTTTAAAAAAATGTGGCGCTCTTGCCGAATGTCCCGGATTGCTCAAAGCTTTCTCACGCTCTATTACGGTCTTTACGCTTTAATTAAGCTTTGTTACGCTTTGCCGCCGCTTTGCTTGCCGATTTAATTCGCCATCAATTCGGCGTCGGTGTGAACTTAGCATAACATATCTGAGGAGATCGTGAGATTTTTTGAAAAGTAAACAAAAATGTCGCGCTTTAAATCGGCGATCAATTCGGCGTAATACGTGACTTCGAGCACAGCGCTATGCCGATTCATATTCCGCGCCCTCCAATAGTCACAAATGTACTACAGGCCTTCTTTCAACAGCTCGAGATTGCCAAATTACTCGCTATTTTCAGACTCAGGATATTATCCCGATGCTCGAAATTGCGTCTTCACCAGCCTGATACGCTCATCACAAAGTAGCTCGAAAAACAGACTCGAGACTGTACAACCAGCGCGCTGATTTAAGATTTTACCCGCGCTGTTAAACAGGTACAAGTACACCCGTCGACGTCGGACTGCATGTGGTACGCGTCCGTACACACATGAACAGTTTATTTACAAAAACGGAAAACCGGAAATCGTTGTACATGGTGGGATCGAGAAGTTGACTCTGTACCTCGGACTGATGAGGACGGGCGCAAATTAGCCTGCTATTTCCCAAATAGCGGCATATTTTGGAAACAAGACCAATATTTACCGGGATATTATCCCGACCAAACATCTTGCTAATTGCAACTGCGGGCTGATGAAGACGAAAAATAGCTGGATAACTTGCGATCAGTATAGTTAAAATAGCGGGTTCCTTACTTTCTTGGCAATCTCGAGCTGATAAGACATGTTTTTTCCAATAGATTAAAGGGGGTGTAGGATGTCAGAACTTCAGTCTGTTTCGCGAACGCTAGCGCGCTGACCGTTAATCAAGTCAATTAGTTTACGTGCAGTTGTCCAAAAGAAGTTGTAGATGGCGTTAACCAGTATTTGCCATGCTACATCCCCTTTAAACCTAGCTCTTAAACCTCTACCTTCTTGTTTTTATGGGTTAATTTATGTGAATGCTAGCGGACCAATTCAAATTTACCCCCCCCCCCCCTACTCTTGTAGTCCCAAATGTATTGCACATAGAGTGTGAAAAGTGACCGTCTGCAAGCAGACTAGTCCGCTATGGTTCTCGGGCAGCATTCTCAGCATAAAATATTTAATTTTGTCTTTGCTTTTCTGCGACCCCTATTTATATCAGATTTTATCGCTCATTTAAGTTTGGCAAGTGATCACAAATGCGTAATTTTAACAATTTGCATGACGCGTGCCTCGGCCCGGGGCAAAAACGCCATTTCTAGGATTTCCTTGAAAAATTACTAAGGTAGTTTCAAGGGCTTTTCAGTACCATTACAAGCAATTCTTTAAGGGGAGGATGAAATGCGAGAGAAAACTATTCCGTTGGTATCACCGCTCCACCTGATCGTAAATACCTTGATAGAACAAGCTTCTTCATGAAATGCTGCTTTACCTTGGAAATATGTGTTGAATTTGATCGTCTGTGTAGTGGTTTGAACCAAGTTGAGCGTCACTAATGTTTCATCACTTTCATTGGTTAGATCAAGCTGAAAGTATTTTGTCTCTTTGGGTTTCAAGCTCATGTCACTGTGCTGAATAGCCTGAGGAAAATGACAGATGAAATAATCAGTTTGTATGCCCGATTGTATGAAGAATGTGCCAAAATAAAAACAGATATAGAGATTACTCATGAAAATACTAAGGAAAAGGAAAACCTTTATCCCACTTTATTTACTGCGATTATAAGTTCTTTCCTTCAATTCGATTATGTTGCCAGACAAAGTAGCGAATGTATTATAATCTTTATACATGGATTAGTAGAATAATTATTTTCAGATATTTATTTACTTTTTTAATCGAGTATATGTGCTATAAAGGACCAATTGGTGTAAATACTTGAATAAAAGTGTAAATTAAATATTGTTTGCATGGACTGTTAAAGACATATTTGAACTGTTCCCGTTTCCAGCTTGCCCTTGTTTCAATTTATGTTAACTAGTTAAAGTAAGCCGAGACCCGTCGTCAAAAACACTTACCTTTGTTTCGGGACTCTTCCCATCCAGCTGGCAAGAGACGAGTAGTGTGCT
Organism: Strongylocentrotus droebachiensis; assembly: GCA_035222895.1. Taxonomy (NCBI): domain Eukaryota; kingdom Metazoa; phylum Echinodermata; class Echinoidea; order Camarodonta; family Strongylocentrotidae; genus Strongylocentrotus; species Strongylocentrotus droebachiensis. The sequence goes on from JAVYIG010000504.1 coordinate 457,457, forward strand.
ACGCCGAAACACAATATCATCGTCATCGCCCTTCACAGGTTGGACACGGGGATCATTTAATACATGGACATTGTTCTGAGAAATCAAGTATACAAAAAGGATACTGATAAAGTAATCTGGAGATTATCAAGAAGATAGAAATCATATTTATGCCTGTATCATACGCCTCAGCTTTTGTTCAACTATGCCACGCAGGAATCGTCCGAATGAATAACATGTGGTTGCATGGGTCAACCAACTCATTTAGATCAGTTTAAATGGGCTTTAGCTGTCAAGAAAATCGGAAAACCAAAATGACATCGAAAATGGCCATCAATTGAGAGAAACGGCCAGAAAGAGTTTAGGACCTGCTTTTTTCAGTAGAGATGTCACAGATAAGTCTAAAAGTATATAATTCAGGCATTGGATATTCATTTATTCGTTTAATTGATATTATCAATAGGGACAATGTAATAAAGTCTAACATGCAAGACAGCAGTCAAGATGGACATTTTACAAACGTGACAAACAAGAGGAAAAAGAGTTAAAGTTTAGGAAGAATAAGGGGCTGAAGAAGGTTAACGTTTTATATTAACATTCACACATTTACGCTTACAGAGATTAATTTGCTAAAGAAAAATCTTTCTAGCTAATACAGTCTTATACAGACAAGGCTCGAAAACCGTTAATTTGCGGCAGAAAATGTTGAATGGGAGATCTACATCTCATGTATCCACCTTGAAGTAAAATAACTTAAATACGCCATAAATTATGGTGTTAAATCTCCGTTTACCCATTTCTGGCCATGATGCTTCTTGACGAAACGAACCTCCAGTAATGGTTGTCTATTTGACGGCAAGACACTAGGTAGAAATGACATGCATGACAGTAATATGCCCTCCAGAAATAGCCAGTCCCAATATAAGGCAAAGAATCCTCCGGAAAAATGGCTGATTGAAATCTCTAGCCATCGTTCTCGTACTGAACAAGTAATGTCAGAAGAATGTTGAAGCCGTTTAGGTGTACCTTCAAATAAACCAAACAAATTCAATTTATTTTAAAACGACAGGAAACAACTTAAATCTCGGAAGTTAGCTAATTAGGGTTAACCTAATTATGCATCGTATTTTTGCGACTGGAGTACAATTCAAAAGGGTAAAATTACAAATTAGAACAAGACTGGACATTATTTTAATACTAAAATAAACATACTTTTTGTGAATATGAGAACTACTTCTATATTTCATTTTCAATTCAAATCAATAAACTCTTATTTCCTTTACTTCATTTCAGAAAGGCTGAACATATGATTTAGTTAGTTACCTGACTGATTCCAAGAGTACAGTATGGTCTGTACTTTGTTCGGATCAGTGACTAGTGCACAGTGAGGTATTATCAGCTTTGCCGGTTTCTGAAAGCATAGCCCGGACGGATAACACTGGAAGCCATGGCTAACGAGAATCTCATTGTCTTTAAGTGTGAGGCCATCTGGAATCTCGGTCAGTACCTGAAGGCTGATTTGTTTATCTTCCTCAAGAGCACCAGGTGGAATGCGGAGTGTAAACCCATGGGATCTGGTAGACAGCTCTCCTCCAATGGCCCCGAAATTTCCAGTTGCAGAGCTATCATCTGATAACAGCAATTTATTAACAGCATACTTTGTACATCCCAGGTAATATATCATACGTAAAAGAAATAAGTAAAGACCAAATATATTCCATTGTCTCCACATACCACAGGCATTGTTTCAGAACTTATTCCTTGACAGCCCGGGGGAATGTCAAATTGAGTACTACATCATCCGCGCAAATCACTTTCTGAAAAGCACCCTAAACGAGGATCAAAGTCTAGAGTAGTTTTGAGACTGTCATACACTATACAGGAAAACCCGTCTAACATCTCTGATTTTAGACCCTTAAAGAGAAAGTCCATCCTGATAATCAGCTGGATTCAATCAAAGCAGAAAAACGAGAGAAACTAATAAGTGAACGATTTTGCAACATGAGATTAAAATAGGAAAGTTATTGATATTTTAAGTTATAATCAATGAAACCCAAATTGGCAACTCTGTTACATATCTTGCGAGGTCCTCTCCGATTTGCTAGATGTTTAGAAAATGTCATGCTTGATGGAATATTTTATTTGGACAAAATGTACACTTCTGATTGTACAGAGAAAATGGGAAGGGACTTCGCAAGATACGTCACAGAGTTACTAATTTGTGTTTGATTGATACAAACTTCATGAATTATAAAGCCTTTTAATTTTAAACTGATTTTGCTCAAACATTCACTGAACTGATCCTCTCATTTTTGTTGCTTCTATTAAAACCAACTAAACATCAAGGTGGACTTCAATTTGAACAGGTATTTTCTTCCTTTGATGGTACTTTGCACCCTAATAGATGATTTACTGGTTTTGTCTTTCTTTTCATTGTGATTTCTACCGATTTTTATAATCCTATCGGACCCTATGCCCCTCACTGGGGCTATAAAATTGCTTACCCTTTCCGGGTATCTTAATTATCATCATAAGTGAATTTTCAGATTGTTCTGATGATTAACTGATTAGATCAATTTTAAGCGGATAGTTTGGCGCTTACGAATCCCTGAAATTACATCGAGTTTTGTTATAAGCAGATCTAAAAAGTCTACTGCAAGGAGTATTTAAAATTAAACAGGTAAATAGGCCTGTAAAGTATAAGTGGTTAACACAATGTATTTAATTGTACATAGCAAATTTGTATTTGAAAAGAACTTACCAATCTTGTATGCGAATTCAAGCATTAACAATATGCATATACAATACAAGCAACATTGCTATTTTGTTAACGTATGTAGATTCACTAAAACTGTATCACTTCCTAAGGAGGTTTCTCCTCCTTTATTTAGTTATGACCATGATACGATTGCATGTTCATTTGAATGATTGCACAAAATCATATTAAAATCTAATGATTCCTATTCCGTTATAGTTAACGTTACAGGTTATAAACATAAACAATCTTTTTATAAGCTGTTAATTTGACAGGGTACACTTCTGCTTTATTTGCTTATCATGCAAGAAAAACACATTACTCGAAGTAAATGTTGTATCTTAACACACTAGACATACATGTTTATGAACTACAATTACCGGGTACCGATTAAACACCTAAAGAGTGGCAAATGTAGATTAATATCTTGCTGCGGCGGGGTTCGAAATGCGAACCGTGTGATCCACAGTCCAGTGACATGTCCGAGAGACCACGATAACTCTACAATGATCATCCAAATTCGTGAATGAAAGAAAATATATATAACCTGACCTTGTCATACCCGATTTCCATACCTGCATCAGTTCTGCTTTGTGCAGAACTCAATCCACTGGTTGAGGGCATGGCAAGGTTAGCATCATTCTCAAAGATTGGTTTCATTCCAATTGACAGCCCTCGTCTATGCACCGAAGTTAGGTAGTTGATATATTCTGAACATGATGATAGCGAGGTGTCATCAGTTTCTACCGGGGTTGCATATTCCTGTCTGGTATCACCATTATCGTCATCATCGTTGTCGCCGTGAATGCGTTTGCTATTTAATACAGAGACAGAAAGAGTGAGAGAAAAAAGAGAGAGCGAGAGAGAGAGAGAGAGTGAGAGAGAGAAGGAAGTGGGGGCATGGGGAGATTGTGAGAGGGAGCAGATGAAAATTGAAAACGTTTAGAAACGAGAGAGTGAGGGAGAAAGAAAGAGAGAGAAACAATTCACATTGAGATAATAGTGTTTGAGATTTGGAAACATTTTAAACTGATAGTGCCGGGATTGGAGAGGGGATGGGATAAAAGAGGCTTTAAAAGCCAGGGTCAAGAGAGGGAAAATTGGGATGTGAAAATGGTTTTGATCTGGTTTTTAATGTTTCAACCATTGGATTTTACTTGTTCTACATCCAGTTCAAATTTAAAGTCAACCTGATGACTTTCAATTATTATTATCATTATCATTACTTATACTGCGCTTTTCCCATCAGACTTAAAGCCCTTACATTGAATAAAAATAAAAATTACATGAATACATATGATAATAAAAACAGTCTTCAACTACAAACTGCAAAAAATATGTGTTTTTAGGGCCTTTCTGAAGGTAATAACTGATTGAGACTGTCTAAATCTAAGTAGTACATTGTAGATCATTCTAGTATTTTGAGGCAGATGCAGTAAATGTCCTATCACCGGCTAATGTGCGGGTAACTGAATATGTGAGAAGGAGAGGATCACTGGCTGCATGACCTCAATGCCCTGGCAGGTGTTTATCAATTCAAACAGGTATCTAAATATTGTGGAGCTTGACTATGGAGTATTTTGAAAAGAATAATTAAACCAAAAATCTTTGTTTCAAATGAAGCCAGTGTAATGATCTCAAGAGTGGCTAAGATGGATGGTCCCTAGAAACCTGAAATACCAATCGGGCTGCCCAATTTTGTAGCCGTTGCACACGATCCAATTTAGTCGAGGGAATGCCAATTTGAAAGTAATAACAAAATCATCACAGCAAGACACTGAGGGGAGTGTGAAGAACGCGTAAATGTGTGTCAAAGTAAAATCAACTAATACCCTTCTGGCTCCAAACAGACGATTATAAAATTAGAAGAAATGTTGAAGACAGCAATAGAAATAGATAAAGATAAAAGGGAAAGTGAGAGAGTGGATGAGAGATGGAGAGCAAGAGAGAAGGCCAGGATGAGAGAGAGAGAGAGAGAGAGAGATGGGGACATATGATGAGAATGAGGGAGAGCGAGAGAGAGAGTTGGGGAGATGAGAGAAAGGGAAAAGTAATTGTATATTGTGTTATTTACCGATGTTCAGGAATTCGTTCAATCTCGACTGGAGCTGCAATAAATAAAACAGAAACAAAATGTGGGATGATATTCAGTTGTAAAAGAACTTCAGCTGGCAAATATAAAACTGAATTATAGTAAAACTTTGAAAAATGATAACAAATTTGTATTTGAAATGAACTTATCAATCTGATATACGAATACAAGCATATACGCTGTTGCTCATATAGTTGGAATATTTTTATTTTACCCCAATTTATGGAATTATTTTAAAAATAATTTAAAAATAATAGATCTACATAATAGTATACATTCTCAGATTTAATTGAATAATAATATGCCAATGTGTGTTTTGGTGACTGCTAAAGCATTGTGTATGCTACTATGCTTATCAAATGGGGGACCTACGCCCTCAAGTCATAAATGACAGTAATGAGGATTAATGCCCCACAAAAGGGCACTAATATAGCACATCGACACGGTTTTGATCCTGGGGCCTCACAGTTACGAGGCCATTGCTTTGTCACTGAACCATGACTGTACGCAGCGGGGGCTAGGGTATGGGGCAGTTTCCATAAAGAAAAAAGAAAATGCAATCATTTTTCAATAATTTGTTGCATTTTACCCCGGTTCCCAACATAAACAAATCCTCTGTGTGCCCATGCCTCGAGCCATAATACATGCATGGCCTTCCATGCATTTCGTCTGATCCGTTGTGACCAATGCTTAATCCAATCACATTGACCTAGGTATCCTGTCGGGTACCCATCTAGCCCCTCAGTGGAAGGACGCAATGAAGATAAAATGTCTTGCCCATTGACATTAGTGGCACGACGGGACTCAAACCACAAACTAAGTGATCCACAGTCCGTTGACGTATCCAATAGACTACGACACCTCTACAATGATCACTCCATTTCCTTAAATGGAAAATTTGTACATGACGTAACCCGACTTTAATTGTCATGCCGTAATTGTATTGGTCTTTGGTGGCTAGAAGGGCATATAAAAAGGATTTAGATTCCAGTGTACAAACCTGCACCTTGTGTAGATCTCGATCCACTGGTTGAAGGCAAATCAATGTTCGAAGTTCTTGAAGAAAGGGGTAACGAGGCGAGACCAGTATGTATTTCAGATGAATATCCTGATACTTGGCCTACCGAGTGTCGTGATGCTTCTGTCGAACTCGGGTGAAATGAGCGATGTGTCCCTTCTCTTGGAAGTTCCTGCACCTGTGGAGGCTCTGATTGAATGCCTCTGTGAGGATCAATCCGGAACTGTCAAGAATCTAGTACTGTTTCCAGCAGGGGAATACTGAAATGGAGATTTCGCTGTTCGCGTGTACTAGTCATTGGCGGTCCGAACTGGTTGGCTAGTTCTAGTCGATGATGTTTTCTTTCTGACCACTTCTGTAGCCATCCGATATTTGTCTTTTCCCTGAAGTAAGGACTCTGAAATGACAACCGTACACAGATTTTGTCGAGAACAAAGGAAATAAAAAAAAGTGAATATCTGTACAAATGAGGGGAAAAGAGAAAAGGGATTGGTATAACGTAAGAATTCGGCCAATGTCGTCCATATCCCCTTTAAATGCACATTTTTTCCTATTAAACCCTCCATTTTAGGTTAAAAATGCACGCCTATGAAGATGCATGAATTAAAGTGTACATGTAGAGTTTGGAAATAATACCATTTTAATGCCATTAGATACCTACAAATGAATAGCAGCAATGCAAGGGGGTAGATGGCGGACAAAAAAGTGTTCCAACGCAGTTCTTTCAGAAACGTTATTCTGTCCTCATGGTGTAGCCCCCCCCCCCCCCCCATAGAACATGCATGAGTCCAGTTTGGTCGACATTGGTTGAATCTTTGTTAAATTATCACAGTAATAAGATTTTTGAGGGATTTTTAAAGTAGCTGTGCGAGGGATTAAAACTGTATCTAAACTCAATTATTTGTGTATCATTGCAAAAGGGGAGGCTAAACTTACCCAAATTATCAAAATTTTTCTTCAAAAATTGTCATGGAATTAATTAATCCGCTAGCAAAACTGATATGTGCTACCATTATTCCATCCTTAAACAACCATGTGTACTTCCAAGAAACGTCACAATTGGGACTGATTGCCCGCTAGGCTTCGCACAGATGTACACACGGGCGTCAATCAGGCCGGAGACGGGGGCACACGTCCCCACCCTGACAAAAATTAAGGGTGGGGACCCAATAGGGTATGTCCCACGTAAATTTTAGAAGTCTTGTATTTCGTTAATAGTATGTATGGAGCAGGGGCGGATCCAGCCGGCGGCAAGGGAGGGGCCAAAAAGGGGGCCAAGTTCGTGAGAAAGTTTTTAGCGGCGAGCCAGCCAGACGACGAATAAGGGGCTTTACCAAAATAAAGACACTGATAAGTTTCATCAAAATACTCACTTTAAATAAGTTTTCGCATAGACCCTCAATTTGTACCATCAAAAATTGTCAACGGAAAACCAAAATGTACGGAAAGAAATTTAATTTGGGTCAAAATGTAACCCAAAGTCGTGCGATTGGTGTTCGGATGGGCTTAAGGACTTTATCTAAATGTTGACTAAAAGTATTTACCAAATTGCATAAATCCAGTTTACAAAATACACAATAAAATTTACGCCACTGGGCGTTTCGATTCTTAAAGATACACTTGAGTTCTGGTTAAAAAAAACGAAAATGAATTCTTACAGAATCAAACGAAACTTACGCTGAATGTTCAAGATTACAAATAATATCATTAGCCAAACAATTTTGATAGAAATGTATACTGGCTGAGTAATAAGCATAGAAATATAAGGAAATCAAGGTAAGTAACCCCGACACCATTTGTGTAGTCCCGTATACATCTTTCTGTTTACAGTGCTTGTTACTTTTTTATATCAAGACTGGGCCAAATTGATTATGATTTGTATGACTCCAGAACCCTGCAGTACACACTAATATTAACATGCTACATTATCAACTTTTTTTCTGATCCATTCCACACCTTTTCTTTCACAATGCAATCGCATGAACAGAACTCAACTTTTACTTTAAGTATTTTAGTATCATAGGTACCGAAATTTTAGAATACCCTCCAAATCTATTAAGTTATTTTGATTTGTTAAATGATTTTTATTTTGGGAGTGCAAATGATGTTATCTTGTCACAGCGACTGTTCACTAAATCAATAAAGGCCAATGTAAACTAGATGGACCTTCGACCGCGTGCAGTTGAAAGTGATGCCTCCGCCATGGAGCAATTTTACAAACCAAAACAGAAGCGAGCTATTTTTGCAAACATAAATGAGCCATGTGACCTTTGACCTTGGATCTCGCGACCCCAAAATCTAATCAGTTCATTGGCTTTGCAAGATACATACATGACCTAAGTTTGGCGGGAATCCATCAATTAGTTCTTGAGATAACGCGATCACGAGAACGGGACGTACGAACGTATGCACGGACGGACAACCCGAAAACATAATGCCTCCGGATACTTTGTAGCGGAGGCATAAAAAAGGCTAACTAGCCCGGCTATCAAATAAACGTCAAGGTTTAAGGTATAAGGTATAAGGTATAAGGTATAATCAAGTAATATTGAAACAAAACTAAAATAATGAGTCCTTATACTTATATAGGCCTACAGTGCGTCCCAGAAAAAAAAAACGAAACTGAGAAATATCGATCTTTTATCATAGACCTAACTTACAATTAAAATAACAAATGACACATATTTGTAAAACTTAGATCCTCCTCTTTCATTTGATGCATCTCGAATGATGCATCATTCACGCATGAGTGATTAAAACAAGTTTGGGTATCAAAAAGTCATTTGGCGGGCGGTAGCTGAATTCAATAGGAAAATCACATTTCTAGAAAGTTCATATTTTGCTCTTTCATATGACACGTTAATCAGGAAAATGATCCAGGAATAACAAAGTTCTGTTTGTTTAAAGTAATGCTTGCATTTCCATATATTTCCATTTGATTTAACGAAATGTTTTTCACTTGCTGCCTGCCGTAGCAACAAACATATTTGACAAAAGATTTTAACTCTGTTTCGTTGACGATCACCCATGCACAAAGAAGGCAAAAGACTTGATGCATGGCTGATCTTCAACGAAACGGAGACAAATTGATGGAAAGCAGCAAAAGTAATTCAACATCCATGTATGTTTCTATACTGCCTGAGCACTGACTTTTCATATTACCTGTGATGATGCAGCCAAGGAAGCTAGTTCAGAGAAGAAGTCATCAAGTGAACCAAATGTATTTCCAATGATCTTTAGGTTTGCAAGGCAGGGAAGAGAGCAGATAAACTTGGCTAGCTGGTTGGATGCCACATGACTATCTGCATCTGGGTCACCTGACAAGGACTGACTAAACGTGAAATCTAGGTTGACTGTTTGGATCTGTTGAGATAGAAAATCGATTGGCATCAGTCATTTATTTTTTTGTTACACAACTTAAAGGTAAAGACCAGTATTGGAAACGCCCCAATTACAAAAAGGGAAATGGAAGCTCTTTATTACCAATCATGTGGAAGAATATGTTTTGACTAATACATGATGATACTAATTTTGCTGGGAAAGCGCCTACTATATTTGGTAAATTAGTTTATCTATTGGACTGTGAGAGATAAACGCACGTGTCGCGCACGTGTGCGTATAGTCCCATATACATCTTTCTGTGAACAGTGCTTGTAACTTTACAAAGACTGGGCCAAATTTCTTATCGTTTTGATGATTCCAGAACCTTGCAGTACACACCAATACTTATATGCTAGATGATCAACCTTTTCTGATCGATTCCACAACGTTTCTTTCACAATGCAATTGCATGACCATAACTGGTCTTTATCTTTAACACAACCCCTGTGTAAGGAGTGAACCACCCAACCGTTGTGTAAAGTCGTCACACAACGAATTTGCAGTGTAGGGTGCAATTCTGCACCCTACCTTGGGATGAAAAGTTGCCACCTAGGAGCAAATGTGCACCCTTAGGTGTATAACCCTTATGGAACAATCACCGTGTTACCGCATAGTGAACCACACTCTGTACAGCATAGTCTAACACAGTGTGTTACCACAGTGTACTATGTGGTACGTACCACATGTCCCAAAATCACATGTGGCCCATACTGTGGTATCGACCACATAGTACACCACAGCGTTACCACATGTCCCAAAATCACAAGTGGCCCACACTGTGGTGCCAACCACATAGTACACCACAGCGTTACCACATGTCCCAAAATCACATGTGGCCCACACTGTGGTATCAACCACATAGTACACCACAGCATTACCACATGTCCCAAAATCACATGTGGCCCACACACTATGGTATCAATCACATAGTAAACCACAGCGTTACCAAATGTCCCAAAATTACATGTGTCCCACACTGTGGTATCAACCACATAGTACACCTCAGCGTTACCATATGTCCCAAAATCACATGGGCCCACGATGTGATATCTACCACATAGTACACCACAGCCTTTCCACGTGTCCCAAAATCACATGTGGCCCACACTGTGGTATCAACCACATAGTCTTGTAAACTGTGGCATCAACACCAGATGATAAAATTAATTAGTACTTTACGCTATAAGTAGCAATTGTACTAATTAATTTTGCCAATGGCAACAATTAACACAGCATCACTGGTTCATCTACAATTTCCAATGTAAAAGCATTGGTAATAAGTAGGCTTGTTTCTGTGTCCCACAACTTTCCATATACTTGTATTTTATTGAATATATTTTAGTTCATAGTTAATATTTCCCTTATTCATGTTTAATTAAATGTAATTTATACAAAGTAGTAAAATGTCCTAATAATTGGCACGCACCCCATATTCATTATGCAACTTAACACATAGTGATTTATACCACATTGTGGTAAATATGTGGCACACTGTGTTCAACATGTACGACTATGTGGAAGACCACATGATCTGAAACCCCAACACTGTGAAAATACTGTGATCGCAGAGTTTGCACGTAGTTAAATACATACCACACTGTTGCAAATATGTGTCATTGTGTGTGAAATATGACTGATTATGTGGTAAACCATACCCCACACAGTGGTAAATATGTGTCAATCTGTGTTAAATATGTACGACTATGAGGTAAAATACATGATTTGACACCACACTGTGACAATACTGTGAACACAGAGTTTACACATAGTTCAGTATTTTTCCCTCTCTCTTTCTTTCTTTTTTCTCTGTAACATACTTTTTCAAAAAGTGAGAGGGGCTCGAGCCCCCGAGCCCGGCCGTTCTGCAGACCCTGACATAAAGTCTTCTAAATAAGCATATTTTTCTCCCGAATGTAAATTTGGGAAATTCTAATTTTCCAACAAACGCATAAGGTATGACTGACAAAAAAAAGAGAAAAAAATACCGAAAAATCATATCATTTCAGCAGCATTTGTAAATCACTGGTATCGAATAAAAAAAATACCCCCCCCCCATCAGTACGCCTGCGTTCAGGGGCTCATGTCTTCTCACTCCTATAACAAAAAACAGACACGCTTTTCCTTTCTCTCACAATATGTCCACAATATGCGCGTATCGCTATTATAAAAATATAGGTGGCTTGCACAATGTTTAGGAAATTCAATTCCTGTTAACTTTTCTTTTGTTTCAATTTTATATGTCATTTAATTAAAATTTGTATTATTGTTATGTTCTTTTGGGTTTAAAAATACAAACCATCTCTACTGCTTTTTTTTTAGGGGGGGGGGGGCGTTTTTTTTTTTTTTTTTTTTTTTTTTTGGGGGGGGGGCAAAAATGCGTTCCCCCCCACTTTTTTGGTTGGTGCCCCCCTGCCCCCCCCCCACTTCCGGCGCCTTTGCGTGTGTGTGTTTGTGTTTGTCTATGCAACGCATCTCATTTGATACATTCAATTCATTCTCTCACTTTAATACATTACATAACCAACTTTGGCGCAAGTCGATTTTTGCACTCTCGCAAACAACGCCTCCTGTTCATCCAAGCATGTACACATACAACACAAAAATGATACCTAATGATTTGGGATAAAACACTCTTTCATGAGATGTATAATAATTCACTGTTCGTAGATGATTTTTAAAATAATTTGCAATTTTCTAGGTGTAAACTTTTTTTTGACTCACACGGTAATTAGTAAAAGCAGCGTTTTGTCAAATTTGAGACTCCCTCCGCTTTGCTCACTTACACATTAACTAATTGTAAAGTTGATATTTTGACCAGTAAATAATAATGCCAACCTCTGCCCCTTTTACGAAACTGGAAATTCATCAATCATATTGGAGAAAGCATTGATTCACAAACTGCATCAATATCAGTGTATCCACCAGTATTTAAAACACGTCCGATTCGATCTAGATAATACTTCACTATAGTAGGCCTACTAACACATCGAGGGATTTATTTATTTACTTATTTTGTTTACCGGAAAAGTTTAAGAATATTTATTCTAATTTATTTGTATTCCTATCCTGCAACCTCAGGTTAAAAAAAAGGAGCGAATATTGTTCATCTCTTTTGATCTGCTTTTTAAAATTTTTATTTGTTTTACCTGAGATGAAGAAGCTCGATCAGCAATCTGTTTGTAGAAATCATCATGAAATGAACATGAGCTAATCTTCAGGTCTGTAAGATGAGGCAGTAAACTGAGAAACCTCCCCAGACAGCAGGATGCTGATGGGTAAAAGTGTAAGTTCGAGCGTGATATATTTAACGTGCGAATCTGTGGAAATACAAATGAATAGCATAGATTAGATACCTCACTTAAAGGCAGGCTTTACTACTTCAGCCAGAAGGAATTAGACCACCCAGCGAGCAAGCGAGGTCACTGTGACAGGTGGCTATCTAACTCAGCTCTCATTTAACATAAGAAAAAGAGGATCATGGGGGACCAACAGGCACCGATTGGGGAAGTTTTCTATATAGAGGGAGCAATACTACCTACGGTTTCAAAATTGCTGGAAAGATTTGTTCAAAGGAGAAAAAAGGAGGAAGGAATATTGTTATTGGGACTTTAATGTTGTATGGGTTAATAAATTAATTAAACATCTTTCATACGAAGCAACACGTAGAAATTCATCAACCATTTTGGAGAAAGCAGGGATTTAAATATTGCATCATTATCAGTGTATCCTCAGGCACTGAAAATGCATCTGATTCGACTCAAAAATTACTTTGCTATAACTACTAGCACATCTATTGTTTATTCTGTATTTTGTGTTGTTGTTATTTTACCTGATTATTGAAAAAGTGTTATGCTCTGGAAATGTATCCAGAAAATCGATGTCATTAATACATGTATTTGTATTTCTTACCTGGAATCTCAGTACAAAGAACACAAATAATATGTTTACAACTTATTAAAATCTCCTCAGTTTGCATTGCATTTGTCATTTCATTGAGAAAGCAATACAGCAATTGGAGCTGCAGTAGAACATTGTATTGGGGGAAATTAATAATCTTCCATACTCTAATCATCAGTCGAACTTGTGATAGCATAGATTAAAAAATGTGAGGGTTATCAGTAATTAGTGTAAGGCACACTACTGAAAACAAATCCCATCCCACTTGAGCTGTTGGAGCCATGATGAATTGAGGTTTTCTGGTCTGTAAAGATGCAGCGAAACGAGTATGTCAAGCACTAGCCCATTTATTGTTGATCTTGTATTTTTTCACCTAATTTGTGAAGAAAAAAAGATATTACACTCATGGAAAGTGCGTATTAATAATATTAAAGGCAGTTTAGTTGTATTCCTATCAAAGTTGTATCTAGGTGCAATCAATAGCTTAGATTTAAATGCAATATCAAATGTCTTATCACCCATGAATGATGAGGAAAAACGCCTTGGGATAAGTCAGTCTTTTATCATACCAGATGAATTAAACAAAAACATTTCTTCCGATAAATTAAATTCCATTAATTTTTCAATGATGCATATTATTTGTAGAAGCATTTTGAAAAACATGGATGGCATTTCATCATTGTTGGATAATTTAGATTTTCAATTTTCTGTCCTGGGAATCACTGAGACTTGGTTGAATGAAACCTCATCGACAGGGCTGTGCAACGTTCAAGGTTATAATTTCATTAATATCAATAGACAAAACAGGAGAGGTGGAGGTATTGGAATCTATTTGAGAGATACATTAGTTTATAAACGAAGAGATGATTTAAATATTGATAATGATTCATTTGAAAGTTTATTTGTTGAAATTGAAAATGTATCTGATAAAAATATAATTGTTGGTGTAGTCTACAGACCTCCTGATCAGTGTATTGAATCATTTTGTTTTATCAATTATCTTCTATCCTAAATATTGTAAATAATGAAAACAAAATATTTTATTTAATGGGTGATTTTAATATCAATTTGTTATCAACTGTCTCTTCCCAAAATGCAAATTTCCTTTTAAACTTGTTTACATCTTTTTGTATGTACCCACTTAATCACAACCCTACTCATATTACTGATCATTCCGCAACATCATTGGATAATATTTTTACCAATGATATGAAGAATAAATTTAGTGGTGTGATTTTGGTTTTTGGTTGATAAGTGACCATTTTCCTGTTTTCAGTATATTTTATTCCAATAGAATTAATGAGAAGAAAAAGCATATACTTAAACGAATCATGAATGAAAGAAATATTATTAGATTTAATGAACGTTTGAAAAATGTATATTGGAATTTAAAATTAAGTAATCTCAATGCTAGTTACAGCTTCTTCTTGGCAAAATTTCTACGTTTATATGATGAATGCTTTCCCTTGCAAGAAATATTAATTAAAAGTAAATGTATGAATAAGCCATGGATGAATAGAGATTTATTAAAAAAGATAAGGAAAAAATGGCGTTTATACAAAGAGTACCAGTCTAAAGTCACCCACTGAATATAGGAAAAATGTGTACAAACAATTTAGAAATAAAATTACAAATGAAGTTAAAAAAATCAAGTATTAATATTATAAAAATAAATTTAATAATGATAAGGGTAATATGAAAGCAACATAAACAACTATAAATTAAGTTCTTGGTTCAAAATCATGTTCTAAACAATGTATTGATGAAGTTAATGTTGATGGTAGAAAAATTACAGACAAAGATGAAGTATCAGAAATATTTAACGAGTATTTTGTAAACATTGGTTATAATTTAACAAATAATGTTCAATATTCTAAATCATTTTGTCATAAGATTCTTTAAAAAAAAAAATCATAATTTTTTTCTCCTGTAACTTGTAAAGAGAATATTGATATTGTTTGTTCTTTAAAAAATGTAACTAGTGCCGGATATGATGAATCGATGTTGGTGTCATTAAAAAAGTCATTCATATAATTGCTCCACAATTATGTTTTATATTTGATTCTTATATTTCATATGGTGTGTTCCCTACTCAATTAAACATATCAAAAGTGATCCCAGTTTTTAAATCAGGTGATATTAGTTATACAAAATATTACCGCCCAATATCTGTCTTACCTTTATTTTCAAAGATTTTTGAGAAGTGCTTATACAAACGTTTGGATGATTTTCTATTTTTCATGTAATATTTTGCCTGATAATCAATATGGTTTTCGCTCCAGACACTTTGCATCGATGGCGCTTCTTGAATTGATTCACAAAGCTTGTAAAGCTATTGATTCTAAAGAATACATGGTTGGATCGTTTCTCGATTTGAGCAAAGCCTTCGATACGTTAAATCTTTTTATTTTGTTGAGCAAATTGGAAGATTATGGAATTCGTGGAAATTTATTGTTATTATTTAAGAGTTATTTTTTAGACCGGTCTCAATTTGTAGTTATCAATAATCATTAATCTTCAAATAACTAAATCGATGCGGAGTGCCCCAAGGGTGTATATTGGGTTCATTACTCTTCTTGGTTTATATAAACGATATCATTACTTCTTCTAAACTCTTACAATTTTTTTTTTTGCAGATGACACCAGTATGTTCATGTCTGGAAGTGATCTGAACATGTTATTAGATACATTTACTGTCGAATTACATAAATTAAATGATTGGTTGTTAAAAAATAAATTTGTTATAAATATTGATAAAACTCAATTCATGTTATTTACAAATACAAAAGTTGAAGATGATCACTTGATTATTCATTGCAATGGACAAGCTTTAGTTCGTGTTTCTTTCACGAAACTTCTTGGTGTTTACATCGATGATAGATTGACATAGCATGAGCACATTGGTGTCATATGTAACAGAGTTGCTACGGGAGTTGGTATTATTTATCGATTAAGACACTTCCCAAGATATATTTGATTATGTTGTATTATGCCTTGATAATTCCACACATTAATTATTGTAATATTACATGGTCAAATGGTTCTGATTATTTTATGACGAAATTATTTAAATTACAAAAGAAGGCTGTTCGATTACTTTACGATGCACCGTTCAATGCCCCCACTTTGCCTCTTTTTCAGCAATTAAAGCTTCTAAATGTTTATGATATAAATAATTATAATATTGCTATATTTATGTTTATGTGTTCTAAGGGTTTATTACCAAGGTCCATGTCATATAAATTCACATTCATATGAAATACATTCTCATGAAACTCGTAAATCTGGTAATTTCCTAAAATCCGTACAAATGTTTCAAAAAATACAGTTTTTTTCAAAGGGCCAGTTTTATGGAAAAATATCCCATTTAATATTTAAAAAAAACTCTACTTCACTGAATATTTGTAAACGATTGTATAAATCCCATCTTTTATTATTGTATTCAATTTCAAAATAAATGACGTTACGTTTCAGTTAATGCACTTTTTAATGTTTTCCCCCTCCCCTTCCCTTCTTCCTTTTTAAGTTTTCTTCTTTTGTATTGGTGTTTAGATTCTCTCTGCTTTCCTTTTCCTTTTTTCTTTTCTCAATAATTCAGTGTATACTTTTTAAGGGGTTGACGTTCATAAGGCTAATTGCCCTTTTTGTTAACCCCACATTCCCCCAAAATTTGTTCTGCTCCTTCCCTTTGTATTTTTTCTTGTAATCAATCTTTTATCTGTTTACCATGTTTGTATGTTTTGTATGGAAAATGAAATAAATGAGATTAAATGAAGAAGAAAAAAACAATTTCAGTTTAAAAATAAATATATATTTATATTGTATCTTTAGTTTTTCTGCTTGTTTTTAAACATAACATTTTACCTGAGATGAAGAAGCTCGATCAGCAATCTCTTCGTAGAACTCATCACGAAAAAAACATGCGCGAATCTCCAGGTATAGATCTGTAAGATGAGGCAGGAGACCGAGAAACTTCCCCAGACAGCTGGATGCTGATCGGTTACAGTATAGCTCCAAGCCTTTAACCATAAACTTCCGAATCTGTGGAAATACAAATGAATGACATACATAAATCATGAATCGTGAAAAGGAGAAAATGGTGGAGAAAACCATTTTAAGATTATGTACTCTCACGTATTCACAGCTAATGACCCAGGATTCTGAAGGGGAGGGGGATTTTGATGAGTAAGCTAAATCAAATTGGAGAATATGGTAATTGGGGCAGTATCATATTGTATGGGAGAAGTAATTGATAGTAATTTGATTTACATAGCGGTTAATACAAAATACCATATCTACAACAAGCGCTTAGCTAGGATTTTATTCTAGGTGGGCGGTAGTGAGCACGCGAAGCGCGCCCCCTAGGGTGTGGGTCAGGGGTGGTTGCAGGGAGGGGGGGGAGATTCCCCCCTCTTTCGCGAAGCGCGGAAGCTTTGAAAGAAGACGATTCGTTGAACCTTTCTCGACTCGTAATAATGATTTGTATTCAGTCCCCCCCCCCCTCCCGCGCGAAGCTTTGACGTTTCATTAAATTATTAGAGAAAGAAGACGACTCGTTGTATCGTTCTCGACTCTTAATCCTTGTCTGAATTCAGTTTCCTCCCCTCCCGCGCGAAGCGCGAAAACTTTGAAATTTCATTAAATAATGAGAGAAAGAAGACGACTCGTATCGTTTTCGACTCTTAATCTTTTTTCTTCCTACGTCCTCTTACTTTTTTTTTTTTTCTCTCTCGCTTTTTTGGGGCCGGCGTTTTTTTTGGGTCGACCGCCCCCACCGCTCCCCCCCCCCTTGGCTACGCGCCTGCCACCTCCTACTTTCACTCCTAGTATTATTGCGAGGGCTTTCCCTCATCTTATGGACATTGCACAACATATGATTTATATTCAGGACTGCACGCTAGTGATGGGGGAAATCCAGGGTAGCTCTTCTCAAGATGGTTACAGTTCCCCGATTAGATTTAACATCAGCTCTAGTTTCAGCGAAGGTTAGCTCCTTTCTGCAGAATGAACTAAATCTTGAGAATGATAAGGAGTTCTTCCAGACAGATAGCAGAGTGGTTTTAGGCTACATCAAGAACAAGATGAGAAGGTTCCACGTATTTGTAGCCAACCAAGTGACAACAAATCAGAGATGAGTAACTACAGTCACATACTAAAGCAATCCTGTAGATGGAGCTATCTAGAGCGCTAACAGTCGACCAGATTGAATTATCCAAGTGCCTAACTGGTCCTGATTTCCTACGGAAGAACGAAAATCTAGATGACGATACGGAAGATGAAAGTGAAATTCTTCCTGATGGTCCTGAAGTGAAAAGGACTCAATTCAATTCAGTTCAGTTCATTCAAATCTATTTCTAAATCAGATTAAAAATATATATATATATATATATTTATCATGATCAACAACAATTGCAAAGAAAAGGAAGCCACCAAACAACAAAGCTTCTAATGGGTGGGGCTCTCGTAGACTGCATGTCAGTTTACATGAGAAAATATAATAAATGAACAAAGGAATTATTTCAAAATACCACTGCAAATGCACACGCACCAAACACACAATAAGAAGTCATACACACAATCACTCGGGAGAGTGGGGGAGCAAAGGTCGTTCCTAAATTATGAAGCAGTAAATGGGGAAAACAGTGGAAATCCTGTATAAGCAATCACATCAGCGCAGGAGATTATCATAGACCCATTACAAATCCATGAGATGATCCAGGGTTCTGAAGGGGGGGGGGGTATGGCAGTTTATTATCATTTGTTTGATTGTTTTGTTTCAACTGAGAGCTACAAAGGTATGTGTTCACGGACATGAATCCAGAGGAATATGGCCCAATCCTATCTTTTTCCACACATTTTTTGGTTGAGTAATGATAATAATGTCAAGTAGTCAACCTTCGACTTGTGAATCTGTGGAAAAAAATAATCGAATACGGAATATACGCCTGCAAGTCATGTCGAAAGAAATGTTGATGAAAGATAGATAGTGGAAACCCTTCAGTTTGTAAACTAAGTGGCATTTTGTGCACTCTTTGCAAAAGTATGCAAAACAAAGTAAGACAAATAACACTTAAATAGGCCTCAAGATTATAGTGGTAATTGCAGTATATTATTTTCCCAAGTGTTATTCTCATGGAAAAGTTAATTATATTTACTCCATTATATTGGTATTCCCATCCCCCAACCTCAGGCTTTAAAAATGAAACATTTCCCAACATCTTTTTAGGTGCTTCTTTAAAACAATTTTTTTTTTTAAACCTGAGATGAAGAAGCTCGATCAGCAATCTCTTTGTAGAAATCATCATGAAGGGAAAGTTTGCAAATCTCCAGGTCTGTAAGATGAGGCAGGAGACTGAGAAACTTCCCAAGACAGCAGGATGCCGATTGGTTATCAAGTAATCTCAAGTCTGAGATAGTTAACTTGTGAATCTGTGGAAATACAAATATTCAATTCAATTCAGTTCAAACACAATTTTGTTCTTCTAAATCATAACAATCTTTAACAAATACAAAATATATATTATGTTCAATAACAAAATATCATGACGAAGAAAAGGATGCCCCCCAAAACAAAACTTCTAATGGGTGTGCTTGTCAGTTTACATGAGAAAATATAATTAATGAACAAAGAATTATATCAAAATAGCAACTCTAATGTATGGTGGTTCCTAAAGGGACACGCAGACGCAAACATTTGACGTATACCTATGCAACAATTTGTTTCGTTTGTCTGTACTCACTGGCCCTGAAGGGACACGCAGACGTGAAAATCTGCTGGAAAATCTGCGTCCAATTATCACGTATGCGTCTCCCGAAAAGGAAACGCAGACGTGAATATTTGACGTGAATTGTTTGCAGTAAGCTGAGCACCAGGAAGATAAGCGTATATGTGTTTGTTCTGCTTTATTTTAAACAGCTTTATCTCGACATTAATTGCACACCACTTCATTTTATTTCATGGACTAAAATTAATATATACTATAGAAGGCCTAGATACATTACGCTTTGAAATAATATTTTGCCTGTACCAAGCAATTACTTCTTTTCGTGCATCTTGTTTGCATTTGCCCCCCCTCCTATCTCACCCTTTGATTCTCTCTCTATTTCTTTCCATCTCTCTCTCTCTCTATCTCTCTCCTCTTTCTCCCAATGTCCCACCACTCTCTCTCCCCTTCTCTCGATCTTTTCCTCTTTTCTCTCTCCCAATCTGTCTCTCCCTTCTCTCTCCCAATCTGTTTCTCCCCTCTCTCTCTCCTCTTCCCCTTTCTCCCAATCTGTCTCTCTCTTCTCTCTCCCAATCTGTTTCTCCCCTCTCTCTCTCTCTCTCTCTCTCTCCTCTTTCTCGTTTCTCTCGCCCAATCTTTCTCTCCCCTCTCTCCTCTCTCTCTATCTCTCTCTCTTTCTCTCTCTCTTCCCCTTTCTCCCAATCTGTCTCTCCCTTCTCTCTCCCAATCTGTTTCTCCTCTCTCTCCTCTTTCTCTTTTTTCTCTCCCAACCTGTCTCTCCCCTCCCCCTCCCCCTCCCCTCCTAATTTCACAACTGGGAATTTTCACAACTCTTATTTTCACATGATCAGATCAACGCGAACGAAAAAGTAGATTAATCAAATATATATATATACGGCGCAAACAATCACAGCTTTTCGTGTACGCTTTCCACGTAGAACAAGGCACCAGCGAATGCAACGGTAGTACTATATAATTGTTGCTTATTTCAAATCTCAGTGAAAACGTTGATGAGACGAAATCCCATAGACCAGTACAAACATTTTTTTTTGCGGAACCATTCTATTATACAGTGCATCCAAGACAAAACGAAACCGAGAATTATCGATGTTTTATCATAACTTAATCACAATTAAAATCTAAAAAATGACACATATTTGTAAAGCTCCGATCCTCTTCTTTCATTTGATGCAACTAAAATGATGCATATTTCACGCATGAGTGATCAAAACAATTTGAAGAGAGGGTAGCAACAAGTCATTTGGGGAAAGGGGCGGTATCTGAGTTTCGAAGAGAAAATCACATTTCTAGAAAGTTTATTTTCTGCCCTTTTATATGACACCTTAATCAGGAAAAAATGAGCCAGGAATAACAAACTTCCGTCTGTTTAAAGCAATGCTTGCATTTCTATAATATTTAATTAAACGAATTCGTTTTCACTGGCTTCCTGTCGTAGCAGCAAACAGGGTTGACAAAAGACTTAACTCCTTTTCATTTACGATCAGCTATGCACAAAGAAGACGAATCCTCAGGTGTCAAAATTGAAAAAAATATTTCCCATATCTTGTTATCTGCTTTTTTTAACAATTTGTTTGTTTACCTGAGATGAAGAAGCTCGATTAGCAATCTCTTTGTAGAAATCATCATGAAAGGAACATGAATGAATCTCTAGGTATGTAAGATGAGGCAGGAGACTGATAAACTTCTCCAGACAGTAGGATGCTGATTGATCATCGCGTAGTTTCAAATTGTCAACCTTAAACGTCTGAATCTGTCCACGGAAATAGAAACGAATAAACATATGTGAATCATGAAGTATCACATGGGGAAAATAATGGAAGCCTTAATATGTTCTGTACTGTCTCGTTAAGCATTCACATATCCAGGGTTCTGGTTTGAGGGGGGAGGGCCTGTTAAGAGAAATCTAAAGAGCAAAATAGTCGGTAAATGTTTGGTTGGTTGGTTTTATTTTCTGTGTAAAATGTATATATAATGAACACAAACATATTCAAAATCAGAATTATAAAAGAATACAGCTGGAATGCTCTAATCTAGACACAGAGAAACTTATCCCAACATGAGGAAGCTGATAGCTCATCATTTAGCTATAGGAACGTCTGATTGGCGACAAAAAGTCATTCATGGGAAAAGCGTCAGGAATATTTACGCCAATTTATTCGTAATCCTATTTGGCAGCCTCAGGTTTCATAACAAAAGAAAACAAATATTTCCCATCCCTTTTTATCTGTTTCTTTTAAAAGAAATAAATTTTACCTGAGATAAAGGAGCTCGATCAGCTATCTCTTTGTAGTAATCATCATGAAGGTAACATGACCGAATATTCAGGTCTATAAGATGAGGCAGGAGACTGATAAACTTCCCCAGACAGTAGGATGCTGATTGATTATCGCGTAGGTTCAAATTGTCAACCATAAACGTCTGAATCTGTGCAGGAAAATACAAAAGAATAACATACGTGGATCATGAAGCATGACATGAGGAAAATATTTGAACCCGTTAATATAGTCTGTACTGTCACTTTAAGCATTCACATAATAACAGAAGATGATCCAGGGTTCAGATTTGAGGGGGGAGGGAGAGTCAGTTATTAAAGGAATCTAAAGAGAAAAGTAACCTGTAACTGTTTGTTTGGTTTGTATTATTGTCTGTGTAAAATTTATACATCATGAACAAAAACATATAAAAAACTAAACAACACAAATACAGCTGTAATGCTTCAATCCAAACACAGAGAAACTTCTCCCAACAAGAGGAAGCTGATTGGTAATCATTTAGTTATAGGAATGTCAGATTGGTTATAAAGTGTCATTCGTGGAAAAAAAACGTCAGGAGTATTTACGAAAATTCATTCATATTCCTCTCCCGCAACCTCAGGTTTAAAAAAGGAAACAAAAATTTCCTATATCCTTTTATCTGCTTCTTTAAAAAAAGATTTTACTTAAAATGAAGAAGCTCGATCAGCAATCTCTTTGTAGTAATCATCATGAAAGGAACATGACTCAATCTTCACGTCTGTAAGATGAGGCAGGAGACTGAGAAACTTCCCCAGACAGTAGGATGCTGATTGATCATCGCGTAGCTTCAATGTGTCAACCTTAAACGTATGAATCTGTGCATGAAAATACAAACGAAACACATACGTGATTCATGAAGTTCGACATGGGGAAAACTAAGGGAACCCGTTAATATAGTCTGTACTGTCACATTAAGCATTCGCGTAATAACAGAAGGGGATCCAGGGTTCTGGTTTGAGGGGAGGGGGAGGGATATGGAAAACTTTGCTTAGATTTGTCTCATAAAAGAAGCTGACAACAACACGGAAAATTGAGTGCAGGGGTTATGGGCACAAAACTGTAAAATACGTATGTAGAACGCTCATCCCAATTTACAATGCAAAGATCGACGTGTGTCCGTTGAACGTGCCTGGAGATGGGGGGGGGGGTGAGGGGGGGGGGATATTGGGATATGGAAACGTGTGCTAGGATTTGTCTCATAAAAGAAGTTGACCACAACACACTGCGTTAAGTGCAGGGGTCACGGGCACAAAACTGCAAAATACATACTGTTGGTCATAATGGTGGAATAATTATTTTACCCCAATTTATGGAATGATTTTGATAATGATTTCTTCCCAATAGATCTACATAATAGTTTATATTCTCAAATTGTATTGAATAATAATGTGTAAGTGTTTGTTATGCGTGACTGCTAAAGCATTTGTAGATACTATGCTAATCAACTAGGGGACCTACGTCCTTAAGTCATAACTGACAGTAATGAGGATCAATGCCTCATATAAGGGCACTAATATAACTGATCGACACGGTTTTTATTATGGGGCCTCACAGTAACGAGGCCATTGCTTAGCCACTGAATAATAATAATAATAATACAGACATTTATAACGCGCAACATATCCACCCAGCGGGTCCTCAAGGCGCTTACAATGAGCTACATAATATACTTAGATATTGACTGTACGCAGCGGGGGCAAGGGTACTTCGCCCCCCCCCCTCCCCCCACAAATACACAAAGAAAATGCAATAAATTATCAATAATTCATTGCATTTGCCCCGAATCCCAACATAAAAAAATCCTCCATGCGGGCATGCCTTGAACCATATTGCATGGCCCTGCAGAGAAATTAGAAGAAGAGGAAAGAGGGAAAAGAGGATTGAGAGGAAAGGAGAAGGGCGAGGTGAAGAAGGAGGTGGGAAAGCAGAAGTGGTAGAGGAATAAGAGACAGCATTGGCCATGGAAGATAATTTCAGTAATTAAAACAATTAAAAATAAAGGGTTAACACAGATGTTTAACTTCGAAAAAAGATGACGTATTGTTTCTATAACAGGGGTATATACAGATATAGGCCTTTATATAAAATGATCTGTATAACAAAAAGTGATCGGTAATTGAAAACATAGTTGACATTCAAGTATTGCACTTTTGGGATTACATTCTAACTATAATATTGGTAGTCTTAAACAAAACAAAAATGAAATGAATCTAACTGTATGCGGATTGAACCTTTTAGAATTTAACCAAAGTGTGTTTGCCTCTCGGACTGCCGTAGATGTGGTAGGGCATCAATTCCCCGCCTGATGGTGGTTAGACTATTAATCACATCATTTTAGGGATAAAATTCACTTTGTGAAAATGACAATACTACCGATAGTGATTCTTCTTTCCTTTCTTTACAATTTCATTTGCCAAAAAATACAAATATCAGCATGAAAGACCACAAATGAGTGATTAGAGAGAAATTAACGAAAAGTATAATGTCTAGGATTATCTAAATAAATCTGGTTCGACTTGAAGGCTCTCCTCTCTAGTGGGGGGTAATTTCTAGACATATCACCTATACATCCACAAATTAAGACATTCAAACGAAATAATGTATATTCCCATTGAAGGACATCTAATTATAAAGACAGCACAGAGAAAGAGAGAAAATGTTAAAGAATATATAGAAGGAAATGTGAGAAGAGGTAGGCCAAAAAAGGAAAAGTTATGGTCAAGGAAGAGATGAAAACTGAGAAAGAGGGAGGGAGAGAAGGGGGAGATGGGTGTAAACATTTAAGAAAGCTGATTTGCTGCTTTACTAACCTTTGAATCCACCTCTCGGCCATAAAGGTCTGGAAAACATTCTTTACTTGCAATCTTTACGCCATTCTTAGCCACATCCAACTGACGGACACATGTTCTATGGCAAAGTGCATCTATCATATCTATTGTTAATGGTCCAGTACTAGAGACTAAAGATAACGTCCTTTGTGCCTGTTGAACAGAAGAGATTATGGTTTATTATTTATAAAAACCCTGAAGGGCATACCATGACATCGCCCGCATAGTTAATACAAAGAACTAGATATTTACAATATTTTGGAAATTATTCCAAATACAACCGAGCATGCTGCATTATAACTGAAATAGGGCACAGTTTAATGAGATTTCTGTAAGACGCTAATCATACAGTTTATGTTTCAAATTCCAATTAATTCGGCTTATGACACTGATA
The DNA here is from genome assembly GCA_035222895.1 of Strongylocentrotus droebachiensis. NCBI lineage: Eukaryota > Metazoa > Echinodermata > Echinoidea > Camarodonta > Strongylocentrotidae > Strongylocentrotus > Strongylocentrotus droebachiensis. The sequence goes on from JAVYIG010000504.1 coordinate 482,841, forward strand.
TGTGTCCGACGCTTCATATGCTTTTAATCTAGAAGCGGACATGAATGATACTTGATATTTCATAGATTTACTTGATGTCTTTCCTGGTATCCTCTCCCGTTTGAAATTAAGAATATTCATAAATTTCTATATCCTTAGTTTCTGATGACAGAATTATTTTTTCAAACATGCTTCGTGTAGAAATATATGTGCAATTATCAGATGTAGGAGACATGTGTGATATTTCTTTACATAAATAAATTTCTAGTACAGAGCGAATAGGAGTGGACCTCGCAAGAACCTTCATAGCGTTGCCAATTTGTGTTTGATTGATTTTACTCAAAATAACCAATAATCATATCATTTTCTACCAGATTTTACAGAAACATTCACTAATTTGTTTCACTCAATTTCCTGCTTTTATCAAACTTTCCGTTAAGCATCATATTTTCACTTTTAAAACTTTTTTAGGACCAACATAGTCGATATGACAAAGACATTTACCGTGTCATGTTGAAGTGTTATTTTCATCCTATTGTCGGTAGTTATTTGTTTAGCCAGGGGGTCCAATTCGTCATCCGTAAAACAGCTAATGATACTATACACAAACAAAATTATAAATAATTTTCGTTTAGGTTTTAAACAGTTTAGAAAATGAAAGATTAGTCTCCACTATCAAAACGAAAATAGCATTAAATGTGAAATAAAATTCCCTTATATTATAAATGTTCTAGGTGCCTATGTAATGACGAACACCATTTGCAATGGTTAAATAATTTAACTATGTAGTTTGTATCTGTTTTAAGAATATTTTACTTTAGCACCGACCCTTGCATTAATTATAATGGAAGCAGATTTTAATAATTGACAACGCTGTTTAGAAACAGACAAATTTTACCCTTAAAAAATTACTCTTGGGATAATTCTGATTGCTGTCAGACTTTATAATCATTTACTTAATTGTTTTGTATTTTTTAAATACATAATAGGCCTATCCATTTTTTTATTCGATAATCTAATTATCTATAAACTTGTATTATCATTATTATTAATTTCACTATTATTATCATTGTTATTATTATTATCATCATTATTATTATTATTATCGTTATTATTATTATTATTATTATTATTATTATTATAATTATCAGTATTATTATGAACGTCATTATTATCATTGGAAATAGTGACAATTTCTGCAAACATAGCCCTGAACATACCTTATTGATTTCAAATGCAGGTGGTTCTTTAGATAACGTAGTATTGCTTCACTGCGTATGTTGCCCATTACTAGCTCTCGGAAAGTCAGACAGGCGAGTTGTGGGAATGAACTGGAGACAAGTTGTCCCAGTGAAGTAGGTTCTCCTATGAGAGGAACTAATTTCTTCCCTTTCTCACCTGAGAGAGGAAGTACATTTCTCCACCCTACTCCTTCTTCTTCACCGTGCTCAATAGACAGCACTGCTAGGGTGGAATGTGCCAACCGGTCAACATCTCCCGGCGAGACAGTGTGAAGAGTGGTAAAAGTCAATTGTGTCAAGCTCGGGAAAAGGTCCCCAATGGTCACATTAATGTCACCGTTATTAAACCTCTGTATACCATTTAGGAATTGATGATCTACAACCAGCTCTTTGATTGAGAATTTATCTCCCTGTGTTCGTAATGACAATGAAGTATGAAACAGAATGGCAGATTAGTCATGTTTTACAATGCTATGTAGACAGAAATTCCCATTCTGATGAAAAGAGAAACATAATTCTAAATACAACTTTTTTTTTGATGAAGCAGATAGGTTATTTCCCCAAATATGGACATCTTACGGCCCATTTGAGTTGTGTTTTCCAATCATTGCTCGAAGAAAACATACTCACAAAATGCTTTTCCCCTAGTATAGTCACCCTATTTTATGGTCATTTACTTTTCATTAACTTCTTTATTTAAGAAACACTTTTTGAGGGAATTCCACCCTGATATTAAGGTGGTTTTTGTTATAGTAGCGGCAAAAAATATAAAGAAATAGGTCAGTGAAAATTTTGGCAAATTCCGATTAAAAATAAGGAAAAACAAAATTGTTTTTCCCTCAGGAATTTTTACGATTAAACATGTTCCCTAAATATAATTATTACAAATTTGTTTTCATTAAAGTCAGTATGGAAAATAATCTATTCCGTCTTCAATAACAAAGAAATGAAAGTTCATGAAATATTATGTATATAGCAAATTAGAAAGGAGCTCGCAAGATACGTCACAATGTTACCAATTTGTGTTTGATTGATCGCACAATAACAAATTCTTACTGTTAATAGGAATGTGCTCAAACTTTCACCGACCTGTTTATCTAATGTTCTGCTTCTGTTAAAACCAACTTAAATCAGGGCGGACTTCCCCCTTCAACAAATAAAACGATTAGCTTTTTTTGTTATTTTATTATCGTATGTTCTATCTCACTCCTGTTATTTTGTTTATACAGTGCGTCCCAGAAAAAAAACGTAACCGAGAATTATCGATGTTTTATCTTAACTCAATCACAATTATAATTGATAAATGACACATATTTGTAAAGCTTAGATCCTCCTCTTTCATTTGATGCAACTCGTAATATCCATATTTCACGCATGCGTGATTAAAATGAATTTAAAGAGAGGGAAACAAAAAGTCATTTGGCGGACGGTATCTGAATTTCAAAAAGAAAATCACATTTCTAGAAAGTTGAGTTTCTGCCCTTTCATATGACACCTCAGTCAGGAAAAATGAGCTAGGAATAACAAAGTTCTGTTTGTTTAAAGTAATGCTTGCATTTCCATAATGTTATTAAACGAATCCGTTTTCACTGGCTGTCTGCTGTAGCAACAAACGGAATTAACAAAAGACTTAACTCCGTTTCGTTGACAATCAGCCGTAGATGAAAGACTTCATGCATGGCTGATTTTCAACGAAACGGAGTCAAGTCTTTTGTCAATTCTGCTTGTTGCTACGGCAGGGAGCCATAGAAAACGTACTAACTTAAACAAACCGAACTTTGTCATTCCTCGCTCATTTTCCATGATTGAGGTGTCATATGAAAAGGCAGAAACTCAACTTTTTAGAAATGTGATTTTCTCTTTGAACTTCAGATACCGCCCGCCAAATGACTTTTTGTTTTCCTCTCTTCAAATTCATTTTAATCACACATGCGTGAAATATGGATATTACGAGTTGCATCAAATGAAAACCCTTTTTCTAAATATGTAAAAACATGTCTAGAATAGCACCACAAGCAAAGGTGCAAATGCTTCAATTTATCAAAGGGTGGAAAAAATACTTATTGTCCTCCACGAGACAATAAGCAAAAACGCATTTCCATCCTGCGAAAGCATAAAATGTCTCAACAAAGTAGTATAAGTTAAGACTGTAGAAACCATGTCTCACAGAGGAGCACAATCATTTCTGCCCCCTACCCTCACAAGGGCTAATCTCTTTTCAAAAGAGGGGGCAATTGGTTGTATTTTTGCATGAAATTGCATGAAAACATTTGCATGAAAACAATTAAGCAATCAAACATTTTGCTCGGTCACTACGCTCACTCGCCGAGTAGCTGTACATAAATAAAGATTCTGAATTCGCTCTTCATTTTTAAATGTGTTTAAAGCTTCTTCAAGACATAAAAAAAGCCTAATTCCAATAGTACAAAACCCATAATGAAAGTTGTAGAGTTCATTCCCTTTTCTAGCAAGTGCTCACTCTCTAGCACTATGTCGCCCTTTATCCTGCTATCAGCTGAGATAATCATATTTAGATGTCAGGCCTAAAAAGCGATGAAGAAAATAATGTATGAAGTGTGCATATTTTCTTTAAATATCGTTTCGGAGAGAAAAACAAATTGTGAAAATCCTTGACAGTTGCCCTCCCCCTCCCCCCTTCACCTCTTCCCAAAATGAAATGTTCCTGACGTGCCACGTCCCAGGTTAACGTTTTTGAACAAAAAAATGGAAGTATAATTTACACTGTACAATGTCTACAATTCGTGTGATAAAGACGAATTGTAATCATTAGTATTCCGTTTAAATAATTATATATTTACCGCCATTGTAGAAACTCGTGTATGCATTAACTGATAGAAGTCATCTTCCAATGTTGTACAATAAAACACTAATCTTGATAATGAGTTCGATGCGAATAAGACGTCTGCTAGGTCACGTGATACAGTCGGGCCACATGATCTGTGTCTGAACACCAAAGTCTCCTGAAATAGACATAAACACGTTATGATTACTAAACAATTCTTAGATGCTGCTTGTAAGTATCGGCTTGCATGGTGATGTATGGGCTTGCGGGTGCACCATGTGATCAGAGAGAGGGAGGATTGAGGAGTCCTGAAAAGGACTCTCGGTAATCTTTCTTGAGGGTGTCATGTATATTTCCTCCACGTCCGCATCACAATGACTTAAAGACCGTCAATACTACTGGGCCCGAAGGGATAAGACCACACAGCGAGGTCACTGACAGGTGTCTATCTCATTAACTCAGCTCTCAACAAACATAAGAAAAAGATGATCATGGGGGATCGACAGGCACGAATTGGGGAAGTTTTCTATATAGAGGGAGCAAGTAGCTACAAGTCGGACAGTGGGGCTTTAAGCTCACGCACGCCAGCCATTCTCCACTCCTGACAACAGATAGTTAACCTGCTGAAACGTCGAGCCACTCGATCCCGCCACCCATCCTCTCCGAGCGCTATAATAGTTCTCCTTAGAACTATAAGCTAAGAAAGATAAACAACAGTCTTTTTCAAGACTACACCAACAGTCCTTTTCAGGACTACACACCCTCAAGAAAGATTACCAATGGTCCTTTTCAATAGCACATTTTTGATATTTTTTGGTCCCGAAAAATTAAAAATTTGACCGATCGATATTTCGTTCCGTTGGGGAAGGGGGGAGGGGGGAGGGGGGGGGGATTGGGGTTGGAGTAAGGTCAACTTTTTTGGGGTCACAACTTTAGCACCATTTCATATATATAGTTTTAATCAAAAACAAAAAATTGAGGGGGGGGTCAACAACCCCCCCCCCCCCCCCCCCTCCCTTGTGTACGCGCCTGGGGTGCATGCGCAGCGCATCTCCCCCGCTAGCGATAAGAGGTCCGCTCTAAAACACAGATTATGAATTGATGGGCCAAGTCATTCAAACCTAAAACGTATCCCGCCAGCTCCGGCCCACGCCGCACATGTTATCAACTGATGAAGGGAAGTAATTGCTAAGTGGAACAGTATATTACTTGGTACGTACTGTACTATACTATACATGTAGTTAGTTCCATTTTGTAGCATGCACGCGTGTACCAAGAAGGTGAAGCTCAATCTCATATTGGTAAAAGAAACAATCCTACAATGCAAACAACGTCTGTAGGTAGGACATAATTATTACTGAACGTTTTTTTGTGTTCAAAATTGTATAAAAAACTTGATTTTCAGACAGAAAAATGCCCAAGCTTTCCTTCCCAAGGAGGGGGGACACCCGCCTCCCAGATCCTCGAAAAAAATCCACTTCATATTATGTCTGCACTCTGCACCCCCCAACTAAAAATCGAGGTGACGGTATATACAGTATATAAATGATATTATAACACACCATTCCATGTTGTTCCATGATGAATATATAACCAGACACTGTATGAGCAGGCATGTCTTTATCGAAGGTCAACATTTTCTCGTCTGCAAATATCCGTTGTCCTACTGCTTTCGCCGTATCATCGTTATACGCTTCAAAAGTGACATCTGCTAGAAAATCATTATTTCTTCTTCTTTGTTGTACATCTGGAAAGTCATTTTGTTGTATTTTCTTGACAATATCAAGTCCCACCTCCTTTCCCAGGGCAGCGGTGAAATACAAGAGGTAACGGAATTCTTGTTGATTATCGCGCTGTACTTCCCCAATGGACCTACTGTACTCTTCGCGATTCGTGTCATATAGAGAGGCAAGATAAACAGACGCAATATATTCTTGAAATAATTTGTGAGGAAAGAAAACACTAGTGGTTATAGGCTGTGAATTAGTCAAAGTTCTTTTCCATTTTGATACATTTTGATTTTCCCGACTTAGAACTCCGATTCTGCAACATGTCTCCATGGCTTCCTTACACGAGCTGAAGTCCTCCTCATTAAAAACCAATTTCTTTTTCAGGAGTCCTGAGAAGGCAATCGATCCTATTCTTTGCAAACAAAACTTGGTATTCTCCATTTTCTCATCCAGATGTGCGTCATGTAACACTTCGGCATCCTTTGACACATAATGGTCTCTTAGAGACGTGATCATTTGTTCAAATATTTGAGAAAATGTCTTCAGTCTGCGTATTGTTTCTCGTTTCTCAATATCACAATTTTCCCATAAGATGCATAGCATTGCCACAAAAATTGGAAAGGGTGCTATGTTCTCCTTGATTACATCATTTACTTCTATAAACTGACATAGTTCTGATCCCGCGTTTTCATCTTTCACGAAGTACTTGCTGATGTATTTTGAGACATTTTCAGCACTAAATCCTTTTACTGCAATGAAAGCATACGACTTACTCAATCCTTTGTTGGATTTGATCTTATGCGCCCTCCACGGTCTTGTTGTCACAAGAACTACGCATTGCTTGAATTTCTTTGATCGTAGAATCTGAGAAATATCTGAGTTTTCATTAGCAGAGAGGTCTCCATCATACTCATCGAGTCCATCAAGTACAATCAGAACCTTTGTAGGTTGAGACAATATGTAATCATCGATCTGTTTAGGGTTCACAGAATTATTGTCAGAGAGATAGTTTTTCATAATATCACCAATTGTCTGACCCTTAATAACGTTACGTAGGGGTATAACCAGAACCCAACTGAAGCGATGAAACTCTGGAGATCCATTGACCCAATCCCATGCAATCTTCGAACACAAGGTCGTTTTACCAACACCGCCTTCACCTTCAACCAGAAGACGTTTAGGAAGTACGCCATTAATCTTTGTAGTTAGAAGATCAGTGTAATCCAGTGGCTCTTCGGTTCTCCTTGATCCCATTTCTTTCCTAAGTAGCGTTAAGTTTGTGTAAATTTGCTTGAATTCAAAGATGATATTGAAATCAAGCGGGTCAGGATTGATTTTGCACATGTCATGGCTATAGAATGTCCTCAAGTCTTCCCCACACTGGAGAACCTGTGCCTCAGTCATGTTTGGTTGGGAAGTATCCAGTATTGGATCTGTACGGAGTATAAAAACAATGTATGTAAACGAAATATCTACTTCAACAGATGTTATAAACAAGGACACGGATATTAGATGTCTACCGCGTACAGAAAGGCAAATTATATCTTTTGGTGGTGAATATAGGAACTGTTGATACGAGTTTTTTTTCCCAATTTGATATTGTGACGTCATAAGCGGGGCCTTTAACTTGATTCTGCATTCAGGTCGTAGAGGGCGGGATTTGATTCTGTGGAGCTACTGATTTACGTGTTTTAGACATGTTAATTACACTGAAAGTCTACTGTTAATTTGTTTGCCTGAGACAGCCCAATGTTGTAAGTAGAAAATCACTGCATATTATGATAGCTCAATATTTACTCTATTGCCTGATGTTAATGGTGATTATAATGGTGGATTGATGTGATGTATCAGATAAGATTAGAATCATAGAACATCCATACATTTTTAATGTAGATTTACCACATATAAGTTTTGGTGTAAGTAGCGTATAAGATAGTTCATGCTGGAAAAGTACGAAATATCCGAGTAAGGTTATGATATTATGAATGAGCAAGAAGCTCTATGAATGTATGAGAGAATACGATTATGATTTAATTATGAACAGAAGATAATGGTCTAAAATAGTTAGCTAGGGAAAGTAGCATTTGAGGTAAAAGGGAAATTTTAATGCAAAATGACAGAAAGTAGGTCAGGTCAATTTGCATGACAAGGGTAGGCAAACAGAAGAACGGAGTGATTATTTTGATACAGGAATCAAGGATGATAATTTCATTTATTGTTTATTCGGTGCTATGCATTTGGAATACAGTTTGTTACATCAAACTTGATTATTTTAATTGCGTGATGCATATGTATATCAGCCATGCTGATTATTTGTTTTATCTCTTCTATCTTTTATTAAAGGTTGAACCACTCATTGTTATCATCGCAAGGGCATTGTTGTCGAGTCGTCATTGCAGTTAGTCTTAGTAATACTCATAACGTCACCGTTCCTACAGAACCAAATCAAATATCTACAGGATTTTACCACATCCTGGGTCACAACCCATTAAAAATAAATGATATGGGTCGAACATGCAATTATTATCAGTCTTCGACGGTACGTTATAGATATATAATGAATAGATGATTAACATAACTTTGATAAATGCTGTTGATAGTAACGGATACATAAAGCATCATATTACATTTTACATTCGTCAAGTAATATTTCCAAATAACCAAATGATGACGCGCGCAATAAGCGCTCAAATAACTAATTACGCCCAAGATTAGTATGCGCTAGGCGCAACTCCAGATATGGCATAAACTATTCCTATTGGTTGACCTACTTATCATGCTTATATACAACAGATTTTGATTGGTAGGGTCCATACAAATGGGCGTGTCAACAGCGGTCAAAGATAAGATAAAGGCGGTCCTACAAGAGATAACACAGGGATAAAATGATGTTCAGAATACCAACTTACAACAATATTAGCGCTGTGTTATCTCTGGAAGATACAACAAAGATAACACAAAACTTACAACAATGTTCAGAATACCACCCCTGGTGAACAAATTATCTTTCTTGTAAATGTGCAATGTAAACTTACCAGACGGTGAGGTTGCAGATGTAAGATATGCACCTTAAGAACGGAAATAACATTACAAAGATAAAAGAACAGTTAATGTTTTGCTAATTAATGTTGTAAAAAATGTCCACATACCATATCCAAAACAGTGTATTTCTCTGGGGGAGGGGGGTCGAGCATAAGTCTGAAAATTATATGAATAATAAGCAAACCTGGGATATACTTCCGAAAATTTCCCTTTTCTTCCATGTTGTTACAGGGCAATAAAGTAAAGTAGTTCTATGTGGATAACATTGGCAAGCCTAAGCAATAATTTTCTCGGCTGATAATACTTTTCCTTTTTTAGTTTTATTTGATAAAATCTGTTTTTAATGCGAATATTTTGTCCACGTTTCCCTATCTTTCTTACTGTTCTTGTATGTGTATCACAATATTTATCGATATCATGTACCCCCGTGATTACGCATGGAATGATGACATTCACGTAACAGAAAAGGCATTACAAGTACAATGTCAAAGGCTACCTTTCAATAATTTTGTCTGAAGTCCTTCCATATCAGCGCTTTTAAGAATTTCTCCAAGAAGTGCTCGAATATTGGTGCCATCTCTCTGTTTGACTTTCCATCTGCAGAAGAAGTTGATCAAAGCTCCTGGGAAGTTGAGAAGATGTTGGGTTAGTACAGTTTGGCTCTGCGTTAAGCTGAAACCAAGACCAGTGCACAGTTTATTGTAGCAGTCGACTGGAACTTCTTCAGCGAGCAATATGAGTTAACTCTCCTGCAGTACACTATCTATCGGTCTGAAGAAGAAAAAAAGAATAATTGAAAGTAGATCAAAATCAATGTATTCAAGAAAAAAATGTACTTTCATATTTTTACTCATGAAAAGGGTATACAAATTCATTTCATTTCATTTATTTTCATTTCCAAATATAAAGTTAAAACATATTACATGTTGACATGTGCAGGGCATGGTTGATAATCGGTTTGAACAAAATTATAAAACATAAATTTACAACATGACTTGGATCATAAAGAAGTAACAATTACTTTTTAAAATTCCATTGTGTACAAGAAATTGAATAATTCAATTTTTTTTTTTTTTTTTAAAAGCACCTGACAAAATCAAGACAATTTTTTTTTTGGAAATGCAGAGGACGACATGGAAGCCAAAGGTGAGTGATATTAAGTTTGTATGCCATGTATATTTGTTTATACAATGTATTTGTTTTTGTATGTGTTTGCACTTCAGAACCTGAAGAAGGCCTCATGAAGTCTTTCGTCTACGGCTGATTGTCAACGAAACGGAGTTAAGTCTTTTGTTAATTCCGTTTGTTGCTACAGCAGACAGCCAGTGAAAACAAATTCGTTTAATTAAATTATGAACATGTAAGCACTACTTTAAACAAACATAATATTTTTATTCCTAGCTCATTTTTCCTGACTGAGGTGTCATATGAAAGTGCAGAAACTCAACTTTCCAGAAATGTGATTTCCTTTTTGTTTTCCTCTCTTCAAATTCATGTCAATCACTCATGCGTAAACACATACCACTAAAAAATAGTACCAAATGATTTGGGATAAAACACCCTTTCATAAGATGTATAATAATTTACTGTTGATAGATGATCTTTTAAATAATTAACAATTTCCTAGGTGTAAACTTTTTTTTGACTCACACTGTATACATATGATATATAATACATTGATAAAATGTATAATACATATATATTATGGTTGTGCACGTGTGAGGTGAGTGTGTGTATGCGTGGGTGTGGATGATGTGCTGTGTACATGGTGCATGGTGTATGTGCTCATTCATTTCATTTAAATTGTGTTACCCGTGAGGAGGACCCGGATTTAGCTCCACATCCCCCGCTTTAACAAGCAGTAACTCAGTCAGGTACGGCTGCTGTGATAACATCATATCAACTGTTCCTTTCACGCTATCCGTTTTCTGGCATGATCTTGGTCTTAATGATGTATTTGCCATCTCCTGCAAATTAAATGATTTTCCAATTAGTCCAACAATATTTAAGAAAATACTGTATACAGGGAATGGGTTAATAATGAAGTGGGCATATTTCTTTGGAAGACAGACAGTTACAATCTTTAATAGCTGAAATTTGTTTAATCTGAGGAGCATTTAAGTAATCAGATATTTGCTCCGGTGAAGTTTTTACACATTGTTCAGAGTTGTTAAAATGAGGGGATCGTCACCTTTCATTTGCAGAGGGTCATAATTCGCTGAGACCGTACCAGACTTCGTGGAAATGTCATTAATTGGTGTATAAGTCTGCACACAGCAAACCTGTAGGCCAATCAAGATATACCCCCTCGTCTCTCGGAGAGTCTTCGGGTAATGCAAATGTCAGATAAGGACTTTACCATATGGGGTAAAGACAGAGCATAACATAAAGCCTGTTGGTCATAAAATTGAAGGCTTAACCTGGTGATTGACAACACCTGTTATTGGGAAAACACAGAAATGGTGTCAAATTCCCCATGAGAGCCCACTACTATATGCCTTTAAATATACAGGGTATTGCTGTTGGTTCTTAGGATATCAAAATTGAAGGACTTCGTTTAGTGTTATAAATTCCTTGTCTTTCTAAAGCTTCTTACCAGGGCACTGGCTGGAATATTCAACTTTACCAAAGAGCACTTGTCGCCGTGCATATATAATGTCATGATTTAGAGTTACCTTTACATATATCTGCACAATGATTGTTTTTCTCCAATGTCAGTTAAATTACAATAAAGAAGAAAAAAAAGGAGTAGACATAAGCGATCAGAAAGACTGCTTACCTTTCCACCAAAGGGTCCATGTTGTACGGCATCACTGTCTAAGCTAGATATAGGTGAAAGTTGTTTGTCCCCTTGCCTAGGTGATTCAAGTTCAACACCAGTCAGTGTCTTATTGGTGTAGGAATTTCCTGGTGTAAGTGGCTCATTTGTATAGAAATATATTGGTGTTAGTAACTCCTGGATGTAGGAGTCTCCTGGTGCAAGCAACTCATTGGTGTAAACATCTCTTGGTGTCAATAACTCTTGGATGTAAGATTCGCTAGGTTCAAGGAGGTCCTGGGTGTACGAGTCTCCTGGTGTAAATGACTCTTCGGTGAAGGAATGTCCGGGTGTAAGTGATTCATTAGTATAGGAATCTGTTGGTGTCAGCAACTTGTTGGTGTAGGAATCTGTTGGTGTAAGTAACTCCTGGGTGTAGGAGTCTCCTGGAGTAAGTGACGTATTGTTGAAGGAATGTCCTGGTGTAAGTAGCTTATTAGCATAGGAATATGTTTGCGTCACTAACTCGTTAGTGTGGGAATCTCTTGGTGTGAATAACTCCAGAATGTAGGAGTCCCCTGGCGTAGGTGACTTATTGGTGTAGGAAAGTCCTGGCGTAAGTGACTCATTGGTGTGGGAATTTACTGATAATAACTCCCGGATGTTAGAATCTCTCGGTGTAAGTAACTCCTGTATGCAGGAATCTCTAGGTATTAGTGACGTCTGGATGTAGGAATCTCTTGGTGTAATTAGTAACCTGTTCGTACTATAATCTTTTGGCTGAAGTATCCCAAAGATGGCGGAGTCTCTTGGTGTAAATAAATCTTTGACGTCAGAATCAGATAGCATATCATCTGTACAAGCATCAGCTGACATGTGTAGCTCTCTGAAGCATGTATCAGAATGTATAATTAACTCCCTGATGTTTGAATCGTTTGGTGTAAGCATGGTAAGATCTTCATTATGAGAGTCACATGCTGTTTGCTGGTCCTTTCTACACAACTTTGTTAGAGAATCAGTTGGTGTCAGCAATTGCTTAATACATGTATCAGAAGGGGCGAGTATCTCCTTTACATGAGAATCACTTGCTGTTAATAATTCTTGTATGCACTGATCACATGAAGTTAGTAAATCCTTGATATCTGATGTGTTTCCTGACGACCGAATGTTCGAAGTTTTATGAGGACATCCCTTAGGATCAGGGTCATCTTGTCTGATTTTGTCATCTTCGGACTCCTCTGCAGAATCACACATTTTCGCTTCAAGTCTCTCGCAAAGAACCTTCAGTCTCCGAATCCTTTGCAATCTTTCTCTCCTTGGTGTCAGCAATTGTGTAATACATGTATCAGAAGGGGAGAGTATCTCCTTTACATGAGAATCACTTGCTGTTAATAATTCTTGTATGCACTGATCACATGAAGTCAGTAAATCCTTGATATCTGATGAGTTTCCTGACGACCGAATGTTCGAAGTTTTATGAGGACATCCCTTGGGATCAGGGTCATCTTGTCTGCTTTTGTCATCTTCGGACTCCTCTCCAGAATCACCAATTTTCGCTTCAAGTCTCTCGCAAAGAACCTTCAGTCTTCGAATCCTTTCTTGCAGCAATCTTTCTCTCCTCTCCTTAACCCCATACTCCCTAATCCAATGGCCGAATGTTCCAATTCGGACCCTCCATTCACTTAGTGATACAGGCATCTTGGCGAATCAATTGACTCAGTCACAGGAACAAGCCACGATCTAGAAGAATAATGGAAGGGGGGGTATATTAATTAATTAAACATAGCATTGGTAAAGTCCACACTTATACAGTAACACATTTATGGAAAATTGTCAGCTGAAAAGCGCAACTATATAACAAAAAAACAAGAAAAAGAGAATAGTCACTCTGAATAGCACACATTGTTTTATTTTTAAAACTACCTGGTATGTTTTGTTTCTCATAAGCAATGACTGGAAAATAAAAACTATAGTAGTAGTATCAGTAGTATGAGAAGAAGTTATAGTAGTAGTAGTAGTAGTAGTATGAGAAAAAGTTATAGTAGTAGTAATAGTAGGAGTAGCTAGTTAGTAGTTGCACTAGTAGTGGTTAATTTTTCCGTGCTTGCATTGCTGTCTGGGTGGTGGATATTGAAGGCTGCCCCAAGCCCCCTGGAGGGCATATACCAACATTAAAATGATCCTTACAATGTTGAGCCATCATTTCATGATCTATCAGAATAAAGGCATTTTGGGGAGATATCCTTTATTCAAAAGGATCAATTTCTACCATTTTGTAACAGTTTTCAAGATTCGCGCAAGCATATATTTTAAAGCTTGCCGTGCTTGCATTGCTGTTTGCATGGTTTATATATAAGGCTGCCTCCAAGCCTCCTTGGGGGCATATACCCCATTTAAAACAACTATAGATCTCCGTTTCCTGCAGGTGATTCCTACAAACTTTGAATGGCATTCAGCCATGGGCTTTCAAGAAAAAGTAGAAAATGTAAACCAGAGGACCTTTTGTTAGGGGTGCTATTCCAAAACCCCCTACACATGGAGGAGTCAGTAACACTTCAAAAGCATTTCATATCCCTCTTCCTGAGGAATGCTTCCTATATCAACATGAATTTTAAAGATTTTTATGTGAATAAAAAATGTCTAATTATCGCCATAGGGGCATTTTGAGGGATGCTGCCCAAGCCCCCTGTCGGGGCATATCCCCGATTTGAACAAATTTAGATCTCCCGTGCCTGAGGATAATTCATACCAAGTTTCATTTAAAATCCAGCCATGCCTTTTTTGAGAAGAAATTGAAATTATGAACATTTTAAAGGACGCCTGACAGAAAGCGACCACAATAGGTCACTTGAGCCTTTGGCTCTGGTGAGCTAAACATTGGGTCGTCTACTTAGGGACTTGTGGATTTGCACGACGACATATACAGTGGACTAGCTGCTACCCGTGACGTCCTTAAAAGGAACTGGCATTGCCTTTAAAAAGGACATCACAGTGCCTTATAAATACGTTGCAGTCCACTATGTCGTCGTGCAAATCTATGATCCACGTCATCATCTTATAATATATACTGTCATCAAGTTTGAAGTTCATGCTTCGATTCGTTCTTGAGATATCGCGATAACGAAGATAGTACCTGTAATTTTAAAGATTGACCCCTGTGACCTTGGAACTATCCCACAATCAAATCAAATTGTCTTCCGATGGTGAAACACAAACATAAAAACAAAACATAATGCCTCCGGCACCACCTGTTATGGGTGGAAGCATTAAAGGCTAAGTTCACTTCAAAACTAAATTGTTTTAATAGAAAACAAAAGAAAAAAAAAGTAAAATCGTATAACTAATAAGGAAGTTATGCATTTTTGTTGTTGAAAGTATGAAAAACTATGAAATTTAATTGGAAAATCACTACACAAATTGCCAATCCGGTTATTAGTTTGTGACCTCATTGCCTCACTTTTTATAAATTGCTTTATGTAATTTTATCCCATTAATTTTCCTTTTTGTACCCCAAAACTTGATTTTCCATGCCATTGCCCCGGCTATATGATTTGTATTATATTGCGTTCATGACATTACACAAAATCTGTTCTGAACTTTGAAGAATTGATACTTTTTTCTGAATATTGTATATTCATAATCATTGATTTTTAAATAAATAGTTCCCAATAATTCAAACTTTTCATGAATTAACTGGAAAAAATTACTCTATACCAAGTGCACACACTTTTCAGATCTTTGCCTTAAACATGGGTTACTTTTTTCTACAAGATAATATCTCACCCATAATCTCGCTGAAGTGAAAATTCCAGATGGAAAAGCCCACAAAAAAATTGAAATTATTTCGCTTTTTCATCCAAGTTTCTCGCCGATGATCGCACAGATTTATCAATATCATTAATTTGAGCTTCACTTCTGACTAGTTATGAAAACTGGTAATCCCACCCCCTCTTCGAGCTTACGCAAAATAAATTGATGGCCCTTAACAATGGGTATTGGTTAAAGACTATACAGCCGCACACCCCGTCCAAACCAAATATGAGTAGTAATCGCAGTAGTAGTAGTAATATAGTAGATATAGTTTATTTTAGTAGTAGCTGTAGTACTAGTAGTAGTACTAGTAGTAGTACTTAATTGTATTAGTAGTAATTTTACTTTTAGTATTCAATAGTAGTACTTAAAATATAGTTACAATTAAATGTGTATTTTAGTGGGATTTTTTTTCTCGTAAACTACCTGGTAAGTTTTGTTTGGCATAAGAAATGAATGGGAATATATAGTAGAAGTATTACTTTTATATTAGTAAAAGTAGTATTTTTAGTAGTAGCAGCAACAGTAGTGGTAGTAGTAATATTAGTAGTATTAGTATCGGCAGAAGTAGGAAAAAAACAAACAATAAAGCAACAGAAAAAGAGAATTTTATTTACATCAAATCTTTACAACAAACAAAAATTGAAAAATTACACAAAAATGAGATCGATAAACCTTTTTAACACCCCCCCCCCCCCCCTTCAAGTACGTACAGTACTAAGCTTATTGCTATAGGAATACTGTTCGATACGCTTACCTTATATTCTGATGTGCGTGTACACCGTTACACCAAATCAAACTTAGAAGGGAAGTCAATTCTGCATATCATTCTCCTATTTGCTTGAACACACCCAAGCAAAACTCTCATCGTCAACGCCAATGTCAAATGTTGGCATGTATCATTGGCAATGGTACGTGTATAAACTGAAATTATAATGCCAAAAACAAGCAAATTTACTGTAAAATACAAGATCGCTACATTCAAGTCAACGTGGTCTTCCCCGCATATATTATATGAGCGCCTACACGTCCCTCCAAAGTTGGCTCTTTCCGGTGTCATGTGTATGCATACACACCAAACACGATATGAATGTCAAATTTATATTACTATCGTTAATTTGTATCCCCAGCGTTGCATAAAAAATTTGCATAACGGCTCCGTTCAAAGATCACGTTTAAACGGCAAACCCGTCGAAAAGTATACATACCACAGAGGCAGTGCATGCACGGGAGATCGATATACCATTCCTACCGGGCTTTGATTTTGTTTATTATTATTTGTTATTATCATCATTATTATTAGTGTATTCTGTTATTGGCATTATTATTATACATATTATAATCATTATCATCAATGTCATCATTATCGTTATCGCACTGTTGTCCGTAAAGTCATAACCCATTTTTAATGAAAATTAATGATTATTAAATAATAGTGTGCATGCATGTCCATGTGTATACGTATAAGTTATACGAGTGGGAATGTGGGTGTGGAAGGCACTTGAGTAGACCTAAATCACAGCAGCTACAGCGTTTGATGTGGGTGGCACGCCTTTACCAACTGTTATTTTACATAAGTTCGAAAACTTAATTGCATTATATTGCGTAATTGTGTAAAATAAATTAGAAGTAATTGTTATCGAAGTAAGGCCTAACAAAGATGTTGTATTGCCCTTTTGTTCCCTCCCTCTTTAGGCTGATATGCATGCATTAATACATTTTTGTTCTAAAAAACGGTGACAATTTTGTTTAAGCCGACCGTAGATTTCAAGATTTTGGAGTCGGTCGCAAAGGGAAATAAAACATTTTTTTTTAGGCCTAATGGTAGTACATGTAGCAAGAAGAAGATAAAGTACAAATAGTAGTAGTAGTGTAGTAATAGTAGTGTTGCTGTAGTAATGGTAGTAATACTTGTTTTAGTAGTATTTGAAATACTAGTACACAGTAGTACACTGTAAAAAAAGGTTTATTAGGCAAATCTAATTTGGGAAAATTTTGTCCAATAAATGGGTTATCTCACAACCATTCACTATTATGACGTTACCCAATGAAAGGTAAAAAAATAGGTTAGATAGGTGTTACTTGGCAAATCAATGTTGGGCAAATGTTTTAATTCATAAAAAATAAATCTAAACAACGGTAAAAACTTAAATGAATAAATGAAAAGCCGACCGTAGATTTTAGAATTTCCGGGTCGGTCGCAAAGCCGGGCAATACAACAACTTATTCATTTGGGGGAAAGTAAATTGACATGCATATACATTTACATGTATGTTTGACAAACATATTTATGATATCATTAAGATAAACATAGCATTTGAAAATTAAATACAATAATTGTCTTGTTCTATATAAAATTGTATCTACTTTACAAAAATTTAAATCAGAGGCCAGCATGCTCAAGTCAAGCACTTTGATGAAGAGAGCAGATCAATTCAGAGACTTAAAGTTAATCTATACTATACGAGTTTCACTCTATTGCAAAAGGTCTTTTCTTTGAACACACACGGAAAAACATCCTCTAATAACGGACCTCAAAATTGTGTCTGAAATGGACGGATCGATATTTGGATACCCTCCACCCCCCCCCCCCCCCACAAAGCAACAGAAAAGAGACTTTTCTTTACAGAAAATCCATATAACATAAATACAAATCGAGAGATCAAACAAACATTAGAGAGAAGTCTAACGTTAACCCTCTCCCCCTCCCATTACATACGGTACTCATTCGTATTGGCATATGGGGCCTGTCACCACGAAATGAGTCCAGTTGGTCAACAATTTTATTCCTGTTTTTAAGTATTATATGAATCTACATTAAGTAAGCTTTAAATTAAGGGGTCACACATTAAAATTGACAAATTATATCCAGAAATATGAACAAAAACCTAATTGGACTCTATAAACAATGGGATTACCCAGTTTTGAGATAATTAGGTGTAAAGTTAATGATGCGTAACATATTATAGTCTGGTCAACAACAACATAGCAACATCACACTTTCCATCATTCGATTTCAATGAAACTTTCAACAAACAAAGAATTTAATAAGTCGAAATTTGGAAAAATCTTAAATGTGGTAGGTGGGTCAATTTTCAGTACATACACACTATACATCGCTATTACTACGATTGAGCCTAATGCGACACTGGACTCATTTCGTGGTGACTGGCCCCATATACTGTTTTATACACTTACCTTTATATACATGTATTCTGACGTGCGTTCACAACGTTGTACCAAAATCGAACTTAGAAGTACATTCTGCTTATCATTTTCCTATTTGCATCAATACACAGAGAAGAAACACTCATCGTCAACGCCAATATCAAATGTTGGCATGTATCATTCGCAATGGTACATGTATAATTCTATAAACGGATATTATCATGCCCCAAACCAGCCAATTTGCTGTAAAATACAAGATCGCTAAATTCACGTCAACGTGGTATTCCCCGCGTATAATATCACGCCCTTACAAACTTGACTCTGTCCAGGGTCGTGTGTTTTGTGTTTCCATGGTGCACACCAAACACGATATGAATGCAAACTGTATGGTATATTACTATTATTAATTGTACCTCCCGCGTCGCGTATACAATATGCACAACGGCTCAGAGGCAGTGTGGGATCGATGCCATGCTGCTTCGCTACTGTGGGTTTTCGATTGTTATCATTATTATTATCATCATTATTATCATTATTATGAGGATGGGTAGGCGCGTGTGTGTGTTTGTATATGGTTGTGATAGAGATCTGTATGATGCAGTAATGTTAATGAATAGCATGAATGTGGGTTTGAAATACATTTAGTGTGCATGTCTGTGCATAGGTTATACGAGTGTGAACGTGGTTGTGTGAGGCACAAAAACCGCTCATATTTTGGAGTAAAAATAAGTAGACATGCATGGGCAAGGTCTACTTTTTCACTAAGATTTATCTGATGCATTTATAGTTTATACCTATGAATTTGCAAGAAGATGTAACGTATTATAGACCTACTGTATAGTTTGGGAAATTGAAGAGCACTAGGTGGGTAGATATACATGGATACGAAGAGGGAGGCAGGGTAGAGCGGCTTTCATCGAAAGGATGCGGTGCGGGGCGGCGCGGTGTGGTGTGCTCAACGCACCCATTCGATAAAAGAGGGGGTGCTTTTCTCGAAAGGGTGCGTTGAGAGCGGAGTACCGTTTTAACACACCCTTTCGATAAAAGAGGGGGGGGGCTTTTCTCGAAAGGGTGCGTCGACTAGTCTTTCGCATCAGTCGTTTAAAATGAGGATCTCGGACAAAAGGTAATAGTTGCCAATTTAAGTATATCGAAAATGTATTAAATAAAATGGAATGGTCTTGATTTCAGAGTGGTCTCTTTCGTTGTTACTATGTTGATGGGGGAGACAGAGAGAAGGAAAAAAAGGAAAGGGAAAGGGAAGATAAAAGGAAAGAATAAGAAGAAAAGAGGGAAACTGGGGGGGGGCGAAGGGCTCTTGCCTCCTCACCCCCCCCCCCCCCCCGCCAAAAAATAAATAAGAGAGAGAGAGAGAAGGGAAAGGGAAAGAAAATATAAAAGGACAGAAAGAAGGAGAAGAAGGAAAAGGGAAACGGGGGAAGGGCAAAGGCTCTTACCTCCCCCCCCCCCCCCTCCCGCCAAAAAAATAAATAAGAGAGGGAGAGAGAAGGAAGAGGGAAAGAAAATATAAAAGGAAAGAAAGAAGAGGGAAACGGGGGCGAAGGGCTCTTGCCTCCTCTTCCCCCCCCCCCCCGCCAAAAAATAAATAAGAGAGAGAGAGAGAGAAGGAAAGGGAAAGAGAAGATAAAAGGAAAGAAAGAAGAGGAAGAAGAAGAAAAGAGGGAAACGGGGGCACAGGGCTCTTGCCTCCTTTCTTTTCTTTCTTTTCCTTTCTTTCCTATTCTCCCTCTTTTTCGTTTTCCTCTTTCTTTCTTCTCTTTTATATTTTCTTTCCCTTTCCCTTCTCTCTCTCTCTCTTATTTATTTTGTTGGTGGGGGGGGGGGGAGGCAAGAGCCCTTCGCCCTTCCCCCGTTTCTCTTTTTCCTCTTCTTTCTTTCCTTTTATATTTTCTTTCCCTTTCCCTTCTCTCTCTCTCTCTTATTTATTTTGTTGGTGGGGGGGGGGGAGGCAAGAGCCCTTCGCCCTTCCCCCGTTTCTCTTTTTCCTCTTCTTTCTTTCCTTTTATATTTTCTTTCCCTCTCCCTTCTCTCTCTCTCTCTTATTTATTTTGTTGGCGGGGGGGAGGCAAGAGCCCTTCGCCCTTCCCCCGTTTCCCTCTTTCCTTCTTATTCTTTTTCCTCTTCTTTCTTTCCTTTTATATTTTCTTTTCCTTTTCCCTTCTCTCTCTCTCTCTCTTATTTATTTTTTGGCGGGAGGGGGGGGGGGGGGAGGTAAGAGCCTTTCGCCCTTCCCCCGTTTCCCTCTTTCCTTCTTCTTCTTCTTTCTTTCCTTTTATATTTCCTTTCCCTTTCCCTTTCCCTTCTCTCTCTCTTATTTATTTTTTGGCGGGGGGGGGGGGTGAGGAGGCAAGAGCCCTTCGCCCCCCCCCCCAGTTTCCCTCTTTTCTTCTTATTCTTTCCTTTTATCTTCCCTTTCCCTTTCCCTTTTTTCCTTCTCTCTGTCTCCCCCATCAACATAGTAATAACGAAAGAGACCACTCTGTAATCAAGACCATTTCATTTTATTTAATACATTTTCGATATACTTAAATTGGCAACTATTACCTTTTGTCCGAGATCCTCATTTTAAACGACTGATGCGAAAGACTAGTCGACGCACCCTTTAGAGAAAAGCCCCCCCGCTTTTATCGAAAGGGTGTGTTAAAACGGTACTCCGCTCTCAACGCACCCTTTCGAGAAAAGCCCCCCCTCTTTTATCGAATGGGTGCGTTGAGCACACCACACCGCGCCGCGCCGCACCGCACCCTTTCGATGAAAGCCGGGTAGAGCGAAATATAAATTGAGTAGAGAGGCGAGAGGAGAGAGAGAGAGAGAGAGAGAGAGAGACAAATAGAGTGACAGAAAGAGAGCGAGAGAGAGAGGAATCGAGAGAAAGAGTGAGACAAAGAGAAAGCAGAGCGAAGGAGAAAAGAGAGTGTGTGTCTGAGAGAGAGAGAGAGAGAGAGAAAGCGAGAAGGAGGGAGAGAGATAATGAGAGGGATAGAGAGAGAGCGAGCAAGAGAGAGAGAGAGAGAAGAAACAAATGGAGAGAAAGAAAGAGAGTATGAGAAAGAGAGATCTGTAGACGGTTGAAATGGTGTCTGCAATATTTACAACTAAAGAATTTAGGGAAGTCGGGAAAAGCAGACAGGTATGGATAAATCAATATGCATACAATTAGGAGCCTTAGCAGGGAGATTGTGCACACAGTGTGTGCGTGCGGGCAAGCACTGAATCTAATGCCCGGGATGAATATTTTTTTTACACCCTAGCCCTAGTAAAAGTGCGCTGGTGGTAAAGCCTACATGTATGCATGCACTACCGCAGTTTAACTTGGTTGCTCTCTAGCTGAACGTTCGTTCGTGTCTCCTTGGATCAAGATTAATGTAAAGTTCCTAAATTAAATTAACATAAATCAAGTTTTTGAATTCCATCGCCCGATGGCTGCGGTTGCCGTCTCATTTACAAGGGCCAGCTATGTCTTTATCTGATTATTGTCATGCATGATGTACATGAGTATCATCATGCACCTCGCATGTAGGCTGCTAGACTAATATTAGTCGTTTCCATGGTGTTTATCATAGAAATGGCCAGGCTAGCGTGTACAAAAAATTGCGCGACCGGTAATAGTATATTTTTAAAGCGCTGATAAGCGCTATATAAAAGCTAAATATTATTATTATTATTATTATTATTATTATTATTAAGGGAAAGAAAGACGAGAAGAGTCAGACATGCAGATAATGAAAAAAGGGGAGAGATAAAGGGGAAATGAGAGTCACTGAACAAACACAAAAATGTAACAAACAAGAACAACCAGACACACGAACAAACACAAGCATGTCCGCGTTCTATCCCCTTCTCATTTTCTTTCGTTTCATTTCAATTTCAAAAGGAATAAAACGCCACAAAATTTGTTTTCTTATTGACAAAAAGAATAGTTTGACTGCCATCATGATCATGCCATACCACGCACATTGTGTGAGCACCGCCATTCTACTGTGAATTACACCTGTCCTTAAAGGGGAAGTCGAGTCCAGCCTGATATTAAAGTTGGTATAAATAGAAGTAGAAAATGACTGAAACTTGTCAGTAAAACTTTGAGCAAATTGTGATTAAAAATAAAAATGTTACGAGTACTTAAAGTTGCGATCAATCTAAACAAAATTTGCAATACCAAGACGTATTTTGCGAGCTCCCATTCAATTTGCTCTCTACTGAAAAAAGAAATCCCTTAAAGTTGTTCATATCATACAAAAGTACTTGCACCTACAATAATTGTATTGCAAGTATGTTTGTATACGACCCCTATATGGAAAATAGAAATATTTCGTAATCAATAACGATGAAAATGAAAATGTATGACATGTATGTACAAAGCAAATAGGAGGGGAGCTCGCAAGATTCGTCACAGAGTTGCCAATTTAATTGTGTTTGATTAATCGCAACTGAACAATTTCATAATTTCTTATTTTTAACCTGAATTTGCTCAACTTTCACTGACATGTTCCTCTCATTGTTCTGTTTCTATTAAACCAACTTAATATCAGGGTAGACGTCCACTTTAAAGTTCTTCATTGGTTACCAGAAGTTACCGTATATCAACTACAAAGTGATCCTCACCATCTCATCATCAATATCTACATCTCAGAACGTTCTGCTCTTACATCCCACAATGCAGGGCGTCTATGGTCATCATCACGCCACCTTCCCTTCATCAATCCTGGAGCAACAAAGACCTAAAGGTGACAGAGCACTGGTGTGTATTATGTGGAGCCTAAAACTTTACAACTCTTCTCCCAATATTGCTAAACGCTTCATGATAGACGTAGATGTTTTCGAGAGAGCAATACAAAATCATCTTTTTGAAAAGTGTTTCCAATTATTATGAATTGTAAGTTTTACAGCACTTTAAGAAGGCCTAAGCTTATAAAGGTCATGAAATATGATACGCCTTGAAAGAACTTATCTATACTCGATCATCGTGGAAACCTTCATAAATGCCTAATATAATACTGCTAGACGCCTAATAGTAAGGTCTAAATTGTTAAAGTACCATCTTGATGGTGAGAGATTGAGGGCATAAACTAGGTGAATGTAAAGTATGTTGGTTGTTTTCGTATTTAATAATCTTTTATCACAAAACAGTCCCTTATGATTATTTTTCTATCCTTTAAAGGTACTATTTCCCATTTGTAGGCCCCCCAAAATGAAAAGGTTAAATTCCAACGGCATTTGAACTTAATTCCCTAAAATAAAAGGAGGCTTGAAAGTGTCTTTAATTGGGAAAATAACGTTTATTAGTTGTCGAATCGACTTAAGAGCTATAAAGCCAGTAAGTAATAGTCTGATTTTTCAGACCATTGTACCGAATGGTCGTACGTTATATGCTGCGCAAAGATTCAATCAGTTTAATTTTGGCCATTACAAGAAGTGGGTTGTTGATGTAGACAAATGTCCATGTACCCTTTACAGCTCATGTTATTTATGTTATTACCAAAGAAGAAAAAAAGCCATTCAGTCACTCAATATTGTCTGACAGCGAAGTCAGACAAGTAAACGGGTTACTTTTACTGGCCATTGTCATTATCTACAAACTTATTCTTTGAGATGGATATTTCACACTGGGATCATTTTTCTTTTACATTATCAATACTCTCCAAAGGGGAATGTCATCGGAGCCTCATTTAAGTTTGTTCAAAATTGTAATCATTTATTCATTTATCTATATTTGTTTGTTTTTTAAGCCTATTATCATTTTTTCTTTTTCTTTGAGGTGTGAGCTTAATTTACAGAAAGTTAGTTCTTTCACTTACAACAAAAGACAGGGACAGCGTTTTACTAAACCGTCATAAGTTCAAGTCTACCGACATCCCATCGAACATGTAAGTGTTAAATTTAAACCGGCACAATAATTAATAGGGACTTTTAACTTTGCACGACGACATAGTGGACTGCTACGTTTGACGTCTTATAAGGCACTGTGATGTCCTTTGCCGTAGAAGGACGTCACAGGTAGCAGTCCACTATGTCGTCGTGCAAATCTAAAAGTCCCTATTATGACAGGTTCGCCGACATCCAATTGAAACCACATGCAACACATTGACAAAGGTCTTTGTTTGATGGTTTCATGACAAGATTCACGGTACAACAGCGAGAGATCCAGGGCGAATAACTATGGTCTGGCCCTTTAACAATACAGTAAGAACAGTGACACGTATGCATTGTTTGGCATCAATGTATGACACTGAGGGATTTTATTTTATAAAGTACAAACAAACATAAATATTCAATGAAAACAAATATCAACCACTGCTTTTATATGTTGATATCTTTTGTTGACATCGTCACGACGGACTCATTAAAATCGATCTCAATTCCAATACCTATATATCAGATCTATGAATAAAGATATCAACTATTGCTTTCAGCTAAATTTGATATCTGTTTTAACATTGTCATGACATAATACTGACTCCTGAAAATCCAATCACTACCAGTTCCTCTTTCATGAATACATCAATTATTACCACTGATTTTTAGATTGTTAGATTTTTGTAACATTTTCAAGTACAACTATATGGGACTGACCCATCAAAATCAATCACAATTCCAATACAGACCTATGAAGAGAGATTTCAACTATTGCTTTTAAACTTTCACATGGTGCATCCGCAAGCCTACTGTATACGTCCATCATATTCTTCAGGCTCTTTACATGAAACACACTCATTAAAATCAATCACAATTCCAATTGCTATATAACAGATTGATGAATAAAAATATCAACCATTGCTTTTAGATTTGATATTTTGTGTTAACATTGTCATGACATAATACTGACTCCTTAAAATCGTTATCACTTCCAATTCCTCTTATATGAATACTTCAATTACTATTATTGATTTTTGGAAATGATATAGTTTTGTAAAATAAACATGTACAATAATGTGGGATTGACTCATTAAAATCAATCACAATTCCAATACCTGTAACAGGTTTATGAAGAAACATATCAAGTATTGCTTTTAGTCTTTCACATTTCTAGGCTTACCATGGTCATGTAGAATTATAATCTCATGTCATATTAGTTTGACTTTTGTACACACAAATTGAGATAGGCCTATGGTATAATATGCTAATCGTTACATTTTTAGTTTGTTGTCAATGCTGATTGCCTTCTTTGTGTGCACTCTGTCATTATAAATTCGCAATATACTTAATGTATGTATCTTATAACACAACGCTATAAGTAAAAACGCACAAGTACTTTGTTGCGCACATTTGCCATTCATTTAACATTGACGGAAAAAAGGGGAAAACAAACTTTCTTGATGTTACATGACTTGTGTAGGAAATGATAAGTTACATTTGTGTTTTAATAGATAAGAGATATATAACATCATATGAGCAGCCGCAAACCAATACGAATATCCTATTTTGGACTCTTATAGGCTACATAATATAGACTGCTGGTGTGACAAGCTCTCAACAACAATCTGGTTTATAATACGTTCGCAATTATATACATATGTAGAAGAAAGTCTAGATTTCTGCTCGGAGTTCGAGTAAATAGACACAAATACAAGAAATAATGATGCTCCTTACACGAAAAAATTATATATAAATGAAATTAAATGTGCAAGGCAAACATAAAACCTTGCATTCATCATGGTATATACATAATTCAAAATAATGGACAATTAAGTAATGTTTGGGATAGGTGAATGAAATGTTTCAGCTCTAAGTAAAAAGTGAACATGCATTTTTCTATCAGCTGTAAAAACAGTATTGACAATATCGATAAGACATAATTGTGTAATTATATTTACAAGGCGCTTGAATGTATATGCTGTAAACGGTATCACATTGTATACAGCATTTATGGTTCTAAGCGATGTACAAAATTATCATTAACCCGAGTTTAGCCGGGCTAGCAAACGTTAACAAAATATTCGTACCAGGTAAACATTTTATTGCCAGATGATTTCCTGCAATAGCAACAAACATATATAGGCATACATGCCAATAGGCCCATGGTCTGAAGCAAACATTAAACATTACATCTATTTCATTTCATGATCATATATATTATGATATTTACATA
Organism: Strongylocentrotus droebachiensis; assembly: GCA_035222895.1. Taxonomy (NCBI): domain Eukaryota; kingdom Metazoa; phylum Echinodermata; class Echinoidea; order Camarodonta; family Strongylocentrotidae; genus Strongylocentrotus; species Strongylocentrotus droebachiensis. The sequence continues at coordinate 509,479 of JAVYIG010000504.1, forward strand.
TATCCATCTATTTACAAATAAAGAGTGACATCAAATACAACCAATATTATACAGAATATGTAAAATTTGCCTAGATTCAAGAGGTAATACTGTTCAGGTGAATGCAGCATTATTGTATTACAAAAGAAAGTAAGATATCACAAGAACTATACAATTTAAGACTAACAGCAAATTCATCAAAATATACGCCAATAGAAAATAAACACACCTGATGACTTGCATTGCATACAGGTAATTAATAACAGTAAAGTACTTGTAAGTGTTTGCATAGTCAATTAGGATTGCACTTGTATGTAACAGGTGTTTTGAGGTATAATGGCAAGAAATGAAATTAGAGAATACTAGTACAAATTCAATTAAATGTTCCAGGCTCTCATCAACTCTATCATCATCATCATCATTATCAACGTCGTCGCTGTGGATGTGTTTGTTATGTGATAGAGAGACAAGAAATGAGAGGGAGACAGATACAAAAAAATACAGAGAGAGAGAAGGGGAGACGGCATGGGGAGATTGTGAGAGATACAGACAGTGAGAGAGGTCGACGGAGATTGAAAAAGATTAGAAATGAGAGAGAGAGAGAGAGAGAGAGAGAGAGGGGAAAAGAGAGAGAAGAAAAAAATTAACATTGAGATAAAAGTGTTTGAGATTCAACATTTCAAACTGAGAGTGCAGGGATTGGAGAGGGGAGGATGAGAGAAGCTATAAAAGCCAGGTCTCGAGAGGGAAAACTGGGATGTGAAAACGTTTTTAATCTGGTTTTTAATGTTTAAACCTTTAGATTTTGCTTATTCTACATCCAGCTCGAATCTAAAGGCAACCTGATGACTTTCAATTATGACATAATTTCATTGAATGCCATTCGAAAGCAATAAAAAAAAGCATCACGGCAAGACAATAGGGGTGTGTGAAGAAGGCGTTAAAGTGTTTCAAAGTATAATCACTTAAAGCCAGGGGCGTACGCAGGGGGGGGGGGTTTTGGGGGTTCAAACCCCCCCCTTTGGTATTTTTATGTATGTAAACCCCCCTATAAAAACCTAAAACCCCCCCCCTTTGGTTTTTTTTTTTTTTTTTTTTTTTTTTATTATTTAAAAAAAAAAAAAAAAAAAAAAAAAAAAAATTATACCCACGGCTAACCTAAATAAGGTGACCTTACCCCCCCCCCAACGACCAAAAATGTCAAATTATGAAATTTCGAGACCAAAAAAAAAAAAAAAAATGTGTCCGCTTACCCCCCCCCCCCCCCCCCCCCCCCCCCCCCCCCCCCCCCCCCCCCCCCCCCCCCCCCCCCCCCACTGAGCGACTTTTCGGCCGGCGCGATTTTCAAATTTTCGGGAGCAAAATATTTTAAAACCCCCCCCTTGAAAAAATCCTGCGTACGCCGCTGCTTAAAGCCCTTCTGGCTCCAAACAGACAACAAGTCAACGCAAAGCGTACCATCCCCTCGCAGGGTACAAATGGCCTATGTACGTCAAAACGAGTTACCTCCATTAGAATATGAAGCTGTGCTTCAACCAAGGTCTCCTCGTCTTCCTTTGTTCTACATTGTACTGTTATGATTATACTCTATTATATTTTGTCACATGTGTTTTCTGGAAGACAAATAAACTTGATACTTGAAACTTGATACTTGATATACTATTATATTACTAGGCAAGTAAGGTAACAACATTTTCACACTTATAATTAGGTGTTTTTACATATTTAATGAGCTATGACCTTTCACCTTTGACCTAACATTACTAAAGTTATCGAATAGAAACCAGATTCGCTTATTTAATGAGCTATGACCTTTGACCTACATACTCCGATATCGAACTTAGGCTGTGTTTTGATACCATGTACCTTTATATCAAATTTCATTAAAATCCGTCAAACATTACTAAACTTATCGATCAGAAACCAGATTCTCATATTAAATGAGTTATGACCTTTAACCTACATACTCGGAAATTGAACTAAGGCTGTGTTTTGATACGATATGTACCTTCATATCAAATTTCATTAAAATCCGTCAAACAATACTAAAATTATCGATCAGAAACGAGATTTGCATATTCAATGAGCTATGACCTTTGCCCTATATACTCCGAAATCGAACTAAGGCTGTTTTTTGATACCATGTACGTTCATATCAAATTTCATTAAAATCCGTCAAACATTTATTGAGTTATCCATCAGAAACCAGATTCACATATTTAATGAGCTATGACCTTTGACCTACATACTCGGAAATAAAACTTAGGCTGTGTTTTGATGTCATGTACTTTCTTATCAAATTTGATTAAAATCCGTCAAACATTATTAAAGTTACTGAACGGAAACCAGATTCGCATATTTAACGAGCTATGACTTTTGACCTACATAGTCTGAAATCAAACTTAGGCTGTGTTTTGATACCATGTACCTTCATATCAAATTTGATTAAAATCCGTCAAACATTATTAAAGTTACTGAACGGAAACCAGATTCGCATATTTAACGAGCTATGACCTTTGAGAATGAGAGAGAGAGAAAGAGAGAGAGAGAGAGAGAAAGAGGGTGAGATGAAAAAAGAGAAAAGGGTATATTGTATTACTTACCGATGTTCAGGAATTCGTTCAATCTCGATTAGAACTGCAATCAAACAAATAAACAATATATGGAATGGTATCTAGTTATAAAAGAAACAACTTCGAATGACGAATATAAAACAGAATTATAGTAAAACTTTGAAAAATGGATAACAAATTCGTATTTGAAAAGAACTAATCAATCTTATATGCGAAATTGAGAATTCAAGCATTTACAATATGTATAAACAATACAAACAACGATGCTTTTTTTTACATGTATGTAGACTTACTATACTGTATCACTTCCTTTGGGGGGTTTCTTATACTTTTTTTAATTATGACCATAATATGATCGCATGTACATTTCAATGGTTGATAACATCATATTACAATCTAATGATTCCTATTTTTGCTGAGGTGAACATTGTAGGTAAAACCTAACGAATAATTTTCTTTTTACCAGAGGATCTGCTTACTTAACAGTTATATGATGCAATTACTAGAAGTACAAGTTTTGACATACTGTACACGGTCATGATCTATAATTACTACCATAATTTTGACATGACATTGTCTGATTTTAATCTTCATTAAAGTGCACATTATCCACTCCCTGGGTAGCATGCATTCCACCTGACGCCTTTTTAAGTGCTCCCACATGCTAAACCAATCACATTGACCTACGCATCCTACCGGTACTCATTTAGTCTTGGGCTGAGGGGAGAAATATGTAATTAGAATGTGTTGCTCAAGGACATTAGTGGCACAACGGGACTCGGACCACAAACTGTAATCCACAGTTTGGTGACAAATACACCACGACACCTCTACAATGATCATTACATTTGCTTAACTCAAGAAAAATATGTATCTGACGTAACCCGACTTTAATTGACATGTTATTGGTCATTATTAACCGTATCAGATATTTGAGCATTGAAAGATTGATTGATTGATTTTATTCGACAATTAAGCTTCCAACATACCACAATATACAAGAATAATAGATCAAAAATTAAGTCAGTTTGAACAGGATAACCCACGAAAGCTCGAGAGCTTATTTCCAGGGGGGTCCCCGGTCATATTATATGTACAAAATTATTAAGTTAAAATAGTAATATTTATAGACAAATAAGAAAAAGATAGAACACAATTATTAAATATAATAATAATGATAATAATAACAACTTTAAACTGATGATAGAAATTATAATAAGAAGAAAAAGAAGAAGGCCGAGAAGAAGAAAAAGAGGAGGAGGAGGAGGAGGAGGAAGGAGAGGAAAATAATGATTAATATGTTGAATTTCTATAAGTACGTACACAAACACAAGTATATACAAAACTAAAAAGTATGAACCAGCAGAAGAATTTTAAAAAGGCTATTTCAATCATATACTATGTCATTCGCTTCTCTCCTCTGACTCTCAAGTGTTAGGTATTTCTTAATAATTTCCTCTTAAAATGAGCAAAGTTTTCTATTTCCTTTATATCATTAGGAAGGGAATTCCAATGTTAAAGATAAAGGTGAGTTCTGGTAATGCGATTGCATTGTGAAAGAAAAAGTGTGGAATGGATCAGAAACAGTTGATCATGTAGCATGTAAGTATTGGTGTGCACTGCAAGGTTCTGGAGTCATCAAAATCATAATAAATCATGCCCAGTCTTGGTAAAGTAACAAGCACTGTACACAGGAAGCTATATATGGTACAACACACATGGTGTCGGGGCTAGTACTACCTTGATTTCCTTGTCTTTTAATGCTCATTACTCAGCCAGTATACATTTTCTTCCATAATTGTTTGGCACATGTCATTTATTCGTAATCTTGAAAATTCAGTGTAAGTTTCGTTTGATTCTGTGAGAATTAATTTTCTTTTTTGTTACCAGAACTGGAGTTTATCTTTAATGATAAGCCAACAATACTACGCGTGGAAAGAAAAGTCAATGGGATTTTGTATGTTATTTACCGGTCAATTTTATTACACAGTAAACCAATAAACAAATATTATTGCCCATTCTGAAAAGTCAATTGCAAAATGTGTGTTAAACAAGTAAGCAATAATGTAAAGCAAACATCCGGGTTTTTGTAATTTTCATTGCGCATCTATTACGCGTATGAGAATCTGCGCATTTTGCGCGCACTCTACTGTCACGTAATAATTACACCCAAGGCACACTGTTTGCAGTGTGTCGAAAATTTCATCAAGCAATGGATGCACATTGTTGGTTTGACGATGTTTTTGCAAATTTTCATGCTAGGAAACTCTGTGCAGTGTAGGCTACTGTATTTTACATAATTTAAGAGTATAATATAGTAAGAGTTTCTTGTTTGTTCTAGATGTCTGATGTGTTTAATAAAAGTAATATTGACTGCCTAATTTAGGGCAATACGACTTGTCATATATCACCCTCACCTTCGGTTCGGGCGATATATGTCGTACTGCCCCGAAGACAGTCAATATTACTTGATTATTTTGTGGCTATATGGGCATAAAACAGTTTTAAGATTCTGGTGTACAAACCTGCACCTTTTCCGCATTCTGTAGATCTCGATCCACTGGTTGAAGGCATTTCAAGGTTCGGTACTCTAGATGAATGTCCTGATCCCTGGCCTACAGAGTGTAGTGATGCTTCTCCCGAACTCGGGTGTAATGAGTGACGTGCCCCTTCTCTTGGGAATTCCTGCACCTGTTGAGGCTCCGAATGAATGCCTCTATGAGGCTCACTCTGGAAATATCGAGAAAGTCGTCCTGATTCCAGAAGATGAACTTGGAGAGGGCTGATTGGATGTTGGTATATACTAGTTTCCAACTGGTTGAGTCGTTGTTCTTGTTGATGTTCTTCTGTCGACCACTCCTGCATGCTGGTATGCTTCTTTTCCCTGAAGTAAGGATTCTGTTAAGACAACCATACACAGATTTTAGAGAAAAAAGGATTGAAATACAAAAATGTGATAAGTTGCAAATATGAGGGAAAAAGAGACAAGGGATTTGGGAACGTACGGAATCGGCCTAACTTGTCCATTTCCCTTTAAAATGCACTATAATTTTGAGACCCCTGTAATGTTATGAGATGAAGTGATACAGCCCTCCTAATAGAGTAGGCCTACAGAAGTTGTGACATCATACAAATCTTTTTTTGTTAATATAGAATTTCTCAATTTTAACTCCATTTTCCGAAAGAGCATCAAATATAATGTCCAAATGTCTAAAACCCATTGAATATGTTAAAGGCATCGTTTAACAATGTTAAATCTGAGATGCATCGCCATTCGTCTTATCTGTGTGATATTGTGTAATATTGAAGCCCTAAACAAATTGCGCTATAAAATGATCATGAAGTGCCTTAAAAATCTTTGAGTGACCCATTTCCCCCCATAGACTGTAGTGTTATAAAAACCGTTAGGAAAACGCAAAATTTGATTTCGATTTCCAATTATAAATATCTTGATAATCAGACAGGCGATTGGCTTGCATGTAAAAGTCATGGGATTTCTGACTGACCTAAAGATTTATAATTATGATTACAGCATGAGTTAAAACCAGGATTTTGTTTCAGAATCTGAGGCAATGCAGGAAGATGTTATGAATGGAGATACCGTCTCGAAAGAATTTCCAGAGGGAAAGATATTCAAGATTAAGATAAACTTGAGTTCTGGTAAAAAAGAAAATGAATTCTCACATAATCTAACGAAACTTACACTGAATGTTCAAGATTACAAATAAATGTCATGTGCCAAACAATTTTAGAAGAAAATGTATATTGGCTGAGTAATGAGCATAGAAAGATAAGGAAATCAGGGTAGTACAAGCCCCGTTACCATGTGTGTTGTCCCATATACATCTTTCTGTGTAAGTGATTGTTACTTTACCAAGACTCTGCCAAATTTATGATGATTTTGATGACTCCAGAACCTTGCATTACACACCATTACTTACGTGCTATATGATCAACTTTTCTGATCCATTCCACACCTTTTCTTTCACAATGCAATCGCATTACCAGAACTCAAGTTTATCTTTAACTTGGCTTAACAACAAGAAATGTAACCCTCTCCGGCCATCGAATCCATCAGCAGCTGTCCTTATCAATGCACAGATCCCCTCTGGCATTCCAAATATTCCATATTGTTCGAACCGCCGTCTGCTTCCCTAACTTCTCTATACACTCGGTCGTAAAATATGCAGGCATCGACCTTAGAAGTCATGCGTGGCACCGCAAAAACTACATCATGTTCAGTGATTAAGATATATATAGCTATAACCTATAAAATACAGAACCACAACATAATGACCAATGCAACTTTGTATTGGTTATTAAATGCCTTTTTCGTGCTCGGATGACTCTACTGAAGACATAGCCATTTGAACCAGCGAAATCAACCAAGTAAATCGTGAGTTAGAGTGAATGTAAGGTTCTCATCATCATGATTTTCTCATCTAATTATTGACATTGTCCGCAAATTTCCGCAATTTGTACATAACAAGGAAGGTAGTCCAAAGGTTTATTTCCAAAAATAAATTAATTAAATTGTGGTATATGTTTGCCCATTTGTTGGATGAGGGTTAGAAATTGTCATATCATTACCACTTTTCACCCCAAGTACGGGCCGGCAACACAAAAGCCGCCGTGCTCGCAGGACTGGGCTGTGGGTGGAAAGGGAGGACTTAGTGCTACGAGGGAGCTGTGCGATCTTGGAGGGGATTAAGGGGATTACGGTAGGGGAAACAAAAGACGCGCGGTGCCACGGATGACTTCAAAGGGGCTTCTTCGACGGGATCTCCATTCATTACAGCTTCCTGGGCAATGTTACCGAGTCACACTAAGTATTAATCGGCTGAGATATGACCATCTGAATAAATAGATTTCCTATAGGAACTCAGTGTTATATGAACCAGAGCAAAATAACACTGAGTTCCTATTGGAAATCTAGTACCGGTATTCAGATGAGCATATCTCAACCAATACTGAAAGAGAAGGTTCATTGAAATTTGGAAAATAGGCTTATACCTCAACAGATTGCTGAGAACATTACAGGGAACCAAAACCCTCATCCTAAGTTACCTTTATTGTAAAGTTTAAACGATTCGAATAAAATTAGTGAAAAATTGAACAAAATCAGGCAAGGTATAAGGAAGTTAAAGCTAAAGAAAAAACTTGTCACCAGAGGGCGATATTTAATTTGATGGCGTCATTTGCCGACAGCTCTCCATGCCTTCTGATCATGGAATTTCATGTTTTTCTTTATTTCTTGTGATTGAGATAATCTACTCCCCTGAAAACAAGATATAGAATGCAGAATGATATACTTCATATTTTATGAAGTCGGATATTGAACACAAATGAATACGAAGAAAATGAAAGAATTGTGAAATTCCATGTTCAGGTTGAATAGATTTATATGTGCTATCGAAAGTTAAATTAGATTAATTTTTTTCTCGACAGAGTTTGTATAATATTATGCGCTGTTTGGCCATGAACTGGCACACCGTAAACAAACTATATTAAGAATTAAGTCACCTCAACGAACCCAAATTTGTTGACAACCCCTAGTTTTTGTGATACATGTACGTCTATGAAGAAGGATACAAGTGTACATGTCGAGTTTGTAAACAATACCATTACAATATTATGTATCTGCTCCAAAATACAGGAATGATCTATCACTTAGAACTAGACAGTCTCCATCAGTAATTACCTTCAGAAAGGCCTGGAAAACACTCTTTTTTTTTAAAGTTTGTAGTAGTAAAATAGTTTTTCTTATGGATGTAATTGTCATTTACTGCAAGCGATTTGGGCCTTTCCAAGTTACTGTGGTAATGAAATACTATCTGTATTTTTAAACATTTGTTTGAGTCTGAGACATTTCACATGTCACTTCTTCTACAAACAGTCAAATCAGTTCATCTTTGCATGCTCATATTCCATTCAAGTTAGGTTAAAATCCATGTGATTTTTCTCAAGTTTTCACGATAACGAAAATCGGGACTGACGGACAAGGCGAAAAACACATGTAATGTCTTAAATAATGCATCACCACCTTTGGTGGTGGAGATAACAAAAAGGGCAAGCACCTCTGGATTTTTCATTGTTCTACTTTGTTTTTACCAACAATATTCATTAACGTTAGGTTGCCAACAAAAATTCATGTTAATTGCTCTCTCTCTCTATCTCGACCTCTCATGCCACGTGATGAAACCAATGAGTTGATAAAATGAACAGACTTAAGGTCAAGAAATATAAATTGAGCAAAGAATAGGGCTACGTGGGAAATTCTAATTTCTATTCACGTGTATACATACAAAAAATGTGAAATTCATGAAGTACACTATTAAATTTTGCATGCTTATGTAATTTCATATATAATTATTTAATTCCTGAAGAATAGTTATTTAATGGACTTTAAAAAAAGAAATTGATTCATAGACCCAATGCTTCTTCTCCTTTATTTCTTGCCTGATTTCATCCTGGTTGTTTTTTTATTTATAAATGGACGAGTCTGGCCTTCAAAACTCCTACACAAAATCCTTTACTTTGCTACTTATACTACAGTATGAAAATTAATGAAGAGCAGCAAAAGTGCTTCTACATCCATGCATGTCTGCACTGCCTGAGCACTGACTTTTTTTATTACCTGTGAGGATGCAGCCAAGGAATTTAGTTCAGTTAAGAAATCTTCATGTAAATATTCATCCCCACTGATCGCTAAGTTTGTAAGGCAGGGTAGAGAACCGAGAAACTTGGCTAGCTGCTTGGATGCCAAATGACTTACTACCTCAGCTGGCGAGTAACAGACTGTTTGGATCTGTAGGGATAGAAAATTGATTGACATCAGTCATGTACATGTAGCATACATAATATCACATGTATGCATCACTGATAATGAAATCACAAGAATTATGTTGAGATTTTCCAGTATAATCTTCGGTGGATAAACTAAATTTAAATCAATTCAGTTCGATTCAGTTCAATTTCAATTTATTTCTAAATAATACAAATCATTTTGTTTAAATATATATATACATCATGTTCAACAACAATGAAAATGAAACAGAAAAGGAAGCCCCCAAACAAAGCTTCTAATGGGTGCAGCTCCCTTAGACTGCATGTCAGTTTACATGATAAAATATAATTAATGAACAAAGAATTATATCAAAATATTCGAAATATAAAAAACAATTATCAGAATTACAACTAAATTGCCGTATTCAAGACACAGAGTAGCTCCTCCACAAAGCAGGATACTGATTGGTTACCATGTGTATAAAAAAGAGTCTATCGTTTTTCTTCTTTTGGTAGAGTAATAATAATATTTTCAGGTAATTAACCTGATTGGTGAGAAAGTGTTATTCTAATGGATAAGTATAAAGAATTTGACTCGAATTTATTTGTATTCCTATCCCACAAACTCAGACTTAAAAAAGGAAACATTTTCCATCTCTTTTTTGTTTGTTTTGCTTCTTAAAAAAACAAACACTTTACCTGAGATGAAGAAGCTCGATCAACAATCTCTTTGTAGAAATCATCATGAAGGCAACCAGAATCGATCTTCAGGTATGTCAGATGAGGCAGGAGACTGAGAAACTTCCCCAGACAGCTGGATGCTGATTGGTTATTTTCTAGCTTCAAGCCATTAACCATAAACTTCCGAATCTGTGGAAATACAAATTAATGACATACATAAATCATGAAGCGTGAAAAGGGTAAATTTTCGATATATTCAACCTTTTTTTAGCGAAGGAAAAATCATAACCCGTCTGTAGAAAAAAATCCCCCACATCCGTTCCCCTAAGTATAATAGGGTTGTATGCAGGGTCTTCTTTTCATTTCTTCAACATTTTTATTTCGGTCATTGGCTGATTTAAATGAACAATCAGATTTTCTGAATAAAAAATATTAAAAAACAATGTTTTCAGCATCCCCTTTATTCTCTGAGTATCCTTCAAATTGCTCTTATAACATGGTGTGCATCATAGCAATTCTTGATGAAGTAGATATACATAATCTGTCATTGTTTGGGCCGTCACCCCCTTTGGGCAACTGCCCTCGTCCACATTTCCTGTAGAATCACAGAGTATAAAAGAAGTACTTATCAATTATCGCACTCAGAACTTTTAATCCTGAACTTTCTGCACTTCTAAATGTCCAATCACATATTGTCCAGTTAATATACAGAGATATTAGAGTGAAAAATATCTACCAAAAACGCACCTTTTCGGCTCAAAATCTATTCACAAACTACATAACTCAATGAAAGTGATATTCACTTGAAGTTATTCAATTATCCATCTTTTGACACCAAATACATGGTGCTAATAGGTTTAACTTAAAATTTATCTTTAAAACTCGATTTACACACCAAACATGCCCTCAATACACAAATACACGTATATGCACTTATTACACATGTAATATGGGCAACAAATTATTGTTTGTGGAAATCAAATCAATAACTTTGGGTTGCTATAATTTTTCACTGAAAAAAGATATAAGCCTCTCCTTCGCACAGGGTATTGTTCTTGCACATAGGCGAATTCCTGTAAAGTTACAATAAAATACACTTCTTCGATTTTGAAATATGGAAAATAAAATATTTAGATAAAACTCAATGTTTCGAGAAAAAAGATAAATCAAGTTTTTACCTAAATTTTCGATGTTAATTAATTCCATCAAGTTTTTACCTAAATTTTCGATGTTAATTAATTCCAATTACGTTGAAATTGGTATTAGAATTTAAATAATTTAATTATCTTTCATATAACACCTAACACATGATAGTTCAAGGTTTCCTTAAAATTTCATTTATAAAATACTATTTTCGGACGCCCCCTCTGATTTAGGGGTGTTCGCTACAAATACAAAAAAATAAAACAAATCTCTGAAATATTGTGTATTATGATAAAATCTTAAGAATAAACGAGGTGTGTTTAGTTCGTGTGGTAGTGGCAGACAAACCCCCTTTTTCTGACTTTGGCCCTCTGCTTAAAAGGAAATGGGAGAAAAAAATAAACAAGAAAAGGAACTGTTGATCAAAAGAGATGAAAACTGAGAGGGAGAGAGAGAGAGAGAGAGAGAGCAAGCGAGAGGGGGAGGGGGGGGGGGTTTAAACATTTAAGAAAGCTGCTTCGTTTCACTGCTTCACTTACCTTTGAATCCACCTCTCTGCCATGAAAGTCTGGAAAACATTCTTCACCTGCAATCTGTATGCCTTCCCCAGACACTACTAATTGATTGACACACGTTTGGTGGCATAGTGCATCTATTATATCTATTGTTAATGGTTCATAACTGTAGCCAAAAGATAACATCCTTTGTACCTGTTGAAAAGAAGAGATTCTGATTTATTATTTGAAGAACCCTGAAGGGAATACCATGACATGGCATAGTGAGTTCAAAGAACTAGGTATATAGCAAATACAACCAAAAATGTTGTATATGGTTATTGAAGTCGGGTAGATTTGTATGGGATTTCTATAAGACGCAAATCAAACATTTATATTTAAACTTCGAATTAATTTGGCTTATGACAATGAAAGTTTTGTCAATATGCTTGAATATGTTTCAGGTTGGCCAAATTTCTGCAAATGTCTGACGATTTATATGATTTTAAATTTGTATTTTGAATCGGACATGAATGGTACTTGATCTATTTCCTGGTATCCTCCTTCATTTGCGCTGCACAAGAAATAATAAATTTCAAGTTAGTTTCTGATGAAAGAATTTCTTTTCACACAGGCGTTGTGTAGAAACATATGTTCACTTATTATATGTAGGGGACATGTGTGATATTTCTTTACAGAAAATATATTTTGTTAGTACAGAGCAAATTGGAAGATGACCTCGCAAGTACCTTCATACCGTTGTGAATTTGTGTTTGATTGATTATACATCTCAAAATAACCAACAATTATATTATTCTTTATCAGATTTTGCACAAATATTCATTGATTTATTTCTCTCAATTTCCTGTTTTTATTATAAAATAAAACTGAATTTCAGGGTAAACTTTCCATATTTTCAACTTTAAAAACTTCTTTAGAACCATCATAGACGATATGACAAAGACATTTACCGTGACATGTTCAAGTGTTATTTTCATCCTGTTCTCAGTAGTTATTTGTTCAGCCAGGGGGTCCAATTCACCGTCCGTAAAACAGTAGATGATACTATTTGAAATATATGTTCATGAAAAAAACATATTTCAACATTTTGAATCACTGAATGTTTAAAGGAAATAAAGAATATAATGCTCTGTGATAATGTACCAAAATATATTATGTTTCCTTCCAACCAGGCTATATATCAGCTAACGAGGTTCTTAAAAATAATTTTGGTGTAGATTTCAAACAGTTTATTTGTTGTTGTTGATAATTCTATAATATCAAAAGAAATATAGTATTAAAGGTAAAAATAAAATCCCATGTATTACTAATTTTCTAGATTGCTAGGCAATAATCAACACCTATATGGCAATGGCTTTAAAATCATCAAGATCATTATGAAGTTTATACAATTGTATTTGTGTTATGATCCCTTTTACTATACCATAACTGACCCTTGGAATAATTATGGTGGAAACAAATTTAAAGATATAAACGCTGTTAGGAGCAGAGAACAGAGAACCCTTTAACAAGGTAAAGGCTCTCGGCAGTCTCGCCTGCATTACGCAATTCGACATGATGAACAATTGAGGCTGGGATAATATGTATAGGCAGGGTGGCCCATTAGCAGGGTCTAAAATATGAAAACCTCTTAATATATTCAGCATTTTTAAGTGAATATTGACTAAGAATCATCAAAATAATTATTTACTATAATTGGTACCAAGATTGATAACTTTAATATTCAATTTCAATTTCAATTTCAATTTATTTATTCAACCATAAACAGATACATATACAATAATAATTCATGAAAATATAAAAACATGGGGTTAGGAGCCCCTGAAGAAGTTTGAAAACAAACTTGTGATTGGGGCACCAACCATGACACATATATCGAGAAAATTAACAAAAACAACGGGAAAACAAATATATACAACAAAAAAAGATTATAAAGACCTACATGTATATGAGGATAAGACATTTACAGCAAAGCACCAGCAAAGGACGCACACAGGACACGACGTCAGGCGACACTGCGTCACTATATGCGCTGGTGCTTTGCAGTATTACAAAACATTTATATACAAAATATTTATTTAAAAAAAAACAAAACAAACAAACAAGTGGAGCAAGTTATTCATTATTTAATTTAGCGTGGTTTTTGTACTGCAAGAACATTTCATTTTTCAAGAGTTTTTTTAATTTATCAAGAGTTTTACTTAGTTTAATATCATTGTCTAGGTCATTCCAAAACTTAATTCCATTACAGCGTAAGGAATTTTGACTAATTGTAGTTTTGGGAAGAAATTGATGAAGATCTGCGTGTTGACGGGTGAAATATGAGTGATAGGAGGCATTTGTGCTAAAAAGATCATTAAAAATATCTGGCAAGGCATTCGTATGATAATGATACATAAGAATATAAGTATACATAAGTACAAGGTAAGAGACCTTTAATGTTTTACATGCAACAAATAAATTGCTTGTATGGTAATTAAATGGTACATTACAAACTGTTCTTATTGCTTTTTTCTGAGTAATAAAAAGTCTATTTAAGTATGTTTTAAATGTATTTCCCCAAATCATACAACAGTAAGTGAGATGAGGCAAAATCAATGTGTTATATAATGAAATCATAATATGTCTAGGTAAAGTAAATTTAAGTCTGCGGAGGACACCAGTAGTTCTACATAGGCGAGTGCATAAATCATCAATATGTGGTTTCCAGAATAAAATTTCGTTTATTTTGATACCTAAAAATGTAATATTTGATACTTGGGTAATAATCTTGCCATCCATAGTGACTTGTGGGATATCATTACTAGCTTTTTTATTTTTTGTTTTACAAATTTTTTGAACAAATAACAACAATTGATTGATTAGTTCTCATATGAGGCTGTGAAAACATTATCCAAGTCTGCTGACCTAAAATGACCTTTAACCTTGACCTAGTGACCTGGAAATTGTGCCATATGATTTGTGATACTTGATAACCCTTGGGTACAAGTTTCATGAAATTTGAAAAAACTCTTCTGAAATTATGCTAAAAATTCAAAATCTTGATGTTGATACCACAACAAAGTCTAAGTTTGCAGACCTGAAATGACATTTGACCTTGGCTTTGTCACCTAAAAGACTAATCACATGATTTGTTATACTTGATTACCCCTACATGGAATAGGAATATATACTTTCAAAACTATGATAACAATTCAAAATCTTAACCTTTGGTTAAGTTTTGATGAGTTTTGTTTTGATTATATTAACAATTATGTTGACGGCGCCGCCATCGACGTCACCGGAAAAGCGGCGCCGATGTCTCGCTTTTGCTAAGCAGGTGAGACATAAACTAGAAATACCGCAATTGACATTGCCGTGCAATGCAAATGTATCTCCCGGCAATGGCAGCTATTTTTGTGTCATTCTTATGAAACAAGGATGACATACATAGAGATCACCACTAGTGGCTCGGACTATTGTCAAGACTTGGAGCAGCATCACCAAACACTTCAGATGTGTAGATTTTACTAAGACACACCTCCATACAAAATTTGAAAGAAATCCGTCGTTAAATATGACCTGCAGAGCACACACTAGCTACTATACCAATATCCAACATTAATTATTAATGTAGGCGTTGGTATGCGTTCAGACAGCGTTGGGCCATCGTCGCATAGCCAACCAATATATCCAACATTTATCAGTCAATAGGGACGATGGATCAATTAACGTTAAGCCAACGTTGGCCTAACGTGGTATAGCCAACCAATATACCATTTATCAGTACAAATGGAGACGATGGACCAACGTTCAACCAATGTCAGCCCAATTACGTCGAATAGCCAACCAATTAAAAGCCACCATTTATCAGTAAAAATGGAGACGATGGACCAACGTTCAGCCAACGTTATCCCAACGTCGAATAGCAAACCAAAAGCCACCATTTATCAGTAAAAATTGAGACGATGGACCAACGTTCAGCCAACGTAAGCCCAACGTCGAGTAGCCAACCAAAAGCCACCATTTATCAGTAAAAATGGAGACGATTGACCAACGTCGTATTGTTAACTGGGAGACACCCATCAAAATACGCCCTTTGACCCTATAATAGACGAACACAGGTGGCAGCATCACTAAACACTCAATATGTGTAGATTTGACCAAGATACACCTCCATACAAAATTTGAAAGAAATCCGTCAAGAAATGTGGCAGTAAAAGTACACAAAAGGGACAAATGACCTTTGACCCTATAAAGGTTGGAACAATGAGGGCAGCATCACCAAAAAGTATAGATGTGTAGATTGTACCATGATACATAATTTGCAAGAAATCTGTCAAGAAATGTTGCAGTTAGAACGCACTAGAGTCCACACAAGACTTCTATCAAAATATGACCTTTGACCTTACAAAAGATACACCTTCGTTCAAAATGTGAACAAATTTCCTTGAGAAATGTGGCCGATAGAGCACACACAGACCATCCACAGAAATGTGACCTTTTACCCTATAGAAGGCGGATCACTGGCAGCATCACCAAAATGTATAGGTGTGTAGATTATACAAAGATACATGTACGCCTCCATAACAAATTTGAAAGAGATCTGTCAAGGAATGTGGCAGTTAGAGTGCAATTCAGAAAATGACGCGGCGGCGTGCCGCTGCTGAATCCAAAGAATCCTCCGGCATACTGCCGGAGGATACAATTACTCTCGACATAATTCTGATTGCTGTCAGAACTTGAAAACATTTAATTTATGTTCTATATTGTCTATACAAAATGATATAGGCCTATCCATTTTTTGTTATTTACTCATTTGATTATTTATCTTTTCATTTATTTATCATTAAAAGTAGTGTTAGTAGTAGTTATGATATTATTTGTATTATTATTAATACTGTTATTATCATTATTGTAATTATTATTATTATTATACTTATTATTATTATCATTATTATTGGAATTGATAATGATTTCATGGCTCTGATAAACGTACCGTATTGATTTCAAATGCAGGTGGTTCCTTAAATGACGTAGTATTGCTTCACTGCGTATGTTGCCAATTCCTAGCTCTTGGAAGGTCAGATGGTTGAGTTGTGGGAATGAACTGGAGAAAAGTTGTCCCAGTAAAGTAGGTTCTCCAATGAGAGGAACTATTCTCCCCCCTTCCACATGATGCTCAATAGACAACACTGCTAGGCTGGAATGTGCCAACCGTTCAACTACTCCCGGTGAGACAGTTTGAAGAGTGGTGAAAGTCAATTGTGTCAAGCTCGGGAATAGGTCCCCAATAGTGACATTAATGTCACCGTCATTAAACCTCTGTAGACCATTAAGGAATTGATCATCTACAACCAGCTTTTTGATTGAGGATTTACCTCCCTGTGTGCGAAATGAGAATGAAGTAGTCTGAAAAGATTATTATCAATAAATCTTGTTATATAACTTTAGAATAATTAAGTTGATTTGTACATTCTTGACCTTTAAAAATAAAATAAACAAGCTTATGAGCATGAACAAAAATAGCAGATTACTCATGTATTACAAACAATGCCTTACAGACAGAAATGTTCATTCTAATGAAAAGGAAAAAGAATTTTGAATACAACTTTTTCTCGATGAAGCAGATATGTTTTTTACCCTAAACATAGTAATCTGAGCGCCCGTTTCAGTTTTATTTGTTTTCATAATTGCTTGAAGAAAAAATACTCATAAACGTTTTTCCTATTTTCCTCCTTGTAGTCACCCTGTTTTATGGTAATATACAACATGTATTTTTCATTAAATTCTTTATAAATTAAACAAGGGAAACGCTCTTGGCAGTCTCGTCTGCATTACGCAATTCGATATGATGGGAAATTGAGGCTGGGACATTATTTATAGGAAGGATGCGTGGCCCATTAGCAGGCCCCCAAAAATGAAATCATCTGAATGTTAGAGGGTTAGTTCAGTAAAAGGAATATGATACGTAGCATTTCATACGAAAATTACGCAGTTTTTGTATCAACCTTCAACAATGTTACCGAGTCACTTTAACACTGTGTTTGCTTTCCTCACCTCTCTGAACGATTGGTTGGCCACACATGCAATTTTCCACTAAACAATAGGCATCGATTGACCAAAGGAGTGCTTTGTGCAACATAATGGCTTTGCAAAATTATCAATTTTTGGTTTGATTAGCTCTATGACAACTCTAAAGGATAGTATTTTACAGACATCGCTACCACTACTTTAATGAATTCTCAATTGCGCCATCTTTTGGTAAAAGGTAACATACAGCGATGTCCGGTTCCTGTACCCAAGCATCATCAACTGCGACTTATAAGTTGGTGATGAATTGTGTGGCACGGCTGTACAGATACATACATGTAGGGACATTAAGAGCAGCAGATGCAACACTGAGGGAATGTCAGCAGAATACCCTGCCAATATAATCTTCAAACCTTTGTTTAAATATGTATCTCATGATGCACAGGGAGATTATTTGTGTGGCATATAAAGTTATGCGCCTTTTAAATCAGGGTCAATGAAAAACAGCTCTCACACTAAATCCTAGCTAGTGTTATTGGTATCTACGGAAACCCCCGAAAATAAACTGAGTATTATTATTATTACTTTATGTTACCGTATTTAAACAGTTCAAGAAGTTCAGGTTATGCAAGAGTAAAAAGAAAGTTGCATACCTTTAGTATATTTAGATTGAATGTATAGGCCTGCTGCATGAGATGGTTTCAGCCCTATAATACGGGGTGTCTCAACAAGAAAATGCAGTTAGACTTTGATTGGCAACATCTTTAAAAGGTATTTAGCAATTCTCAATGAATTTTTGGTAGGCATTCCTGTATTAGTACCCTCTAAAAGTCTGGTGAATTTCACAAGAATTTAAGATATGATCACTTTTGTAAAACATAGCATTTTTCAAATGTAAGAAGAGAATTAGCGCATTAAATAGCATCAGTGACAATACATTAGCGTATAACTGGTGCCTGAACATTTCATAGCAAGCTCTCATATAAATTCCATTCTTGATACAAAATGGATGAAGAATTAAGATTAACATCATTTACATACACATTTAGGTAATTAAATGTCTAACTCATAATACCTGTTCATGACATTTTACAAATGATTTATTAATGTACAATGTATCAGTGGTGATTTTACCAAGAAATTATAAGTTAGGGTGTTTCCAATAATGTCAATGGAAAAGCTTGTCGCGGAAAGTAAAAACGAAAGGTCTACGCTTTTTGGTGGACTAATACTATTTACTCCTTTTGTAACATTTGAATTTGAATTTTTCTTTTTTACAAGTGTGATCATAACTCAGCTTAATATCCTTGTGGAATTCACAAGGAAGTTTGGGGGATACAACTAACGTAATACATGTACGTACAAAATTTCAATGAGAATGGCCAAATGCTTTTTAAGATATTGCCAATTAAAATCTTGTTGCAATTTGTTTTGGACAACCCATATACATTTTGTACTAGTGCACCTGAGTGAGGAAAAGTGATCAGTATGTGTGCATGGTTTGACATGGTATAATGGTGGGGGGGATTGGGGCTGCAGCCATCTGCGTGGGTGGATCAAGAGCAAAGGCCTTCAAGGGAGGAAATTGGTCAAAGTATGCATACTGTCTAGTAGTTGTTCTGTTTGTTGTTGATATTCTATGTGTGTGTTTCGCTTTACACCAATTTCAGAGGAGAAACAGTTAACAACCAAATTGTTCATACGTACCCCTTGTAAATTTCATGTTTTTTTTTGTTTTTTGTAACTCAAGAATGAAAGCTGCACTGGTTGAATTAGGGCCTTTGTTGAATACTTTTTTTTATACATGTAAGCTTTAATATGTCACATTCTCAAGTAACATAAATTGGGGCAAATCAATTTTCACACACTTGAAAAATTACAAAACTTGGCAAGGATGAATAATTTAGTTGTTAACTGTCTACAGCCGGCCCTCTCAAGACCCCCCAAAAAGTGGAACACGGGTGTTTCTCACTTACATGTAAGTACAAATCCCTGAACATTCTTTCTTTTTCGTTTCTCAATAAGGGGTATCACAACTGTTTTGTTTCTAGATTGTCTATGCCTGGCCGTCCTAGGCCAAAGCGGGCCCGATCTGCATGTCCCCCTCTCCAATAATTCTGTTACGGGCTCCATCACAAGAAATTGACATGTAATTATCATGCATTACACATATGTATAATAAGCATTCAAGTTTAGTGCACCATCAAATGGCACACCTTCAGCATTTCGAAATCAACAAATTCCCACTCAAATACAAGCATTTGTTGAATATATAGGGCCAAGGCTTGCCTTGTTTGTAAATGCGTCAATTCTGTCGTTCCTTTTGCATTGTCATCTAGGTTTGTTCCAATTATCCAGTTGATGACGTTGCAGTCAGGTAAGGCAGAATTGTAATTTGTAGTATTCTGTTTAAATAATTGTTATATATATTTACCGCAATTGTAGAAACTTGTGTATGCATTAACTGGTAGAAGTCATGATCCAATGTTGTATGATAAAACTCTAATGTTGATAATGAGTTCGATGTGGAAAGGACGTCTGCTAGGTCAAATGACACAGTCGGGCCATATGATCTGTCTCTGAACACCAAAGTCTCCTGAAACAGACATAAACGCATTATAATTAATATACAACTGCTTAAATGATCCTGACATGTTATACACACCTAGGTATAAATAGAGTGTGTATTATATATATATACAATGTATACATATATATATTAGATAGCTTAGACAGATACCTAGATGTGATTGGTCCAGAGCTCGTCACGTGATATCAATTGCGAGAATCCAAATTTTCATATTTTCCTGGTTGGTTATATTTTACCGGCTGGTGAAAACAAAAACAAAAACGAAATTCCCTCGAAAATATTTTTTCCACATTTTCTTTTTTCTCCAAATTTTGGATAGGCCCTAATTTTTTTTTTTTTTTTTTTTTTCCTCCCAAAAAATGCTTTTTGGTGTAAGAATTTATTTTTTTTCCCCAAAATTTGTTTATTTTTTTTTTGGTAAGGTTCTTTTTTTTTCTTGAACTATCTCGACAGATTATTTTTCCGTAATTTTGATTGTCCCCCCAAAAAATATTAAAATTTCGGGAAAAATAAATATGGACCCCCCCCCCCCCCCCACCAAAAAAAACCCAAAAAAAACAAAAGGTATCTAATATAACTGTTATTGACTGGCAGGGGGTATATAACATTCTTTGGACCTGAAGGGAGTTATATTTTCCCTTGGGAAAATATAACCACTTGGGAAATATAACTCCCTTCAGCGGTCCAAATAATGTTATATTACACCCCCTGCCAGTCAATAACTGTATAATATATACAGTGCGAGTCAAAAAAAAGTTTACACCTAGAAAATTGCTCATTATTTTAAAAATCATCTATGAACAGTATACAATTGATGCACAGTTCGAGTGCGTCGGTAGGGACTGTGTGCACAAGGTAACTTTGAATGGTTTTAGACCAAATTTAAAGGTACCGCGTGCACACAATTCCACCGAACCACGAATTAAACCTGTGCATCATCTGTTTTATAAGATGGGGCCCCAAAAATTGTCAAAAATACCAAATTTTGTTATTTTACAGATTTACCGGATGCATGGCAAAATCATGCGTCCGGTAATTACCGGACGCATGATTTTTTTTACCGGACGCATGATTTTTAACTTATCATTTAAAACAAAAATTCAGTGCACATTAAACTGTAAACTTGAAGAAAAAAAAATTCAATACAAAAATAAGAATTATTAAAAAATAAAAAAAAACGGTGGTATCGATCGCCGATATCGCGTGCATCCAGTAAAAATAATTACATGGTAATTGACCAATCAGATTGCAGGGATGTTTTATTCCAAATCATTTGGTATCATTTTTGTGTGGTATGTGTTCACGCTTGGATGAACAGGGGGCATTGTTTGCGAGAGTGCAAAAATCGACTTGCGCAAAAGTTGCTTATGTGATGTTTAAATAAAACAATCGGGATTTGGGTATTAAATAGGTTTTTGCAGTTCCAAATACCCTAACAAAATTAATCATGCCACACATATCAAATATCGAATATCAAATATCAACGAACATTTGTGCGAGTGTGTGTGTGCGTGTGTGACTTTGCTTCTGCAAAAATAATATGCAATGCATTTCATTTGATACATTCAATTCATTCTCTCACTCCGCTAATCCCAACATAATACATGCTGTAGGCATCACTTTGGCGCAAGTCGACTTTTGCACTATCGCAAACAATGCCTCCTGTTCATCCAAGCGTGAACACATACCCCCAAAAAATGATACCAAATGATTTGGGATAAAACACTTTTTCATAAGATGTATAATAATTTACTGTTCATAGATGATTTTTAAAATAATTAGCAATTTTCTAGTTGTAAAATTGTTTTTGGACTCACACGGTATATATATATAATTATTATATATATCTAGATGGCACCTTAAAAAAAAAGGTAATGTATTTTTTCAGTATTTTGCTCAAATTTAGTATAGCAACTTTGAGCCGAATAAATGTAAACTCGAGACAAATCAAATTGTCTCCATAGTAGCACATTTTATACACTGTCCCTGCAAGGCGCCATCTAGGAGTATATATATATTCATGTATGTATATATATATATATATATATACATACATGAAACCATTATTGGAATTGTCAGAATTTGTTTTCTAGTTTCAGAATACATGTAATTCTCTCTCAGGCTATAGTTATAATCCACAAACGTTCAACTGACGATAAACTTCAAGCAAGTTAATGTTAATGTAATATCATCTTCTCAAAGAAGCACATTAATACATAAATACTGTTGCTTGCAACAAAATACAAGAATATGTGTGTGCCAGGATGGATCTACCTGGGCGATCCCTTTCAAGTTGGGTCCAAGCTACTGTAGACTCCACGTCTCTGTTTTTTACTTGCACGTCCACCGTTTTATTGTAAATAATAGACATCATTCACTGTTTTGAATTATTCCATGCACTGCCACTTTGCCGGCACGTTGCACGGACATCCCAGTTTAGCTTCATGATAAGCTTCCATCGGGATTATTTCTACAAGGTACAAGGTAAGACCAAGTGCCTGAAAGGGTAGTGTCTTAAATTATGAAAGCAACAGTTCTCTTACAACAATCAATAACTTATGAAGAACTACCACAATATGTGTTTACCTAGTTGTACATGTAATGTTATATATGATCAGGCGCGTACGCCCCCCCCCCCTTGGTATTTTTTATGTGTGTATTTTTAACAAAACCCCCCTTAACCCCCCCCCCCTTTTTTTATTTTTTTTTATTTTTAATAAAACAAATAAATACAAAATAAATAAAATTATGCCCATGGCTGACCTAAAAAAGGTGACCTTGCCCCCCTCCCCGCCAATTAGTGACCTGCCAGTGTTACAAATAAGGTATCAAAATATGCTCAACTGACCGTAATTAAATGTCTAAAAAAACCTGAGTTTCCGGGGGCTCCGCCCTCTGGACCCCTCCAGGGGCCCTTAGATGGGCCCCTGAATGCTCATCTGACCATAATTAAATGCCCAAAGCTACTGAGTTTCAGGGAGCTCAGCTCCCTGGACCCCACGCCAATTAGTAACCTGCCAGTGTCACAAAGAGGGTATCTAAATATCCTTAACTGACCGTAATTTAGTACCTAAAACCCCAGAGTTCCCGGGGGCTACGCCCCTTGACTTTTTTGGTCATTAGGCCACTGCCCCTGAAAGGTGAGCCCCCTGGAATGTTTGCCCCCCAATCCCAAACTGCTTCCGGCGCACCTGCTTGTATAGGTAATTGTCGTACATTCAATAAGATACATTTATTGATTGCGTTGAGGTACATGGTTATAACTATTGCACAAGGTGATCTAGTCCAGAATCTAGCCGGTTAATTTTAATAATTGTATTTCTATATTCCCAACACTTGCTTCAAGCCGCCGAAGATTGCGTTTTCGACGAGCTCCTACGCCCAGCCGTATATGGCCCAGCCTAAGATTTTTTTTGCCGGGCGTCACAATATAAGGATCACGCCATCTTCGTCTAGGCAGTGAGTACAATTGTGTTGGTGTGGTGGAGATCGAAATTGAATCAGAAAATTTCTGGACTAAAGGTGTTCTTGAAAATGTACATCGCCCAAGTCGAGGTCAAGTGGGCAAAGTGCAGCCAAGAGATTACAGAGGAGTAATATATTGTAAACATGACCCCCCCCCCCCACAAAAAAAAAGAAAAAAAAAGCAGTATTTGTTTTATTTACCACATCCCTTGTGTCAATTATCAAAAAGAGATACATGTATTTTAACAAAATAGGCATGTCAAAATGTATTTATAAGTACGGAAATTTACCCGGGTTTCTTACTGCGCGTATTCATTGTTGACTTTTGTTGTACGCACAATATTTTTCTGTACAATGCCCAACAGTCCGTGGTGAATTCCATGCCTGCAATTTTGACCATTCAGAAGCTTAGAATCTTTGTATGCGGCTAAAAATAAAACTAGAACAAACCATTCCATGCTGTTCCATGATGAATAAATAACCAGAAGTTGTGTGAGCAGGCATGTTTTTATCGATAAATAGTAGTCTCTCGTCTGCAAAAATCTGTTGTCCTACTGCTTTCGCCGTGTCTTTGTTATAGGCTTCAAAAGTGACATCTACAAGAAAATGAACGTTTCTTATTCTTGGTTGTTCGTACACGAAGTCACATTTTGTGGCTCTGCGAAATTGACTGAGTCTGTGTGCATAGTTTTGTTGTATTTTCTTGACAATATCAAGTCCAACCTCCTTTCCCATGGCAGCGGTGAAATAAAAGAGGTAACAGAATTCTTGTGGGTTATCACTCAGTACTTTGCCCATTGACCTACTGTACTCTTCGCGATTCATGTCATAAAGAGAGGCAAGATAAACAGATGCAATATATTCTTGAAATAATTTGTGAGGAAAGAAGACGCTAGTGGTTATAGGCTGTGAAGCAGTCAAAGTTCTTTTCCATCTTGATACATTTCGATTTTCCCGACTAAGAACTCCAATTTTGCAACATGTCTCCATAGCTTCCGTACACAAGCTGAAGTCCTTCTCATGAAAGACCAATTTCTTTTTCAGTAGTCCTGAGAAGGCAAGCGATCCTATTCTTTGCAAAGAAACCATGATATTGTCCATTTCCTTGTCCAGATGTGATTCATGTAACACTTCGGTAACCTTTGCAACATAATGGTCTCTCAGAAACATGATCATTTGTTCAAATAATTGAGAAAATGTCTTCAGTCTGCGTATTGTTTCTCGTTTCTCACTGTCACAATTTTCCCATAAGATGCACAGCATTGCTACGTAAATTGGGAATGGTGCCATGTTCTCCTTGATCACATCGTTCACTTCAATAAACTGACTCAGTTCAGATCCTGCCTGTTCATCGTTCACGAAGTAGTTGCTGATGTATGTCGAGACATCTTTATCATTAAATCCTTCTACTGCAATGAAAGCATACAACGTACTCAATTCTTTGTTGGATTTGATCTTATCCGCCCTCCACGGTCTTGTTGTCACCAGAACAATGCATTCCTTGAATTTCTTTAATCGTAGAATCTGAGAAATATCTGAGCTTTCTTTGGCAGAGAGGTCCCCATCATACTCATCGAGTCCATCAAGTACTATTAGAACCTTTGTAGGTTGAGACAGTATGTAATTTTCAATCTGTTTAGGGTTTACAACATTACTATCGGAGAGATAGTTTATCATAATATCGCCAATTGTCTGACTTTTGTCAACATTGCGCAGGGGTATAACTAAAACCCAACTGAAATGCTGAAACTCTGGAGAATCGTTGACCCAATCCCATGCGATCTTCGAACAAAAGGTCGTTTTACCAGCACCACCTTCACCTTCAACCAGAAGACGTTTAGGAAGTACCCCGTTAATCTTTGTAGTTAGAAGATCAGTGTATTCAAGCGGCTTAGTTTGTTTCGATTGCTTTTCGTCTCTCCTTGTTCCCATTTGTTTCCTGAGCAGCGTTAAGTTCGTGTAAATCTGCTGGAATTCAACGATATGATTGAAATCAAGCGGGTCAGGTTTGATTTTGCACATCTGTTCGCGATAGAATGTCTTCAAGTCTTCCCCACACTGGAGAACCTGTGCCTCAGTCATGTTTGGTTCGGAAGTATCCAGTATTGGATCTGTACGGAGATTAAAAACATTTAATATGTAAATTCGACAAAATACCTATTTCAACAGAAAACTGATCTTAGAAATAAAGACACGGATATTACATGCCCAACGCATCTAGAAAGGCAATTGACATCTTTTGGTGGTGAATATAGGAGCAAATCATTTTTTTCTTCATTTAACCACATCCTGGGATACAACCCATTGGAAAAGAAATTATATGGGTCGAACATGCAATTACTATTAGTCTTTGACGGTACGTTATAGAAATATTACGAATCAATGATTTACATAATTTCGATCAATGCTCTTAATAGTAACAGATACACAACGCAACAAATCGCATTTTACATTTGTCCAGTAATAAATTATGTCCAAAGAGCTCGATTTAAAGAGAAAGTCCACCCTATTAAACCTACTTTAATTCTTAATATGAACAGAGAATGAGAGAAAAGAGTATCTTGATTAATTTTCACATTAAAATATATAATATTATCTAAACAGAACCTTCCTTGTTCTGGAACTACTTTGGAAATGAGTATAGCTGCAATTATTTAAATTGTTGGAATTTGTATTGATAAGACACAATAGTCCCCGATGAACGAATGATCTTTTGTGGAAAATGTGTAATATACACTTACCAGATGGTGACGTTCCAGATGTAAGATATTCACCTTAAAAACGGAAATAAAATTACATAGATTATAGAACTGTCAATGTTTTGTTAATTAATGTTGTAAACCAATTTCCACATTCCATATTCAAAACAGTGTATTTCTCTGGCAGGGTCCCTCCCCCCCCCCCCCCCCAGGTGGTCGAGTATAAGTCTGAAACTTATGTTAATAATATTAAGCAAACCTGGGATATACTTCTGAACCGTTCTCTTTTCTTCCATGCTGTTCGCACATAAATCGCACATAAAGTAAGGTAGCTTTAAGTGTATACGATTTGCTCGCCCAAGCAATAATTTTCTTGGCTGATAATATTTCTACTTTATAAGTTTTATTTGATAAATTGTGTTTTTAATGGAAATAAAATCATTCACGCTTTTGTATATATTTCTCACTGTCCGTTGTATGTGTATCACAATGTTTATCGTTATCATGTACCTCTGTGATTATGCATGAAATGATGACATACATGTAACAAAAAAGATATTACAAATACAATGGCAAAGTTACCTTTCAATAATTTTGTCTGAAGTGCACCCATATCAGCCGTTTGAAGAATTTCTCCAAGAAGTGCTCTACAATCGGTGCCATCTCTCTGCTTGATTTTCCATCCGCAGAAAATTTCGATCAAAGCTCCTGGGAAGTTCAAATGATGTTGGGTCAGTAGATTTTTGCTCTGCGTTAAGCTGAAACCAAGACCAATGCAAAGTTTATAGTAACAGTCGCCTGGAACTTCTTCAGCAAGCCGTATGAGTTCAATCTCCTGCAGTACACTATCTGTCGAGCTGAAGATGAAGAAGAAAAAAAGAAAAGCAGATTAAAATCAAAGTATTAAAGAAAATCAATACGTTATATTCTTACTGATGAAAAGGGGGAACAAATTAATTCCATGTCATTTATTTTCGTTTCCAAACATAAAATAAAACAATATTACATATTGAAATGTGCAGGACATGGTTGATAATCGATTTGAACAAAACTTACAATAAATAAATGCTCAACATGACTTGGATCATAAAGAAGTAACACTTACGTTACAAAACAAATCCATAATGTACAAGAAATTAAATAATTCAAATTTCCTTTCATTAACAAAACACTCTATATTTTCAGAATATACATGTTTATATATAGTGCGTCCCAGAAAAAAACGAAACCGAGAATGATCGATGTTTTATCATAACTTAATCACAATTATAATTAATAAATGACACATATTTGTAAAGCTTTTAGATCATCCTCTTTCATTTGGTGCAAATCACATGATGCATATTTTACGCAAGAGTGATTAATACCAATCTGAAGAGAAGGTATAAGTAAGTCGTTTTGCGAACGATATCTGAATTTCAAAGAGAAAATCACATTTCTAGAAAGTATATTTTCTGCCCTTTCATACGACACCTCAATCAGGAAAATTGAGCCAGGAATTAAAAAAAAGTTCTGTTTGTTCAAAGTAATGCTTGCATTTCCATAATTTGATTAAACAAATTCGTTTTCGCTGGATGCATGCCGTAGCAAAAAACAGAGATGATAAAAGACTTAACTCCGTTTCGTTGACGATCAGCCAAGCATCAAGTATTTTGGTTTCTTTGTGCATTGCTGATTGTCAACGAAACTTGTTTTTAATCAGGCAGCAAGTGAAAAACGAATTCGTTTAATCAAATCATGGAAGTGCAAGCATTACTTTAAACAAGCAGAACTTTGTTTTTCCTGGCTCCTTTTCCCTGATTGAGGTCGATAATTCTCGGTTTTGTTTTTTCTGGAACGCATGTATAGGCCTATATAATTATATATATATAATATATTATATGGTTGTGTGCGTGCGTGTTTACCTGTGTATATGGTGTATGTGCTAATTCATTACCGGTATATCTAAATTGTATTACCTGTGAAGAGGACCCGGATTGAGCTCCACATCACCTGCTTTAACAAGCAGTAACTCAGTCAGGTACGGCTGCTGTGATAACATGACATCAGCTGATCCTTTCAAGCTATCCGTTTTGTGGCATGATGATTTAGATCTTGATGATGTATTTGCCATCTCCTGTAAATTAAAAGATACCTTAATTACTCCAACAATCTAAGAAAAATTAAGTATACAGGGCATGGGTTAATTATGAACGTTGCATGACCAAATAAAGTAGGGCATATTTCTATTAAGGGCATACAGTTAAATTAGCTGATAGGTGTTCAATCTGAGGAGCAATTTTAGTAATCAGATATTTCCTCCGGGGAAGTTTTTACACAGAGTTCAAAGTTGTTAAAGGGAGAGCATCTCAGTTTTCATGTGCAGAGGGTCATAATTCGCTGAAACCGTGCCAGACACGGAAATAACATTAGTTGGTGTACAAGTCTGCACACAGCAAACACGTAGGCCAATCATGACATACCCCGTCGTCTCTCGGAGACTCTTCGGGTAATCCAAATGTCAGATGAGGACTTTACTATATGGGGAAAAGAGTATTACATAAAGCCTGTTGGTCATAGAACTGAAGGCTAACCCTGGTGGTTGACAACACCTGTATATTGGGTAAACACCCGAATGGTGTCCAATTCCCCATGAGATCCCACTACTATATATCTTTAAAGCTACATGTTTACGGTTGGGGTTGCTGATGATCCTTAGGATATCAAAATTGAAGGACTTCTATTAATGTTATAAATTCCTTGTCTTTCGTACCAGGGCACTGACTGGAATAATCAACTTTACCAGTGAACAATTGTCGTGGTGCATATAATGTCATGTTTTAGATTTACCTTTACATATACCTGCACATTGATTATTTTTCTTAAATGTCAGTTCAATAAGAATAAAGAAGAATCTTCAAAGTAGTGGACACAATCGATCAGGAAGCCTGCTTACCTTTCCACAAAAGGGTCCATGCTGTACGGCATCACTGTATAAGCTAGATGTAGGTGATTTGTTGTTGTCCCCTTGCCTAGGAGGTTCAAGTTCAACACCAGTAAGTGACTTATCGGTGTAGGAATGTCCTTGTGTAAGTGGCTCATTGGTGTAGGAATCTTTTGGTGTTAGTAACTCCTGGATGGGGGAGTCTCCTTGTGCAAGTGACTCATTGGTGTAAAAATCTCTTGGTGCCAATAACTGTCGGATGTCAGAATCTCTAGATGTAAGTAAGGACTGGGTGTAGGAGTCTCCTGGTGTAAGTGACTCGTTGGTGAAGGAATGTCCTGGTGTACGTGATTCATTGGTGTTGGAATCAATTGGTGTAAGTGTCTCATTAGCGTAGTAATCTGCTGACCTCAGTAATTTGTTAGCGTACGAATCTCTTGGTGTTAATAACTTGTGGATGTAGGAGTCTCCTTGC
Source organism: Strongylocentrotus droebachiensis (assembly GCA_035222895.1). Taxonomy (NCBI): domain Eukaryota; kingdom Metazoa; phylum Echinodermata; class Echinoidea; order Camarodonta; family Strongylocentrotidae; genus Strongylocentrotus; species Strongylocentrotus droebachiensis. The sequence goes on from JAVYIG010000504.1 coordinate 539,320, forward strand.
GTAAGTTTGGTGTAGGAATGTACTGGTGTAAGTAACTTATGAATATATAAGTCTCCTCGGGCAAGTGATTCATTGGTTGAGCAATCAACTATTGTCAATAACTCCCGGATGTCAGAATCTCTAGGAGAAAGGAAGTCCTGGGTGCTGGAATCTTCTGGTGTAAGTGACTTGTTGGCGTAGGAATCTCGTGGTGCTAAAAACTCATGGATGTACGAGTCTCCCGGCGTAAGTGACGTATTGGTGACGGAATGTCCCGGAGTAAGTAACTCATTGGGGTAGGAATCTCTTGGTGTAAGTAACTCCTGAATATAGGAGTCTCCTTGTGTAAGTGGTTCAATGGTGTAGGAATTTCTAGGTGTCAATAACTCCCGGGTGTCAGAATATGTATGTGAAAGGAAGTCCTGGGTGCAGGTAAGTGACTCGTTGGTGTAGGAATCTCTTGGTGCTAATAACTCGTGGATGTAGGAGTCTCCTGGCGCAAGTGACGTATTGGTGAAGGAATTTCCTGGTGTAAGTAGCTTATTAGCGTAGGAATCTGTTGGTGTCATTAACTCGTTAGTATGGGAATCTCCTGGCGTCAGTAACTCGTGGATGTAGGAGTCACCTAGTGTAAGTAGCTCATTAGCGTATGAAGCTGTTGGAGTCAGTAACTCGTTAGTGTGGGAATCTCTTGGCGTGAATAACTCCTGGATGCAGGAGTCCCCTGGCGTAGGTGACTCGTTGGTGTAGGAATCTCTTAGTGATAATAACTCGTGGATGTAGGAGTCTCCTTGAGTAAGTGACGTATTGGTGAAGGAATGTCCTGGTCTAAGTAGCTCATCAGCGTATGAATCTGTTGGTGTGAATAACTCCTGAATGTAGGAGTCTCCTTGTGTAAGTGATTCAATGGTGTAGGAATCTATAGGTGTCAATAACCCCCGGATGTCAGAATCTCTAGGTGTAAGGAAGTCCTGCGTGCAGGAGTCTCCTGGTGTAAGTGACTCGTTGGTGTAAAAATCACTTGGTGTAATTAACTTCTGGATGTAGGAGTCTCCTGGATTAAGTGACGTATTGGTGTAGGAATGTCCTGGCGTAAGTGACTCATTGGTGTATGAATCTCTTGGTGTAAGTAGCTCCTGAATATAGGAGTCTCCTTGTGTATGTGGTTCAATGGAGTAGGAATCTCTAGGTGTTAGTAAATCCTGGATGTAAGAATCTCTTTGTGTAAGTAACTCCTGGATGTAGAAATCCCCTGTTGTTAGTGACTCACTTGTGTAGGTATCTATTGGAGTAAACATTTCCTGGATGTAGCCATCTCCAGGTGTAAGTGACCCGTCGGTGTGAGAATTTACTGATAATAACTCCCGGATGTAAGAATCTCTCGGTGTAAGTAACTCCTGGATGCAAGAATCTCTAGGTATTAGTGACATCTGGGTGTAGGAACCTCTTGGTGTAAGTAACCTGTTCGTACAATAATCTTTTGGCTGAAGTATCTCAAAGATGGCGGAGTCTCTTGGTGTTAGTAAATCTTTGACGTCAGAATCAGATAGCAGATCATCTGTACAAGCATCAGCTGAAATGTTTAGCTCTCGGAAGCATGAATCAGAATGTATTATTAACTCCCTGATGTTTGAATCGTTTGGTGTAAGCATGGTAACATCTTCATTATGAGAGTCACATGCTGTTTGCTGGTCCTTTCTACACAAATTTGTTAGAGAGAGCAAATGTCTAATGTTCGAATCAGTTGGTGTCAGCAATTGTTTAATACATGTATCAGGAGGGGCGAGTATCTCCTTGATATGAGAATCACTTGCTGTTAATAAATCCTGTGTGCACTGATCACATGAATTTAGTAAATTCTTGATATCTGATGAGTTTCCTGACGACCGAATGTTTGAATTTATATGAGGACATCCCTTGGGATCAGTGTCATCTTGTCTGCTTTTGTCATCTTCGGACTCCTCTCCAGAGTCGCCCATTTTCGCTTCAAGTCTCTCGCAAAGAACCTTCAGTCTCTGAATCCTTTGCAATCTTTCTCTCCTTGGTGTCAGCAATTGTTTAATACATGTATCAGAAGGGGTGAGTATCTCCTTGATATGAGAATCACTTGCCGTTAATAAATCATGTATGCACTGATCACATGAAGTTAGTAAATTCTTGATATCTGATGAGTTTCCTGACGACCGAATGTTCAAAGTTTTATGAGGACATCCCTTGGGATCAGGGTCATCTTGTCTGCTTTTGTCATCTTCGGACTCCTCTCCAGAATCACCAATTTTCGCTTCAAGTCTCTCGCAAAGAACCTTCAGTCTTCGAATCCTTTCTTTCAGCAATCTTTCTCTACTCTCCTTAACCTCATACTCCCTAATCCAATGAACAAATGATCCGATTCGGACCCTCCATTCACTTAGTGATACAGGCATCTTGGCGAATCAATTGACTCAGTCACAGGAACAAGCCACGATCTGGAAGAATAATGGAAGGGGGGGGGGGGGCCTATATTAATAAATTAAACATAGCATTGGTTAAGTCCACACTTATACAGTAACACATTTATGGAAAATTGTCTGAAAGTGCAACTATATAAATAGAATAGTCACTCTTGTTTTATTTTTAAAACTACCTGGTATGTTTTGTTTCTCATAAGCAATGACTGGAAAATAAAACTATAGTAGTAGTAGAAGTAGTATAAGTAGTATGAGAAGAAGTTATAGTAGTAGTCATAGTGGTTAATTTTTCCGTGCTGGCATTGCTGTCTGGATGGTGGATATTGAAGGTTGCCCCAAGCCCCCTGGAGGGCATATACCCACATCAAAATGATTCTTACAATGTTGAGCCAGAATCCATACCAACATTTTGGTACAAAATCATATTTGCATTTCATGATTTATCAGAATAAAGGCATTTTGGAGAGATAGCCTTCTTTCAAAAGGATCCATTTTTACCATTTGTTAACAGTTTTCAAGATTCACGCGAGCATACATGTTAAAGCTTGCCGTGCTTGCATTGCTGTTTGCATGGTGTATATTTAAGGCTGCCTCCAAGCCTTTTGGGGGGCATATACCCCATTTTAACAAGATCTCCGTTTCCTGCAGGTGATTCCTACGAACATTGGGTGGAATCCAGCTGTGGGCTTTCAAGAAGAAGTAGAAAATGTAAACCAGAGGACATTTTTGTTAGGTGTGCTATTCCAAAAAAACCTACCCATGGAGGATCAGTAACACTTCAGAATCATTTCATATTCCTCTTCCTGAGGAATGTTTCCTTTATCAATATGAATTTTACAGATTTTTGTGTGAATAAATATGTCTAATTATCGCCATAATGGCATTTTAGGGGATGCTGCCCCAAGCCCCCTGTCGGGGAATACCCCCGATTTGAATAACTTAAGATCTCCCGTGCCTGAGGATGATTCATACTAAGCTTAATTTAAAATCCAGTCATGCCTTTTTTTAGAAGAAATTGAAATTGTGAAAAGTTTAAGGACGCCTGAGAGAAAGCGATCACAATAGCTCTCTTGAGCCTTTGGCTCTGGTGAGCGAAACATTGGGTCGTCTACTTATGATAATAGGGACTTGTGGATTTGCACGACGACATAATGGACTGCTACCCGTAACGTCCTTATAAGGCAATGGCTCCCCCCCCCAAAAAAAAAAAAAAAAAAAATCAGTGTTATTTAGGGTACGCATATGCGTGTTCCCTCCTTTTGGAAAAACACCCCCTAAGTCCGGTGTGTAAAGTCAATTTTGTGCATGTACGAGCCGGATTTGGTGCGTGAAAAGTACCCCTTTACCGGACATTTTGGTAACACGCATGCGGTCATTCCTACCCCGGAGTGGGGGGGGGGGCACTGGCAGTCAGTGGCGGATCAAGGGGGCTGGGCCGTGTAAAAACTCGTTAATTTTACCTTTTCTTTGGAGATGGGCCCCCTCCCCTGGCGCTCAAGGGGGGAGGGTGCGATTTTTCAAAATTCTCGAGGGCCCCTCAAAAAACAAATAGGGCTCACTACCCCATTCATAATAATTGATTTTAATCAAAAAATATTTTATAAAAATTCCCATTTTTAATGATTTAACTGGACAAAAATTTCTATATACTACGTGCCCACACTTTTCAGATCTTTGCCTTAAACATGGGTTACTTTTTTCTACAGGATAATATCTCACCCATAATCTTGCTGAAGTGAATATTCCAGATGCAAAATCCAACAAAAATAAATCATTTCGTTTTTTCATCCAAAGTTTTTGCCGATAATCGCACAGATGTATCAATATCATTATTTTGAGCTCCACTTCTGACTAGTTAATAAACGGGTAATTCCACCCCTTCTTCGAGCGTACGCAAAAAAATAGTCTGTGTAAGCAATAATCGAAGGATCACAACTTAGCCTATTGAACTACAACTTCCGGGTACAACTGTTTGACCTCTAATAATTTTTGGCCAACAAATTGATCCCCTTAAAAATGGGTTTAGACGCTTCAGCCGCACACCCCCGTCCAAACCAAATATGAGTAGTAATCGTAGTAGTAGTAATAAAGTAGATATAGTTTTTAATAGTAGTAGCTGTTGTACTAGTAGTAGTAGTTAATTGTATTAATAGTGATTTGACTTCTAGTATTCAATAATAGTACTTGAAATATAGTTAAAACTAAATGTGTGTTTTCATTGGGTTTTTTCTCTCGTAAACTGCTTAAGTTTTGTTTGGCATAAGAAATGAATGGGGAACATATAGTAGAATTATTAATATAATTAGTAGCAGCAGAAGTAGTAGTGGTGGTAGGAGTACGTAGTAGTAGTTGTAGTAGTAGTAGTAGTAGTAGTAGTTGAAGTAGTAATAGTAGTAGTAGTAGTAGTAGTATTATTAGTAGTAGTAGTAGTAGTAGTAGTAGTTGAAGTAGTAATAGTAGTAGTAGCAGTAGTAGTAGTATTAGTAGGAGTAGTAGTAGTACCTGTAGTAGCTGTTGTATAGTAGTAGCAGTATTGGCTACAAGTAAGTTGTAGTATTAGTACAAACCTGTACCTGAAATATAGAAGTAGAATTAGTAGTAGAAGTAGTAGTAGTAGTCACAATAAAAATAGTAGTAGTTAGTAGTAGTAGTAGTAGTAGTAGTAGTAGTTGCTGGTGTTGTAGAACCAGGGTAGTAGTAGTAGTAGTAGTAGTAGTAGTAGTAGTAGTGGTGGTGGTGGTGGTAGTGGTAACAGTATAGAAGTTAGAAGTTGTAGTAGTAGTAGTAGTAGATGTAGTAGTAGTATTTTTGGTGTATTATACTTTTGATACTTTGTACCCCCGCGTTGCACAGATAATTTTCATAACGCCAGAGGCAGTGCACACAAATATTCCGTATAATGAAACCTTACTCATAACACTGCTGACATGGATGACTGGGTAGCAGCCTTTTCAAAAAGTATTGTTAACATCCCCTTGTACCAACACTCCCTGGTATCAATACGTTTTGGATGCAGCATTCAATGTGAATGAAAAGCCTCTACGCACTGCCATTTTAGTCCGAAACATATTTGCATTATGTTGTGCAATTGCGTAGAAAGGTAAAAATGTGAACTCAGTATATAAAAAGGCTCATTTGCAAGCAGATATTATGATTTTCTCTTTCTTATGATAACACAATCCTGTCCCAAGTTGGTATTCCTTGTTAATCTAAGCCTTGTCACTAAGCATTCAGAATGGACAAAGCTTACGTGGAATGCTATCCCAAAGCCTACTGTCAGTATCTTTGAGGTAAGTAAACCTCTGATTTGTATGTGCTGTCGAGACAACCGCATGGACCGGCCATACATATCTGATTGCATGTAAAATGGTGACATGGACAAGTGAGCAGAGACATCTTCCACATCATGAGATAAACATTGGTAACGTCCACACTTTTACAGTGACATATTTATGAGAAGTAGTAGGAATAGTAGTAGTAGATGTAGTTGTATTAGTAGTAGCTTTGGTAGGAATACTATTAGTAGTAATTAATTGTATTAGTAGTAGCACTACTATTACTAAGTAGTAGTAGTACAAGAAAGAGAGAATAGTGAAAATCCTGCCGGGTTTTATTTCATAAACTACCTGGTAAGTTCTGTTTAATTGGCATACATCATGAATGGGGATTATATTGATAGTAGTATTACATGTAGTAGAAGTCGAGGTAGCAGTAGTAGTACGTAGTCGTAGTAGATGTTGACTTGTTGTTGTTGTTCTTGTTGTTGTTATTGTTGTTGTATCAGTAGTAGCAGCAGCAACGGTAGTAGCAAGTTATTAATAGTAGTAGTAGTAGTAGCAGAATTAAGCAGTATTAGTAGCAGCAGAAGTAGTAATAGTAGAAGTAGTTTTAGTTGTAGTAGTAGTAGTAATATAATTAGTAGAAGTAGTATTAGTAGTATTAGTAGAATTGGGAGTAGCTGTAGGCCTAGTAGTAGCTGCAGTAGCTGTAGTATAGTAGTAATAGTGATAGTATAATAATAATAATAATAACTAGAAATTTAATTCGTCATGGGGATGAATTAGGTGGTCTGTTTTCAATTTTATGATCATTGAAAAGTCAAAAAAGAAAAAAAAAATGAAGAAAACAATTTGTTGGAGACTCCCGGACTCGAACCAGGGATCTCGAGGTCCGAAGTCAAGTGCGTTACCGATATACCAAAACATTTCCCATAGCGATAACACGTAAACGAGAAATGGAATTCTCAAATCCCACGTTGCAAGTGAAATATGAGCATGATCTCGGCATCTGATCGAAAAATAAAGGGCACACTTGTGATAGCTTATTGTCTCAGCTACAACATACTCAAAGCTCAGCGTAAACAAAGATAAAACGACGGAGATATTGCTCGCGAAAGACGAGAATGTAGAATCCAGTTTTGAGAAAAAGTCATGTCCCATAGAGAATACACGCAAAATGTGAAAAATTGACATGCCTCCTTTAATCGCAAAAATACGCCATGATATTATTGTCAAAATGAATTATTGTTGTGACTGCATTTGTAGAAAATATTCTAAGGTAGAACATATCAAAATTTGAAAGAAAATTGATTAATATTTACAGAGATACAATCAATTTTCCAAAAATCTGCTGACGTCATAATATGCAAATTGATATTTTGAGTTCGGAGGCCATTATGATGACGTCATGAGTTAATTGAGGGTCAAATGACACATGAAATCATATCTCCAACTCATGTTTTTTCTAACCATGATATAAAAGTTGGGGTCAATGGACTATCTGAAGAGCTATTTTGATTTTTAAAATGGCATGTTTTTGATCAAATTTGCATTATATTGCCCATAGCAGCACGCGCGGATTTTGAACTTTGACGCGCGCTCACGGCCTTATGAAAGGTCAAGAGTGACTGAAATAATGTAAATTGTCATTTACGGTAAGAGGAATCTAAAGCATGTAAACTATTTGAATTTGACCTTTTCCACGCGCTGTGAGCGCGCGCAACGCACGCGGGAACACGTACGGACGGAAAATTTTGAAATGCTTTAAATGACCTGATTCGTACTCTCGTTTAATAGTTAAGTGATTTTGAACATTTTTAAATTTTGACGCACGCGTACGCGTGCGTCGTGACCTTTATGTGACCTTTGATGACATGACCTGTTGACCCTTGACCTAAAATATATGTGATATGAATATGAATGACCTTTGCTTATGCATCATGAAGATATGATGGATAATGGGATTTCACAAAATGGCGCCTGGGTGACGTCACGATGACCTGATGACCTTGAAAATGTTCCTGTCACGTTTCATGACAATGACCTATGACTGTGCCAAAATTGAATGAAATTGACGAAACGGAACTTGAGTTATCCTAGGCACAAAAAAGTGTAGGAAATAAATAAAAATAAATAAATAAATAAATAAAGAAAATTCTGACGAAAACAATAGGTGATCTGTCGAACGACAGACCACCTAATAATAAAGAAAGAAAATTCTGACGAAAACAATAGGTGATCTGTCGAACGACAGACCACCTAATAAAGAAAGAAAATTCTGACGAAAACAATAGGTGATCTGTCGAACGACAGACCACCTAATAAATTCATATTGCGCAGCTTTTATACAAAATATATTCAGCTGCGCTGGTTAAGAGCTCATTTTTACTAAATTCTACAAAATAAGGTCTCTCAGTTGAACGAATCAGTTTTTAAATTGGATTTGAAAACATTGAGAGATATAGTGCTTCGTATTTCTATTGGCAAGCTATTCCATAGTTTGGGGGCAGTAATAGCAAAAGCACGTTCCCCAAGAGTTACTTTAGTTTTGCCATAAGGAATCTGAAACAATTTATCTGTGAAACTGCCGAGGCTACGACTATGTGACTGGACTTTGAGTTCAAGTAATTCTGTGATGTAATTAGGATTTGCATATATTGTTAACATGCGTTTCCATGTTCAAATTAGTATCAAAGTATAGTTAGTGGTAGTGAAAGTAGAAGTAGTAGTAGAAGTAGTGGTAGTAGTAGCAGTGGTAATATTAGAAGTGGGAGTAGTTGTAGTAGTAGTAGAAGTAGTAGTATAGAAGTAGAAGTAGTAGTAGTAGTAGTTGTAGTAGTAGTAAACATTATTTGAAGTGGGGGTAGCGCTAGTAGTAGTAGTAGCTACAGTAGTAGATGTAGAACCTGGACCCCCAAAAAAGTGCTCTTACCACCCCCCCCCCTCCCATTTTCACTCTTGTTGGTGGACAGTTGCTAAAATCGATTTTGATATATCATTATTGATTTACCAATTTGTTTGTTCATATCTAATGAGCTATGACCTCTCATTTCTTACCTACATACTCCGAAATCGAACTTAGGCTGTGTTTTGATACCATGAACCTTCATATCAAATTTCATTAAAATCCGTGAAGCAGCTATGCCAACTCATTTTACCCAAGGACTGTAAAGAGATGGAACAACCTACAACAAGCATGCATCGACCAAACCTCCACGCTTTCATTTAAAACTGTTGTTATTACAGATTTTTTTTTTCCACAATTTTACCGTCCACCGTCCACCACCTCCGGTCAAAAATCTTCTTTGGAGTATTTAGGAGGAAATGAATCCACGATCGAAGAAGAACAATTTAGGGTAATGCAGAAAGGAGAATGTGTGGCTGGGTGCGTGTCTAGTTTATACGGGAAATTTGTTATGTTTGCTGTTCCAAACTCATCAAGCAAACAATCAGCGAATCCAGAGGTCCTTTAATTTGACATTCTTTTCAAGATGAAAATTCCTGCAAGACTCATTATTATTTTTTAGTCTCCCAATGACATTGTTAAAGCGACTTGGTAACATTGTTCATATAAGAGATAGTGGTGCTAAGGTAGTGACTTTAATGCTTGATGTACAATTGAAGATAATCTGAAAAATTGAGTGAAAACGGACCATTATTAATGATAAAAAATATTCGGAAAACTGATCTGATCGATTCCTTAATTCTCCCAACTATGTTATTACAATTTAATTATATTTTAGGTGAATGTAAATCGTCACAAAGCAATAAATTGGCTTTACATACCGTTCCAGACATTGGTTCTTCTCTAAATTAAAAACATTGTGTTATACAACTAATTGTGTGTGTAGTGTTCTTGTTCTTCTTAGTTTATAATATGTAAACGATTTGGGTTTACTCATGGACCCTGGATTGTTTTTAACACAAAGAGAGAGAGAGAGAGAGAGAGAAAAAAAAATACAAAGACAGAGAGAGAGAGAGAGACAGAGAGACAGAGAGAGAATAGTGACTTTGCCTGGAAGTCGCCGGGCACACAAATCTATGATCCCATATAGCATACCATGATATAAGGCCTGGCATATACTGGGTATAATATCATGTCACAGTATTGTAGGTGAATTAAATATTTTACACGACTGGAGTTGCCTGTATTACAAGGATGGCAGAGAAAAGAACCGTACCTTGATTAAAATCATTTGTACCGATGTTCACGCTCGTAGGTTTACATTAACAAAATTCATTTTGTGATCACGGATTGTAACTTGAGGAGCGTGGGTGCTAGAAGCTTAAAAACATGTCAAATAGATTCTTTAGAGTAAGGTGACAATGGAAAACTATTTCAAGTGTAAGCATGTCCAAATTTGGGTATTACTTCGTTCCGCTTTGACACGTGCTCGTTTTCTTTTCTATTAATGTCTTAAAGCTAAAGACCAGTTATGGTCATGCGATTGCATTGTGAAAGAAAAATTGTGAAATCGACCAGAAAAGGTTGATCATCTAGCATAGATGTACTGCAAGGTTCTGGAATCATCAAAATGATAAAAAAATTGGCAAAGTCTTCATAAAGTTAGAATCACTGTACACAGAAAGATGTACATGGGACTAAACACACGTGCGCGACACGTGCATTTGTATCGCTCAACAGGCGAGAGATACACTAATTTACCAAATATATCAATTAGTAGGCGGTTTTCCGTCAACATTTTTATCATATGTATTATTCAAAACAACTTCTTTCACATGATTGGCAATAAGAGCTTCCATTTCATTTTTTTGAAATTGGGGCGTTTCCAATACTGGTCCTTACCTTTAATCTTTTGATTAGTGTCCCCTTTTCCTCTCATCACTAAACGTGCCCCTAATTTCAAGCGGCTATTGAAGAGAGATTTACCCCAAAATATCGCTCGCTACGCTCACTCGTAGTTATAGATGCTATAATTATATAACTTATCAAAGAAGTTTAAGTCTTCCGATATGTGCTTATAACCCCATCATGCTTGGTTTTTTCCTCTTTATAAGATGTAATTTTTTGCACTGCAACGAGAATGTGCTTATAACCCGATCAAAATTGATTTTTTTTTTTTTCCTCTTTATAACATGTAATTTTTCGCACTGCAACCTCACAAATCGTAAAAGTTTTCCTCGCTCGCTTTGCTCGCTGGCAAACGAATTTGAAGATGCCCTTATTTTTTTCAAAGAGTGCCCTTTTTGTTGATGACCCCCCCCCCCCCCCCCCCCCCCCCTCAATTTGAAAGTTGCTCCGCCACCTCTGCATACAAATAATTGTGTGTATAGTGTTTCTTCTTAGTTTTTAATATGTAAACAAGTTGGGCTTACTCATGGACCCTGGATTTTTTAACACAAAGAGAGAGAGAGAGAGAGAGAGAAAACAGAGAGAGAGAGAGAGAGAGAGAGAGTAGTGACTTTGCCCATAATCCACACAAATCTATGTCCCATTCCCTTTAGTCATACCATGATATACCATGATTGCTATTAGTCCGGGGGCCAATAAATGAAAAGGTCCCACGCCCTTAGACACAATCTGAATTTGCCCTCTTGTCGGGTAAAAATGGGCAATTTTTTGCGGCCAAACATTTTAAAGTGTGCCCACCCCCCCCCCCTCCCAATTTTTAATTTTTTTTTCTGATGACCTTATTAATTTTGTCCTTGTCACAGAATTTACGGACTTTTGTTAGTTGTTACTATTAATCAAGTACCATCCCTATTTCACAATATTTACAGTTTAAACTCAAACATTCGCACATACCCCACCCGTTGTTTAACAAATTATCACTTAGAAAATCCTAAAATGCTTTTAGCACAAAAATCAGTAAGACATCGTGGACCAGATGTTAGGAACTCCTTACCAAATTCAATAAGGCATTGTTCATCTCTCTATTCTTTTAAAGCATCTCTCAAAAAACTCTTATATCGAAGTATCTACATAACTGATTACAACATGCAGTAGGCAATTGTCAAATTGTTGTCACATTGCAACTCAGTTTGGCAAATTTTGTTTTCTATTTCGTATTCTTAGTTTCCTTTATTTTAAAGGCTATATTTGTTTCCACTCAACTAAACCACTATACGTGCACTTCCACTATTCGTTACAAACACATACAAACACGCACACTCGCGTGCACATGCACACACACACACACACACACAATATATAAATATATATATATATATACACTTGCACAACACACTCACCACCTCATACACAAAGATCGTTTAAACACTTTTTCATTTTAAATTTTACCTTAAGATTTTTTTTTGAGACCGCCATCCTTGTCTAGCTTTGCTTATGATTGTGTTCTCCTGCACTTTTCTAATAGAATAGTTCGGATAATACTTTAAATTTATGATAATATGTTATGGAAATATTAAGTTTCGTTATAATATGTACATACACGTAAAAAGAAAACATTTTGACATAAAGAAATTATTGTTTGTTTATGTTGTATTATACCTTACATTTATATGTTTTTGTTATTCAGGTATACTTTATTTGGAAAAAATGCAGAAATAAAATAAAATCCAATCAATCAAATCAAAAGGTTTAATGAAAAATTACAATTTGTGGACAAAAAAAGCTCTAGCTGTTAACTCACAAGCCATTTGCACTTTTCTTTGCATTTCAGTATATCATACGGTTTTATTCATAGTTCGAATATAAACATACTGCAACAGTGGCAGGTCCAAATTTTGGCGAATAATTGGGTTATTTTCTCCCAACCCTTTACTATATGAAGTTAATGGTAATGGTATCATTGTAAGTTCATTTGCAGCCAGATGGCTGAATAGCAGAATTGTGTACATTGTGTAAAAACATACAAATCATACAAACATAATTAAACTACAGTAACATTTTCCAGCAAATCGTATTAAGACAAATCACACAGTGATTTAATTTTCTAAATAAATCATTGTACACCTATGTAAAAAAAATAATAGCCATCTATTTTTCACAAATCCCACGCTTGCTGGGCTACGCCACTCGAAAAAAGGAAATACGGTCACGTGGTTTGATGAAGCATTTGACGTCATTGCGGGCATTTCCGATTTGATAATTAGGAATATGACGAAATTGCAAAAAAACGTACTGGGATAATCAAGTGCATATTATTTTTTTTGATAAATGTCTTTTTTTTCTTCAATAAATATCATAGTTTGCCTTTTTAAAGACATTTCAATGCCTCAATCACCCGCCTTTTCACCGGAGAGGCGCATGCAGTGACGTCAAATGCGTCACCAACGAAACTCGGGTTTTTTGTTTTTTTTTCCTGCGCGTTCTGAGTCGTCATTAAAGCTAGATTCCAGAATTATTGACGATTTCTAAGAAAAATCATTGTCATGTTCGGATCTCCGTCAAAAATTATTCTAAATATCTTTTTTTTTCTTCATTTTTAGCCCGTTTTGGTTAGAGTGACCCTTTACATCTATTCCACGATTACCTTATATAATATATATTATATTATATATGAAAAGATCGTTCGAAATGAGAAAGAAGAGAGAACAAAAGGGCCGGAGGGAAATATAAAAGAGAGGTAGGGAGGGGAAATAGTGCAGACAGCACAGAAGATCCAAGAATAGTATGAGAGAGAGAAAGATAGAGAAAGATAGAGAGAGACAAAGGGAGAGAGGGAGAGAGAAAGAGAGATAAAGCGAGATATATATATATATATATATGATAATGCTGAGGATGAGAGTATATATCAGACATATACAAAATAATGCAATGGGTTCGTAAAAGCTCGGATATACAGTTGAAGTCCACCTAATTATTTATAAAGTCAGCCGAAGCTCCAGTAATTACAAACGAAGATTATTTATTTAAGGACGTTTCAAAAAAGCGAATTCTCTCAGAGACTGAGCGGCCCTATAGACGAGTAAAACTAGCAGCACATCCTTAACATGAAAACGGAATGAAATAAAATTCCGCTACAAAATCCCGCACAAGTCATTTGAATACTCCAGCACCCGACGAGGCTTAGATATCACATGATATTACCAGCCAACGAAAAGGACCCTTACGAAGACAACCAATTACAAGATAGGATACATAACATTACCCTTAGGTCATCCGACCAATTAAGAGAGGAGTTATACATTTAATTAATTATAACCAATGACATAGCATAATAGATAAGAGTGACTAGAACTAGTCACCGATAAAAATGGGAGGAATCTATCTGTTCGCAAGAATGTCAGGTCCCCAGAAAAACAGTCTATTGTCTAACGTATTTATCGGAAATGAACACCTGTACATCCGATGTTGAAAAGCATTAATTATGTTTCCAATAGTGTGCCGGGAACGGGTAAAGTACCCCTTGTCTTGAATTCCTGCATTAGATTACAGTGTTCATTTCCAACGTACTTATCGAAATGAACACTGTAATCTAATGCAGGAATTCAAGACCAGGGGTACTTTACCCGTTCCCGGTACATTATTATGGAAACATAATTAATGCTATTCAACTTTTAGACGTATACCAGGTCAAAATAATAACGGTAAAATTGATCAACTCAACCCGACTCCTATATTGCTCTAGCGCCCCCTTTAGGTACAAAGTAAAATGTCGACAGAGAGAATACTGGTTTTAGATCCATACATTACATTTTACATCTTTATTGTGAGTTATAGATAACATATTTGTAAATTTAATAGGTAGTTATGTAATCAATGAAAGACATGAAATATGGTAATTTTGAGTTTTTTCTGGTAATAACTATGTGGTAAGTATGTTTTCAATCATTACAAAAGTTAACCATAGTAATCTTGATTCACTTTATTATATTATCATTTTCAACACCAAGTTATATACTATTTCACATAAAATAAAATAATTGCAAAGATCCTCTACCTCATCACTATGGGAATGATTGTACATATTATACAAATGTATACAAAGTACATGATCACTGATTTAGCAAGTCAATTTAGTAGGGAACTGGACTGTTCCGTAATCGTTTGGTTTTACATCATGAAGGGTAAAAAAATAGGTTAACAACCAATTTTCAAATGAAATACCTTTTTTAGATACATTAAATGCATAGTACACTATGCAAGTCAGTTGGGTCATGTGGTGCAAAAACGAAACCAGAGAGAAATATATATAACTAGAGCTAACCAACCAAACACAAGAATACATATCTCTTGCTCAGTGAGTTCGTCCTGGTGGGCATTGTGATGCAAATACATGGGATATCACGTGACAAAGTGGCCTGGGCATTCCGCTCAACAAGTGGAAACCTTAGTCTGTTCCCAGACAGAAAACGAACTACTTTGAATAACAATGGGAAGGGGAGAGAGAGGGAACTTCAATGTATACCAACTGCCATTGCATCGGAGTACTTTACCTACAATTCAATCATTTAAATCTACTACACTGGCGAATGTAGACAAATCCAAATCTTCTGTTGCAAATGTTAACTTCTTATTTTGGGGGTGTAATTAAGGTATTCCAGGCTTTGGTTTCCGAGTCACTCTTTGATTATGTTTTGCTTTTTTACATTCGAGTTTCGTTTTGTTATAACTGTTATACATGTTTTTTGTTGTTATTATCTCATTATAAGGAAATTTATACTAAAATTAGGAAATTAAACTAAACGTAATTTCCCAACAATGTTTGAGAAAACATTCACGAAATTCGATTAAAAAAAAATAAATATCGAAGCGTAAGGTAGGCCTAGCCATACTTTGTATTTCCGTTGTCATTTTTATCCCCAACCATGGTTGTTGTGAGTGTAGGTGAAGGGGAATGCATTGCTGTGGTGTGTTTGTGTGTGTGCGTTTCTTTAAGGGGGAGGGGGTCGGGTAGTAAGGATATTTTGAAGAATTCATTCTTTTTTTTTAATATTGAATAGAAAAATACAATAAACACAAATAACTTTACATCAATGACATTCATTAAACGGTTACTAGTAGAACAAGACTATTCGCCGATGATTGTCTGCTTAACCGTTCCATCAAATCTGCAGATACTATATGGCTCAGTGGTCCAAGACTTGGGGCATGCATTTCAACCCAACTAAATGCAAAACAATACGTGTAAGCAGAACGAGAACACCGGGTACTAAATCATACAAAATCCTTGATATCAACCGAGAGGAAACGAACCAGACCCTGTACCTTGGCATCAATATCCGGAAAGACCTGAGCTTGAATAGTCAGACTAATTATGCAACCGGTAACGCCTCACATGACCGGATCCTTAACTTCCTAAAGCGCAATTTCCATCAATGTTCTGCCAATGACATTGTTAAGGTCAAGACAAAATCATCACCCTACATGAAGATTCTACAATTAACCTTGCTGGCAGCCCAACGCATTTCTTCTCTCTATTAAAAACATTGTGATATACAACTAATTGTGTGTGTAGTGCTCTTGTTCTTCTTAGTTTATAATATGTAAACGATTCGAGTTTACTCATGGACCCTGGATTTTGTAACACAAAGAGAGAGAGAGACAGAGACAGAGAGAGAGACAGAGAGAATAGTGACTTTGCTCATAAACCACTCAAATCAATGTTCGATCCCCTTTAGTCATACCATGATATACGGACTGGCATACTGGAGATAATATCATGTCACAGTATTGTAGGTAAATACAATATTTCATACGGCTGAGGTTGTCTGTAAAACTGGTGACAGAGGAAAGAAAAACGCATTTGAAAGGCAAATTCTGGAAAGAAACGTACCTTGATTAAAATCATTTGTACTGATGTTCACGCTGGTAGGTTTACCAAAAAAACAAACATTATGTGATCACGGATTGTAACTTCAGGAGCGTGGGTGCTTAGAAGCTCAAAAACATGTCTAATAGATGCTTTAGAGTAAAGTGACAATAGAAAACTATTTCAAGTGTAAACATGTCCAAATTTGGGCATTACTTCGTCCCGCTTTGATACAAAAATTCCTCGCTAGAATAATATAAGAGAAAAAAGTCAGACAGACATATAATTGAGGTGAAAAACGGAAACAATATTTTGGCGTCTCTTTATGACACTTTACCTGATATTCAGGTCCACCATCTTTAACAAGATTTCACGCATATATATTTGTATTATAATGTAATTCAGGAAATAAGTGAAAAGCCTAAAATGTAAATATCGAACTACATGTATGCACTTAGCTATGGTATGCTATCCTTAAACCTAAGAAGACCATTAACAGTTAAGCTGATGTTGAATACATTGAGAAAACCTGAATTTTACAGAAACCATTCTTTTTGTAAGTGGTTTACATCAGAAAAACAATATCAGAACTAGACAAGATGTAGCTAGGCATATTTACCATGTTTATTTCTAAAAAAACAAAGGTACGTATTTCAATACTTCACTTGTAAACACTCTAAGTAATCACATTAGATTCCTCCGTCCTCGGTACAAAATATTACATATAGGCCTGTAGGTACTAGTTAATAAATTCTTATGAAATTTATTTAGGCTCTGGCATACTCTAAAATATTATACCAACGCCATTCACACTATGAAAGTGTATTCCCCCCCCCCCCCCCGCTCCCCCCACTGAGCGAAATATCGGTTGGCGCGATTTTCACATTTTCAAACACCCTCCTTTGAAAATTCTGCATACGCCACTGCTCTAGCCTATAGGCTGATTATGGCTGCTTAGTCGATGATGTTACGAATTAGGTACGGTTTGCTGTAGAAAACGAGAAAATGTCTTTATTTTGAAACATCAAATTAAAACAAAATCATTAGATATCGTTTTATATTATAAATATATTTGAGTGAAAGAAAAATACGTCACGTCGCGTTCTGTGGC
Source organism: Strongylocentrotus droebachiensis (assembly GCA_035222895.1). Classification (NCBI taxonomy): domain Eukaryota; kingdom Metazoa; phylum Echinodermata; class Echinoidea; order Camarodonta; family Strongylocentrotidae; genus Strongylocentrotus; species Strongylocentrotus droebachiensis. The sequence continues at coordinate 556,814 of JAVYIG010000504.1, forward strand.
ACAAGTGGCCTTCCATACTAATATAATCAAGCATGGTATAAAATGGCGTCTAAAATGTCCCCCCCCCCCCCTCCTCCAATCCCTTGACAGATGTTCAAAATTCGTCTTCAAAATGACCTGCGTTTGGCCACCCAAAGAATGGGTACAAAATTTCAAAATTTCAAAATTCCGCGATTAAGTTGCTCGGGGTCATCATCCAATATGACCTCAAGTGGGATCAACAAGTCGATCGCATCATCTCAAACGCGTCGACGAGATTGTTCATCATCAATAAGTTAAAAAGGAATGGGGTCAACACACAAGATTTGGTGACAATCTATCAGCTCTACATTCGCCCAGTACTGGAGTTTGCGGCCCCCGTTTGGACTTCTGGTATAACGAAGGCTCAGGCTGAAACCATTGAACGTGTTCAGAAGCGAGCCTTGAGGATAATCGTTTACCCAAATTTACTGCCATATAGTGAACTCCTACAAACTGTAAAACTAGAATCCCCTAGTAATAGCCGTCTCGAACTAGCAACTAAATTTGCCAAATCAGTTTTAACCTCTCCTGACCATCGCCATCTTTTGCCACAAAGTAGAGAATCAATCACAGGTCGCAATCTTCGTAACTCTACACACATGACATTACCTCGTATACGAACTCAAAGACGCATGCTTTCTCCCATTCCTTACTTTATACAACTTCTGAATTCAACTTCTTAGTTATGCCCTCATATGTTCGCCATTTTGAATTTTTAAATGTTAATTAATTATTGCATAATGATTATGTCAAGTATTAGTATTGTGATCTCTCAAAGCTGTTTTAATTTGTTTTTAATTTGAATTTCAAGTCCTTTCACTAGCAATGATCGTATTATATATAGTTATTTATGGTAATTGTATATAATTATTCATTTACTT